>JAJMGK010000024.1:0-182797 GCA_030575035.1 Suhomyces vadensis | reverse complement strand
CTGCTATCGGCTATACTACTAATAATTCAATTCAATCTAAGTTTCTGAGGAAGAAGCATCATTCTTGGTATCTACCAATGGTTCTTTTTCTTCGTCGTCGTACAATTCTTCCTTGTAGTGCTCTGGGTGTTCTCTGAAACAAGATCTCATGTTTTCAAACTTCTTGATACAGTCAATTCCCTTTGGCTCGGATTCGGAGTAGACGAAACAAGCAAATGCTTCCTTGAACTCTTCACCACATGGACCATCGGCCATTCCTCCAAGACATGGACAGTCCCAGTTGATCTCTCCGGTTTCTGGGTTGTATGCAGCTTCCTGGTGGTTGTCTTCTTGCTTTTCGGAGTCTGGCTTGGTTTCTTCAGCCTTGTCTGCTTTTTTAGAAGCCTGTGGAAGGTGTTCTTTGGTTTCGCTTTGGTGGGACTTTTCTGTCTTGGATCTCTGAGCAACCGGATCCACGGCCTTAGGGGCAGCCTCCTTCAACGTTTCGGCATTAGTCTTAACTTGCTCGGTCTGGTCTTCCTTAAGACCCTTGGTCTTCTCAGAATCGGAAGAGTCTTCTTTCTTTTCAGTAGAAGATTCTGCGTGCTTCTCGGTCTCCTCATTCTTTCCGGCGTCCTCTTTATCTTCCTTCTTCACAGGTGTGGTTTCTTCCAACTTGTCAGCTTTCTTGGAATGTTGTGGAAGGTGTTCCTTGGTCAGTTGTTCCTTGCCAGAGTCACCTTTATTGGCTCTTTGAGCAATCGGATCCTTGGCAGTTGGAGCTTCATTTTTCAAAATTTCGGCATTTTCTTCTGACTGCTCGTTCTTTTCTTGCTTTAATTCGTGAGTTTTGTCAGAATCGGACTTGCCTCCATCTGGCACAGCGGATACTTCATCGTCCTCGTCTTCCTCTTCTTCTTCCTCTTCCTCTTCCTCGGATTCTTCTTCTTCTTCAATACCTCTAGACTTCTTTATTTCCTTTGAAAGGTTTTTCACTTTCTCGTTATCAATTGGAAGATTTTCAACATGGACCTTGTTGAATAAAACATATCCAACAGAAACTGGTACAACTGCAGCAGCAAACAACAAGTTACGGTTGAAATTTCCAGAATTCTTATTTGTGTTTCCGTAATAACGACGGCCTGCTCTTTGAGCTTGACGAGCCAATCCCAATCTTCCTAATCTAAACATATCCAATTGTTGCCTTTGGTTCGAGATTACTAAGATTCTTGGTGACTTATAAGTACAGAAATTTTTCAGGCTGACTAAGCTGGCTTATGTAAGACAGCAAATGTCGGAGATTGGTCAGATCTAACTTCCTGGCAACTATAATCTTGGTGCTTGCTACAATATTTGTGCTAATTTACTGTTTATTTTCTGTATACATTACGTCTTTGACGTTATCAGTATTGCTCTCATCTTTGAATATCTCGTACATCTTTACCCAAATCAGTTATTTCTACGGTCTCTATTTGAGGTTTAGTAACAGTACTAGCCCATGCGATGGATCCAAGAACAACGGCAATTGAAAATATCCCAATCTTCCGAATGTATGCAAGGGTAACTTCTGATTCCTTTGACTTTTCGTCACCAATCTTTTTTAATAGTTCATTGGCATTCTTTAATTTTTCTCCCACAGAATAACATCTGTTATGTTGATAGGATTTACATGACTGCCTCCGCACTTGAGAGAGTAAACCATGGTTTGTCGTACGAATCATTGCTATATTCTATTGCTCTTTGTTGCCACAAGATGCATTCAACAAAACCTCACCTTGTGTGGTCACGTGGACATCTTTCGATTGCGATAGTGGACCAAATCCACGTTTAGACCGTGAGCGATGGCACCAGGACTAGGCTTGGATGTGTGGAGTTTTTGCTTGCTTTTTCTTATCTTAATTCTGTTATTTTACTTATTTTGCTATTCTTGTTAGTACTATTTTAAAATTTTAGTTAATTTGGGTGCAAAAGATCAAAATTAAGTTAAAATCGTAAAATTCCAAAGATTGAGTGGCCAGACCAACTCTTTATTCCTTCTCATCTTACTGATAGATAGACATATAACTTTGAAGATTAGCAGATGTTAGTGAATTATTTAAATTGATATTTGCGCTTGAACGTAGTCATAGAAAACTATTTGATTTCCCTATAGGAGTTCAAAACGACTAGGTTTGATACCGGTATCGAAGAATATTTTCTGTAACAAGTTTCTTGGCGATATGAAGGTCATCGATACTTAATTTTCTATTGTGACGCTAATAGCTATATAGAGTACTGGTTTGTTCGATTACCCAGGTTATGATGCCTTGGTCAATTTTTGTTGCCAATGTTGCAAGCTTCTCTAATAGATGCCACATACCCGTTGATGGCCGGATGATTTGATTGCAAGACTCAATACTATCACAGCACCAATATCAATGTCACAGAAAGTGACACAATTTTAGATACCTGGGTAATAGCCCACTGTACGTCGATTTATTGGACTGGCAACCAGCACTATCCAACTTGGATTTGACATATTATAGATCCGGCTGAATAGAAATAGAGCTATAGTTTACTCAGCTCGGAGCTCAACTAGTGGTTCAGAATCACTCACCAGTTTGCCCTCCAAGAAGGACTAGCTTTTGAAGTGAGGTTTCGATCAAAAAGGTTGTACTGGCCATCTTTTGTTGCAGTTGGCAGGAAATTGGTAGGACTTACAACAGTTGGCGATTCATTCTTGACAAGAAATATTAGTAGTCGTAAATAGCTTTTGATTTAATTAGTTCTATTTGGTTTACTGTATTTACGTGTGAACAAAGTTCTTGTCTAGTGAATTAGTCATTTTGGGTGCAAAAAAAATAGATGGATCTTTTTGATATCGTGGGCTTGCTTTGGTAACTAAATAAGCGTGGTAAACATTGAAAGCAGCATTAATGTTGTCTTGAGATAGCTTGAACCTTTGAAAACAGTATCATACTAAAAATACCTGCGCCCGGTCGAATCACCCTTTAATCTACTGCTTTGTATAATAATACATCTACAAGAATTTCTGGTTTGATCATGATTCATCTATATTATATTGGTCCTGAAGCATTTTCTAGACAGACAACCAGGTTTGGAGCTTTTCTAGAGAAATAGGGGTATATGTAGAGTCCTGAGTTAGTGACACCCAGAGAACGTCATCGCTAATATAAGACCATAGTTTCTTATTATGTGTCTGTATTTGATAAAGCGGATGACCCAATTGAGAATGGAAGGAGTTAGTCAGTGTGAATATGAGTCCTTCTTGAGTGCAAAATGCATTGACCACATCTCTAAACGAGGTCACTAGCTTGTAAGATGGTATTCCGTTGACATTCTTAACTCCGGGTGTCACTTTAGTAGTATGTTGCAAAAATTCTCTGATTTCTTTAGTTCCCGGTTGAGTAACTCCTTTTAATGAAGGAAGTGTTGATTCATAATTACCGGAATCCATATTATATAAGGCTAAATTGAAGTACCAACAGACAATCTCGGATACATTATTTGTAATTTGGTGCTGTTTCGATAGTTCAATCCAGGTGTGGTAGCAATTATTGAACCATTGAGGTGCACTGGTTGAAGATTCCCGGCACAAGTCCATTAATTTGATTATCCAAGGATTAAATATTTGGAATTGAAGCATTATCTCGGTACTCTTGGTATCAAGTAGTTCACTTAATACCACACTTAAAAATGTTCCTACCTCACTCTTTGGACTAGCCAAGTAACTTATGGTCGAATCCAATAATGTACTGTTCATGCGTTTGACAGGTGGCGTACCCATATACTGTTCAAATACAGCATACCAGACTTGCTTGAGCCTATCAAGTTCAGTAATTATTGAAGCTATATGCCCCCCTTTATTCCACAATGAGTCAATGTGTGAATAATCCAAGTACTCCAGGTACTTGTGGTACACTAATTCTAGTAAATGCATGAATACTCCAGCATCTTCGGGGTGAAGTAGTAAGATGTAGTCTATTAAAAACGTGGGCGAGAATTCTGTTGTCTGGCCAGGCTTCCACTGGATTATGTTCTGAGAGAGTACTGGAATCAAGATGTCCTGTGCCAACTTGACTTGAAGAGAAAGTTCCGGATTAATGAAGATGGACGAACGAAGCCAAGTTTGGATGATATCAAGGAGATCATTGTTGTGTTCTTCATCTAGGCTACCTGAATCCATGTATTCTTGGAAGCTGTTCGAAAAGAGTGCGTAAAGTGACGAATCAAAGGCTCCTAG
The DNA here is from genome assembly GCA_030575035.1 of Suhomyces vadensis. Lineage (NCBI taxonomy): Eukaryota > Fungi > Ascomycota > Pichiomycetes > Serinales > Debaryomycetaceae > Suhomyces > Suhomyces vadensis. The sequence goes on along the minus strand of JAJMGK010000024.1, from coordinate 178,575 downwards.
TTGATTCGAACTCTCCTCTTGGATTTCTCTATAAATAAGAGACCAGCTGGTGAGGGTAGTGATGAGTGGGTTTGCTTCGTTGGAGCTGGTTTCAAAATGGTCAGCAAAAAAGGCAGGTGCAACTTCGTTCATCACTGATGCAAACACACTCTGAATAGTGCTCAAGTGTTTGCATGGCTCCTCTGTCAACAAAGTAAGTAAAACTGCAACTTGTTCTGGTGACAGGATTTCGTCGTATTTTTGGAGAGTCATGGCCACTTCTTCTGCTGCTTTTAGTTCTTGGTTAGTGCTAACTAAATTAGAACTTGCGGTTTGTAACTGATATTCCAAATACTTTTCTTGCTTGTTGGCTTCGTCCCAGTCGATACTAAAATTTTGCAACTTCTGGGTGGCTTCCTCCAATTCGGCGGGGCTATGTCGTATTCTATCGTCCCATAGCTCCTTATACTTGATTGGAACGGGAATTTGTTTAGACTCCAATAATTGTATCGAGTCATAAAGATTGGTTTTTGATTTGGGATTGGCTCCACTCTCTTCATCACTGGAATCTAGGTCCATCTGGTCCTTTTCTGGGGACTTCTGTGGCTTGCTGCTCACAGCTCCTACACCCAATCCCTTTGGAAGCATTTTGGTTTCTATAGGCTGAACTATTCCCTTGCTGTTTAACCCCAATCCTTTGCCTTCCTGGTACCCCATTTTCATCATCAACTGAGCACCAATTCCGTATTTTTGTACATTAATGCTCTTGCCATCATTTTCTAACCATGTATGCTGTGATTCTTCTTTTACGCTGATTTCGGGCTCATCTTCCACTTCATCTTCGTACCCATCGGACCATTGGCTCATGGCAGCCATCTTCATAGTATTTCCACCATTGGCCGTACTATTTTTTTGCGAGTCGGAGGATCCTGCTTTGGCAAACGAAAGCCCATTTCCAATGCCATACTTTGACATATCTCCTAGCCATAGACTACAATCACTTCATCTACGCTTCATTACTTTAAAACATCGCCATCTGCGAGAGATTGCAAAAAGGTCGTGTCCTTTACAAGCCTATATAGATAGCATAGCTGCAAATCCTACCTCATGGCAGATATCAATCTTAATAGTTCAGTTTCTTCTGAAAGCTCTAGTACCGGTCCGCCCGACTCGGTTTGGATTTCTTCGAGTCCCTCGGTGATTATTTGCACTATAACCGGTTGGTTTTTCTCGCCGGGCAAGCTGAGTTCTTTGGGTATAAACTCGCCGTACTTGAGTAGCCAGTCTTTCCGTCTCTGGTCTTCCTTTTGTTGTAGCTGACTTAGCGTCTCATTGAGAAATTCTGTAAGCTGACCCAAGAATTTACGGGGATACGTATACTTTTCGTAGTGTAATTCGGTCAAGTATTTGTTCCGATAGACGTCCAAAAACTGGGTGTAATGGTAAGTCAATTGGTCTATGGTTTCAATGTAGTGTGAATTCCCCACTGCAATACCGGCAACTGCGTCACATAGTACCATTAGTTTGGGAATACTATAAGACCTTAACTTTCTATAGGAGATTAGTTGGTGTTCTTGGACTTGCGAGATGGTCTGGTTGATCAACGGTAAATAATTATTGATGAATTTGGACGATCTCCGTTCGTTATTAAACACAATATCACACACAGTATTCAATTCTTTGAGCACTTCTGAAAGCTCTAACGCGTCGTTTTCAAGCACACTGATGAGTTCCAACGTCTCCGTGTTGGATCCACGGCCAGACCGTATTAGCTGGAGCCCCTGTGTACATTGGTCGTAGTGGTTCGTGAGCATTTCCAATATGGACACAAGCTCATTTTCAAGAGCCAGGTTCTCTTTGAGAATCGTATTGATTATATTATGAGATTCGCTTCCCGGTATAGCGGACCTGAGCTCAAGCTGGAGAGGTATTATACCCTCGTACTGCTTGTTGATGCGATTGAAGCTTTTGGTAGAATTCTTAAACGGTTCGTGGATATTCTCGCGGAACTGGTCTTCGAGTAGACCAGTTATCCTTTGAGAATTCACTACGTGTATGTCTATCTCATGCTTGAGATGATCTATAGATTCCAAAGAAATGAAATCCTGGAGGGTTTTGGGGTCGGATTGTGTAGATTTGCTGTCGTTAGAAGTAATCACCAACGCGCTTGGAACTTGTGTCCCGCTCAATTGTAGAATTATCTTATCTAACTCTTTCATAGATGGCCCCAATTCGTTCTCCCACTTAGTGAACTGGTCTATGGTATTGGCCACGGTGAGCTTATTTTTTTCTGTAATGTTACCAATTGCCTCATGTTGCGTCTTCATGGCTTCTACTAGTGAAGTACACTTTCCAAATCTGTCGGGAAGATGCTCCATGAGTTGGTACGTCTGGCTCTTCAACAGCCCCTCTGCGTCGGTGCAGATTTGTTGCGCCTGTTTGAGCGTAGCCTCTGCCTGGTCCGTCCAACGTTTAAGCGTTCCTTCATTCATATTGTCCTGCAATATTGAGTATATCCCTTGTGTTGTCCACCCGTCAGCCCAGTTATCAGCTCGAGGTCGTGGAGCCAGGTGCCCCAGAGCACTTTGGCACTATTGGCTTGTCTGCAGGATTTTGATAACTTTCAAACAAAAAATCGTTGGGAAGGTTGAAAGTGTCAAATTCAGTTTGAGTTCTATAGCTACTGGGTTGAAAATGTCGGGACCTTTGGCCATACAGACTTTACACGATACTACAGTTAAAGGCGGCTCTGTATCTTTATTTAAGAATGGAGGAAACGAAGTGACACAGTCGATCAAAGAGGCTACACATGTCAAATTGGGCGACTCTCAACTTTTCGAACTTGAGTTGAAAACCAATTTCTATAACGAGGACCAACCCCAAAGTTTAAAATCAGTCTTATTCTGCTGGTTTCATGATAAATCTTCGATCGTCGATTACAAGAATGAATGCATGGAAAATGGTATTCCTGACTTCAAATTCTTGGTCAAAACCGAATTGAATACATGGTTAAGTGGTAATTCAGAACTGTGTACTTTCGTAAAAGAAGAAAAAGTCGACGAAATATCCAAAGATGGTTCCATCACCGCAGCAAATTCCACCACTGCTACAACTTCCAACAATGCCTCGGCCGCTAATGCAGTTTCTGATGTTCCAAATGGCAAGAAGCACAAACTCGAAGACCCTCAGATAGAAAGAATTTCCAGCTACGAAAGGGAATCCATAGATCATAACATGGCCTTGCGAGGCGCTAAAAACGTGGATTTTGGATACTTGGTGTCGGATGCCAAAAGATTGATCAATCAACTCAAGAAGTCCAAACCTTCCAGAACTTCATCCAGTCATGCTGCAACCACATCTTCCAAGAAACAACCTATAATCATCGTATCACCTGCTACCACTTCATTACTTTCGTTATCTAATATTAAAGAATTTTTTGAACAAGGTAGATTTACCGAACCCAACCCAGCTCACAAACCAGGTCTTGTAACTTTGAGCCATAAGTCCGATAGACTCATATCTTCGGCGCAACAAATAATGGTGGTTGATAATGTGGAAATGTTCACCAAGCCAGAATACTGGGATAGAGTGATAGCTGTTTTTACCACCGGTCAAGCATGGCAATTTGCCAAGTACAAATATTCCAAACCAGAGTTGTTGTTCCAAAAATACGCCGGGTTTTATGTAAGTTACCAAGGAGACCCTACTCCTTTAAAGATAAAAGAATGGAATGTTTCTGAAATAAAGGTTGATAGAGGTGACAAACGGTTCAGAGACAGAATGATTGTGAAAGATTTTTGGTCTGATATCGACAAGATTTTAATTGCCAAGGGGTACGGAATTTAGTCACTGATGTATCGTGTGTATTATTTGTAATAAGTAAATAAAAAGAACCCTTTTTGGCTATATACAGTTACTTGTAATTCTTTTCCAAATCTATAAACATTTGATACGCTTCTTGGCTGGTCATATTGCTAACCTTTCTGTTATCCCTCGATCTGATGGCAACGGTGCCATTAGCGATATCTTTGTCACCCAACATTATGACGTACGAGTAACCCTTCTGGATGGCTTCCTTAATACGACTTCCAATGGTTTCATTTCTCTTGTCCACATCTACGTAGAAATTGTAGCCGGTCATGGGGGATATGTTATTGTCGTGGTTTATGATATCCCCACTCAATTGTCTCTGTAGCTTTTCTGCTTCTTCGATATTGGTTTCATTTACAGGAATAATCACAGCCTGTCTTGGGTTAAGCCAAAATGGCCATTTCCCCTGGTAATGGTCCAAAAGAATGGCAAGAAATCTCTCCAATGATCCAAACACCGCTCTGTGAATTAAAATGGGCTGGTTGTTACGGTTACCTTCTTCATTTACGTATTTCAAGTCGAATCTTGAAGGAAGCTGGAAATCCAACTGAATGGTACCAACCTGGTGCTTCTTCTTAAATGCATCTGTCAACAACACATCAATTTTTGGTCCATAGAACGCACCGTCGCCAGGTCTAATTTTCCAGTTACCTTTACCGTTAATATCGTCCAAAACTTTGGTTAACTGAGCTTCAGCGCTGCTCCATGTTTCAAGATCGCCAATATACTTATCTTCTGGTCTGGTACTTAACAAGAACTCGATTTCCGGTCCGTGTATTCCAAATACAGAATAAGTATCTTTGATCAAGTTTATGGTATTAGCAATCTCCTGGTCTATCTGTTCTAATTGACAAAATATGTGGCCGTCATCTTGGTGGAATCTTCTCACACGAGTAAGTCCAGATAAAGCACCACTGGCTTCGTTTCTATGCAATGATGAAAAATCGGAATAACGGATAGGAAGTTCGTTGTATGAACGGTCAAACTTCGAGTACACTAAACAATGGCCGGGGCAGTTCATGGGCTTAAGCCCATAGATTTCGTCTTCAGGATCTTCATGATTGTGAGACTCAGAATCGGTATTAGTACTGGTATCGGCTGAAGCTTTGGCTGAAGTTTCGCTTTCGTTACCCATTACTTTGAACATGTCTTCACTGTAATTGTCCCAGTGGCCAGATTGCTTCCAGAGCTGACTTTTGTAAATTAATGGCGTTATGACTTCTTGAAATCCGTACTTTATCTGCTGGTGCTTCATGAATTGCACTAACTTGTTGAATATTCTGGTTCCATGGGGTAAAAAGAATATAGATCCTGGTGTAAGTGGGTCGGTAGTGTACAATAATTGGTTGTTTGATATCACATGGTTGGCCTGTGTAGAAGATTCCTTGGTTGCGTTTCGAACCACATTCCAAGAAACCCCCCTAGCTCTGTTCGGTATCACTCCTAATCTTTTCAATATCATTGATCTCAGATGGCTTGCTGGCACCAAATTTTTCAGACCTGAAAACCTATACCGATTGAGTCACGTGAGAAAGTCGAAATTTAAACTACGCTACTCTTTCTGCTACAGCATTGGTTGGCTTGGGTTAGGGCCGCAAACTACAGGAAGAGACTGGGCTGTGACATATGTTTAGATACTATAATATACATTCGTGTTCATTACTTACCTATCAAGCTTCTGATCCGATATCAGGAGTCTGTGATGCCGACTGAGCCAATTCCTCCTTTATTATGTCCTGCACTGGCTTATCTTCTATATCACGATGATCATATGAAATGTACTTGACTTTAAACCCACTGAATGTCTTGAAATCTCTTGGTTTCTTGACCCATCTTTTACACGGACTTCCTGACTTATCTAATGCATAAAGGCCATTTGAAATACTATTCATGGTCAATCCTGATGTAGACGATTCCTTTAATCCAGAATTGATCTTGAAATTACTTATGGCTCCTTGGTTCGCGGCATTAAGTGCTGGGTTCCCCATAGGTTTGGATTTATTAAGTTTGTTTTTAGAATCTGGTCCTGGTGATGCTGCTGCATTTCCTCCCTTACTTTTAGGCTTTGCATTACTAGTAAACGATGTGGATGTGGGAGGAGGTATCTTCCCTTCGGCGATTTTCTTCATCCTTGTTTTCGATATAGGAGTTGGAAATTCTGGAAGGGTGGCCAAAAGCGATGGTGGTGCCTTTATGGTGGCCCAATATCTTTTCGCTGCTACCATTATTGCTATTGTGTGTTATATAAAGCAGTACACTGACAGAATCTATTTCGTCCTGTTCATAAATCGCTCTAGATATTATTGGTCGTGCGCGGGACATTTCACTCCTAAGGACCAACCCGGGGACCTACAACCTGGGGCAAAACTAGAAAAGACCAGCCATAGCGAATGCCTGCAGAATAAACGACCCCGAGCGAATGCCAAAAGTAGCTGTGCCTGAGCCGGGCACCTGAATTGAATCGAGTGACAAGACCGAGTCACGTGACCTATTTGGACCGGTCCCCAAATCTCCTCCCTTACTGACCAGCTTATCGACACAGACCAAACATGCCTGCTCCTCCGCCATTCAGGGAAAGATTGCCTTCTAAGCTCGATCTCTTCTCCAATAACTTAAAGCTTGACATACGGGCACACCAACGTACATACGAAGGGGCGTACACCAGGAGTGCCATTGGGTGTTTATCATTTTCAATTTTAATCATTAAACTATTTTCAAAAGAGTTTTTACCCGTTGGAGCAGTATATACAATCTATGGGTGCTTTCTATACTTTTTCGGAGTCTATAAGGCCAATACTGTGGATGTGTTTTACAATCCCGAAAAAGACATGGAAATGTACAAGACATCTGGTGATACTATTTTAGCATTAAGTATCATTAGTTTATTCAGTTATTTGGCATTATTGGTATTGATTGCAAGGCTTTAATGACTTTTCGTTCCTAGGTTAAGGCACCCAAACCTATAACCATGACTTGAAATAACAATTGAATGGACCAGAATCCGATTTTTTTCATCCTAAATAATCGGGCTTCTTCATTTGCAACATAATCGACAAAGTTATCGTAAACTTCTTCGGAAATATCGTCCATTAATAATGAATCATATATGGTCCATGAACCGCTGAAGTCTTCCATATTTTTAACCACGCGGTTCTTGATTTCAATAAAGGTATTTTTGGAATTTATGTATGCAACGATCGGTCGGATTAATGCATAGTTGATATAACTTAACTCGGGAGCTTGGAATGGTACTGATGCTCTTACGTTGTTAAGTTTGATTGTCAAGTCAAGCACAAAGTATTTCAGTATATCATTGTAATCATTTGAAGTAAGTCTCATGTGTTGGTTTGGATGCTTTTCTTTGGTAACTTGAGGGTTTTTGTATCGGCTGGCCTCTTTTCTGATAGAATCGGTGATAATGTTGACCAACTCACTCATGTTCACCTGATTTTCTTGTGGTACCATCACATCTCCAATCATGTCCACTTTCCCGGATGTGATCCATCCAAACGGTCCTTCTAAACCAGTATTTAGATGATCAATATTTAATGAATCTACTCGTAATCTAGTAATTCTCTTCCATTCATTTTCGGTTTTTTCGGCACCTTCTGATGTTTTGTTACTGCCTGGCCATTTATAATCTTCAAACCTTTGCTTTTTATGTATAGTAAACAATGAATTATCGTAAGAGCCACTCATTATGTTAGCATTCAAAAAGTCATAGAAAAGCCAATGTTGTCTCAACTTGGTAAGCTCGCAATTGTAAATGGCCACATCGAATTGTCTGAACCCTGAGGGTTGTTTTAATTTAAATAATACGTCTTCCATTTTAAAATCCTCGAACTCGAAATCTCCTGGATTGGAGATGTTTTTGTAGTTGGTGGCATTATCGTTTGGATCCCATCTTACATGTGTTCTATCAACCACGCCTCTCATACCTTTGATTTCCATGGTTTCGATGATTCCTGTACCATTTAACCATTTATTTAATGATAACGAAATGTTTGCTTCTTCGATGGTGAAATCATACTGGGTATAATTTCCATCATCCTCAAGTTCCTCCACAACATCACTAGTTAATGTTGCAGCTTCGTAGGCTTCAGCCTGTGATCCTTTGATAAACTTCTTTTTACTTCTCGGCCTTTTACTAACGAAGCATTTTCTGAAACTGATTTTACCGTCTGACCATCCCGGCACGATGGCGTGTTCAAATGTAACTGTAAGATTAGAATTTTTGGTTATAAATTCTCCAAGCTTTCGAGCCACGAACTCTTGAGCAAATACTGTGTTGGCGGTGAATATCACTAATGAGAAGAACGTGGTGGTGCCTAGAAAGAATAGTAGTACATTTCCCATCACGAGCCATGAGAACATGGCCGAGTAGTCGTCGGTGTTGAAAGGGCGGTTAGATCGCTTGATGAGCCATTTGAACCGGATCTGCAACCTTGAAAAGAAATTTGTAGCCTTGGATAACAATGCTTCTTTTGCCAATCGGTTCCGTTGAATCATGTCTAGGCCTCTTGGGGGCAGATCGGATTTCTTAATCATTTCCTTTTTATCATTCGGTGGCTGTTCACTACTGTAGTATCTAGTGCTGATGATTTGGGATGGGTACCTGTACCCAAATGTGAATTTATGAGCCAATATTGGACTAGGATGGTGTGGGCGTAGACCGGTTTGATTCGTGATGGCGATCGCATTGGGACTTGAGCTTTGTATATTTTTTTTAATGCTGGCATATATTTGAGGAGATCGATGCCATCTGAGATTGACTAGTTTCGAAGCAAGTCCCATATTTACCTAGATTGTTGGGACTTTCTACTGTTCCGTTGACTTTAAATCAACTATGATGCTCCACACACGGGTATGGCAAAATTTAGGTGGTCATTCCTGCAGGTAGACACCTTGCGGAGATGGAGATGACCAAGTCCAGTCTGGGAAAGGAGAGACAGTATGGTTGACCTAGAAAGGTATAGTTACAGTCTCTGGGTCCTTTGTATGGTAGTGATTGGATTGTGTATTTCCCGGGATTTCTGGTTCTTTCAGTGCAAGTGTATGAAAATCGTCTTTTTGCAGCCCAATTATGACTATTCGCGGAATTAAGACAAACTTTGATAAAAATTATATCCACAGAAAACCAGAATAGTTGGGTAAATTCAGAGGACTATCGAACTGCCAGCAGGGAGAACGAAAGAGACAAACCGCTATTGTATTGCACGGTGATCGGCAATTGAGTCTCAAACGGGACTTTTGGTTTACTAGTAAACGACTGTTAGTCACGTAATTAGTCACAATTCAATTAGTAATTGCGTCTGGTATAAGCAAAAATAGCTTGAGTTCGTAAAGTCTATAGTTTGTAAGGACAGAGGGCCGCAGCAGAAATAAACAAGCTTTATTGAAGTGGGCAAGCCATCGTCCTTAATGGGCCTAGGGATTCTAATAGAAGCCCCCACACACACTGCCCAATGATTACACTAGGAAGATTACTGTTAAATCCTCGACTCGGATATCTCTGACAGGTGCATGCCTTAGCTGCATTGTAGGTACCTGACCCAAACTCGTAGGTATCCTGAAGGCTTGGAGCGCGCGCCAGGTTGCAGTTTTTCCTTTCCCGATAAGGCGCAACATTTACAGCTTGAAAAATACCCGTTTATCTTATGCCGCTTAATCTTCGAGAACGCAATAGATGAATTGAGAGATTTGTAAGAGTCATAAACGCAGCACTTTGACTCTTCGTACGGCTCTTTTCGGACCTCCAATCGGTAGTTTTGCTAGCTTTGCGAATCAGGTATCACTTATATAAAGAATCAATCCTGATACTTGGTAGGAGGAAATCCAAATTCAATAGCTTTTCAACATGCCAGCCCCTTTAGTTCCATTTGGAAAACAATTCCGCGAAAAGTACTTCACCAGCTTTGAATCTGGGATCACTCCAGTTAACCACGGTTCTTATGGTGTAACCCCAGACCCTGTGTTGAAGCAATTCATTAATGCGGTGACTCACGAAGCCAAATACCCCGATAGATACGTTATTTATGAGCAACAGCCCGAATTTTCCAATTCGCTCAAGGCCATTTCGCAGTTGTTGAGTGCTGAATATACCGATTTGGTCTTCGTGGATAATGCTACCACTGCAGTTAACACAGTATTGAGAAGCTTTCCCTTCAAAAAGGGTGACAAGATTGTGTATTTAAATACTATCTATGGTAGCTGCGGCAACACCATTAAGTTTCTTCAACAAAGTATCGGAATAGTTTCCATCCAAATCGAAATCAAGTATCCGATTTCGGATGCTGAGTTGTTGGACAAGTTCGAACAGGTTTTCAAGGCCGAAAAGCCTCGGTTGACAGTATTTGACACCGTCACTTCGATGCCTGGAATGAAGGTACCGTTTGTACAATTGACTCAATTGTCGAAGAAATATGACGTTGTTTCGTTAATTGATGGTGCTCACTCGGCTGGTTTGATTCCTATTGATTTGAACTCATTGGAACCCGACTTTTTCTGCACCAACCTTCACAAATGGCTCTATGTTCCGTCTGGATGTGCCGTGTTGTATGTCAACAAGAAGCACCACCGTACGATCCACACCATGCCAATTAGTCATTCGTACTTGGACAGTTCAGTTGTCTTGGAACCAAGCTTGGAAAAGACAAGATTGGTCGACCGGTTTGCTTTTACTGGGACCAAAAAATTTGCCCAGATCGCTTCCATACCGGCTGCTATAAAGTTTAGAGAGGAGGTCTGTGGAGGTGAAGAGGAAATCCGCAAATATTGCAATGGATTGGCCCTCCAAGTTGCCAAGCATGTTTCTGAAAAATGGAACACTTCCTATTTGGATAATGAAGCTCACGATGCCATAACTACCATGGTAAATGTAGAGTTACCGCTTGAAAAATTAGGACTCAACTTGGCTGCTTTGGAACCAAAATTTCCCCAGGTAATAAAGTTTGTCTACACCAAGATGATATACGATCACAAAACTTACGTTCCAATTGCGGTCCACTTCGATAAGATCTATTGTCGGTTTTCGTGCCAAACTTACAACGAATTCAATGATTACGTATATGCCAGTGATCAGTTATACAGTGTATTGAAGGAATTGGCCGCCAGTCCACTTAATCAATCAAGCAAATTATAGTTGTTAACGGTTCTATCGTTTATGTATTTTGAAGTTTGATACTTAAGTAACATTATTAAATATGATTTAGCGAATTAAAAGAAATTTTAGATAACAGAAGAAGAAATGACATTAAAAGGAGCATTATGGGAGTTGGCCCGCCAAATTACTTTGGATAGCTACATTGGTTTGGATACTTTCTATCATTCAAAGGTTGAGGGAAGTAACCACCACTGGTTAATCTTTGGAAGTCCCATTCAGGCGCATCTTCGGTTTTCCAGTTCCAGAATACCCAACCTCCAGTCTGTTCGAATGCATCCAATTGTGCTTCAATGTATTTACGAACGGCCACCTTGTAGTCATCTGGCCAGTTTTTGTCGTCAGTGTATGGAGCACAAGAACCATACTTTGGAGAGTTGTCATAGTCACCCGACCAACGAGCACCACGACCTACACCATTTAACCAGAGAGCACAGTCAGTCAAGGCTGCAGACCATTCTCCGGCAACGTTCCAATGGTATTCCTTCTTGGCATCCCAACCCCAAGTGCATGCAACTTGTATATGCTTGCCATAATCGTAGGCAAGTTCTTGGGGAGAAAACACTTGATAGTGATGATGGTCAACTACTACATCCCAGTAATCGCCATTGGCTACGGTCAATTGATTATCCCAGTAACCAAATTGTTGGAAAGCATCGTGGATAATTACAGGAGTGACAGAACCGGTTTTTCTCAACTCATCGTAGCCATCGTAGTAGAATTGCTTAACTTTATTCATGTCCAACGAAGGACCCAAAGGTTCGTTTAACAACTCAATACCAATCACCACATCGGACCAATCAGATGTACCGTACTTCTTAAATATCTGGTCCAATACCTGCAATGTAACGTTAGTGTTGTCACCGTTTTGGAACCCGATCTGGTCACGTAAACCGGAGTTGTCAAACCCATTTTGCGAGCCTGGAGCACCATGCAAGTCAACCCACGCTTTAAGGTTGTACTTCCTACACCATCCCAAAGCACGATCAAGGTACTTTTGTTGACCTTGGACATAAGGATCGTTGGATAAAAGCTGGAAGGCCCAGTAACCAATTGGAATTCTGACGAAATTGAGACCCAACGATTCCATATCTTCAAAATCGTCTTCAATGTACCAACTATTCCAGTGCGAATCGAGCCTGGAAAATGCCAAGTCTTTACCCAATTCCTTAGTGTAGTGGTATTCATCTACAGGAACTTTCGATTGGTCGGAACCAACTTCAAAGGCTTGGAACAAGGTTGGTGTAATGTAAGCTTCCAACACAAACCATCCGCCCAAGTTGACACCTCTGATTTTATCATTTTGGTAGTCCCATGAAGCGCCTCTTGGCGTTAACAATTTAAGGTTACCGTTTGGCGTTAATGGGTGCGCAGCCGCTGGCAGTGCAGGTGCAGCAATCGCCACGGTTAACAACGAGATTGCCGCCAAAAATTTCGCAAGCATTTTTGACAGGTTGTAGATTAGTTCTATTAGCCTCCTTGGATACGAGGTATTTAACGAAAGACAGTAATTGTTTGGTACCACCCGAGGACTCTAAAAATCAAATGTGTAGTTCACAAATGAAAGGTGGTGGACTAGTTCTTAGTCTAGGGGAAAAAAGAACGTGAGTTGAGGTTGCAATTGAAACCAATCTAAATCAATGTTCAATGAACTTGAAGTGGGGGGTTATTTTAAGTTATTTAAAAGTATTAAACCAAACTTATCAACAAAACCAACACGTCTGCAAATTATCAACTACTTATATTGATCTTGAAATATTTTTCCAAATATGACCAAATTACCGATTGAAATTAAACCGATTTTGGAATCTTTATAGCTTTGAAATAACGACCTTGAAACTCGTTCACGCTAAAATATATTTCGCATCTGCTACCTTCATTTATATATAAATACTTACTGTAAGGAGTCGCAGGGATGAAATTATATTTACAACTACTTAAGCCGCGATTGCTGGTCTCTCCCACAATTTCTGCACACAATTTAAGTCTGAATTCTAAAAAAAAATAAGTCTTTGTTTGTGTTTACTATATGGAAGGTGGATTTACATTATTCGATTACAAGTTGGTTCAAATGTGTAAGTGGGGTTGCTGCTACGAGTAAGATGTTGAACACTGAGGCGACAATAGTAACTATTCCAACTGCAGTCATTTTCTCTTTTAACAATAGGAAATTCTCCGGTATCTAGGATCCAAGGTGTCACCACTGGCCCATAATTTAATCTCTTACACATTTTGTCAGAGATATGTGCCCTTTTATTTTTTTTTGTTAATTTTCCCCTAACCCCCCGTAACCCCTTAGGACTTGAACACGGGTCTAATCAGATAGGGTTATGTATCCAAGAAATTGAAAGTAAATATTATACCTTGGAAACAACCTTCTTAATGGCACAACTGCGAAGAACTGGCCCACTTACTTGAAATGTGTTCCATGCTTTTTCAATTAATCCAGTCTAGGCTAGACAATTCGGCATCTCCTAGATTGGTAGTCTAGGACAATGTGACAAGTCAACCAGCGACTTTGTCCGCGTACCTGGCACGCGGTCAGGATTTTCCGCACTCAGGCATAGATGAGTTTGGGACTTGGCTCAGATATGTCCGATCGTGTTCGGAGGTCTATTTTCTTTACTAATTTCTTTTTTCTATGTTGTATTTACTTATTGTTTCAAAATGAATTTAGTCACGGTCCAGCTCAATATTGTCGGCGTGAAGAGGCTTATAGACGCCGAGGAAGTTAACGATGTTGATGGACGAACTAAATTATTCTAAATTGTAAAAATATGACATCTACAAAATTCTAAATCTTAAACTATGACTATGACTGATTTTGGGAATAAGTCCAATTCTGGGCCTAGTTTTTTTTTTTTAATCCTCTCCAAGCAAGTTGATGTCAAAGAACGTCGATATCAAAGCAAGTTGGTTTCAGAATATTCCTAGTTACTACTCGGGCCCTCCCCTTCGGAACTTGCCCCATACGTGGACAGTACTTTTGGGGTAAAACTATTTTGTGGGCTGTGCGACTAGGCCCCCCCCCTCCCCACTATAGTTATGGTTCTAGGATCTACTGCCAATAGCACTGGAACCAGCGAATGGGCAATCGCGCTCACATTGCCGTTTTAGGCAATTGCGATTCTGGTCAGCCTCGATCTTTGTTAGTAGTAACCCCAATAACATTACCTGGACTCTAGCTGGTATTGCAATATCTCATCTATTCGAAAACTTATGCTACAATTATTCCCATTTGATATTCTTTGTTTTTATTCTCCTAATTGATCGGATTTGAACTGCGATATGGAAAAATTGCACCAAGTTGGATTTGCCAATGAGTCCTTCGGCCTCCTCATAAGAAATGTTGGATAAGGGTCGTTTCGCGTGATGCGCCGCTTGCGGCGATAAACAACTTTACCCGAATATCGATCAACTAGGGAATAATGCCCTTATTAACACCCCTCACTAAGTTTAATCTCCTCCGAAAGCGCTCGAATGACTTGCAAAATAATTCGTTGACTATGCGCAACCTAACTAAAATGCGGGATTCAATTTCCTCAATTCCGTCTCGCCCTATGACTGATAGGCGCTCAGACAGAGCCCCAGATTTTAAATTATGCAGATGTGGAAGCTACACGACCACGGCCTTATCTAAATTGCAGCCCTATCTTCGCTTAAGATCGACAGACGTTATCATTTTATACGTCAGAAAGGCATCATATAGGCATTAGAGATGCGCCTTTTCTTCAATTAATTAGAGATATATAGTTATTGTCATGTACGACTAGCGATGTATATATATATATAAGATTCTGATCCACATATCGGCCGTTTATCATGCTATCGTTTTTAGTAACTAAGGATCTTAGTATCTAAAGATAAGCAAATAGCATTGCGTGACAAAATGGAAGATCTATCAGTGAAAGCCATCCACACCAATATTGAACTAAATGATAAGGATAATGAAGAATTTATTCCAGGAACTTTGAATATATATTCTAATACGTTTGATGGTAATGAAATCGATACAAAAACAGGTTTGAAGTTGAAGCGCAGAGGCAACATCATATTAATTCCTCAACCTTGTGATTCTCCAAATGATCCGTTAAATTGGTCTTGGAAAAGAAAAGCAATCAATGTGATTATACTAGCCTTCATAACGGGGTTTACGGCTGCAACTTCCAACGATGCCGGTGCTACTCAAGATGATCTTAATGAAAAATACGGAATTTCTTACGATTCCATGAATACTGGAGCTGGTGTGCTATTTGCATCTATTGGGTTAGGTACCTTCTTTCTCACACCTTTGGCATCAATTTATGGTAGAAAAATATCCTATATTATCTGTATTTTCCTAGGATTGGTAGGAGCAATATGGTTTGGTGTTGCTAATAACACCAGTGATACAATTTGGTCCCAATTGTTCGTGGGTGCCTCTGAATCATGCGCTGAAGCCCAAGTCCAACTTAGTTTAACTGATCTTAGTTTCCATCATTCTTTAGGTTCGGTATTGACTATTTATATCATGGCTACATCTATTGGTACTTTCTTGGGCCCTTTAATTGCTGGTTTCATTACTCAATATACTGGTTATCAATGGGTGGGTTTTATTGCTGTAATTATTTCAGCAGCATTACTTGTTGTGATTGTTTTTGTCATGGATGAAACCTATTTTGATAGAAGAGCGTTTCAGGTTACTGGAGTTATAGATTCATACCCAAGCGATAACGAATCGCCTCAACACAAATATTCGAATGAAAAAAAGAATACCAATGAAGAAAAATCCCGTCCCATTTCTTCCACCGAGAACTCCCGTCCCATTTCTTCAACCGAAAACTCCCAACATGAAGATTCCAAGGAATTATCAATGGTTGCAACTCAAGGAGCAAATGATCCAGTCAAGTCCTATTGGAAAAAAATTCAAATCATCACGTTTGCGTCGAATATTAAAGGAACTGGTATCAAGCAATACTTTATTCAATTCAGAATGTTGTTCAAAGTATTTTTGTATCCTCCAGTTATCTTTTCAGGTCTCGTATGGGGTATTCAGGATGCTTTGCTTACGTTTTATCTCACGGCTCAAGACGATATGTACTATGGACCACCATGGAATTATAGTGACACTGGTGTTGCTCTTATGAATATTCCTACATTAATCGGGGCGATAATTGGATGTTACTATGCTGGTTCCTTGAGTGATAACTTTACCATCTGGGCAGCCAAACGTAACAATGGTATCCAAGAAGCTGAGTCTCGTTTATGGTTTCTCGTTCTTCCAGGGATTGTTGCACCTATTGGGCTCGTATTGTTCGCATTGGGAACCGATCGTAATTGGAGCTGGGGACCATCATACTTTGGTCTTGGATTAGTTGGGTTTGGATTTGGTTGTTCAGGTGATGTGAGTATGTCATATTTGATGGATGCCTATCCAGATATGGTTATTGAAATGATGACAGGTGTCGCTATTATCAACAACTTCATAGGATGCATATTTACTTTTGCATGTTCTCCATGGCTCGATGCCATGGGAATTCTCAATACCTTTATAATCCTTGCGGTTATAGAAGCGGTAATTATGTTAAGTTGTTTACCAATGATGTATTATGGTAAAAAGATTAGAATCTGGACCAAGCCTTGGTACCTTAAATTTTGTGAGACTAGAGATAAAATCTAGTTTTCTTACAAACATTATGTATTTAAATTTAATTCTACTGGTTAATATTGTTCTTAACTGGCACAATTTTTCGCAGCCATTTTGTTTAATCATTTAAACAGGATAATCTACATAAAAAATAATTTAACAATGTTTCTTGAGCACTATGACTGGTTTCCCAATCACTCTAACCAAGCGAATGTAATTCAGAAGCTACTTCAGTAATCCAGAAGCTACTTCAACAAGAAAGTAGATGGATCTACTGTCCACTATTATATCCAATCAGGATAAAACACTGACAATGACGAATGGTAGATTAAAAATTCTACAAAAGGTAAACTCTAATTAGTAGAAAGCAAATAGTTTAATGCTTGTATATTTATGACTGGCATCATTGAGCGAACATAGCTATTCGCCAGCAATTGCTAGATACTCCAGGGCAGGATACTACATGGGTCGAACGAGGTGCCGGGCCGCACCCACGTGCTCACTCGGGCTGGAACCCTAACGACTTCCTGCAGGAAACCATCGCACTAACCAGGCTCTGAGATGATTCTCAAATATGACAAAACTTTTCACGGTCGAAGTCGAATCCTTTTTTCCATAACCAAACTAAGAATAGTCTGCCCGAATTTTGGAAAGCTTAAACTGATTATCTCTAGTTAAATCATAATGTCCGTTGAATCTGCTTTATCTTACGCTGCCTTAATCTTGGCCGACTCTGATGTCGAAATCTCCGCCGAAAAATTATTAACCTTGACCACCAAGGCTAACGTTGAAGTCGAAGGTATCTGGGCTGAAATCTACGCCAGAGCCTTAGAAGGTAAGGACTTGAAGGAATTTTTCTTCAACTTCAGCTCTGCTCCAGCTGCCTCTGCTGGTGCTGCTTCTGGTGCCGCTGCTGGTGGTGCCGCTGAAGAAGCTGCCGAAGAAAAGGCTGAAGAAGCCAAGGAAGAATCCGATGACGACATGGGATTCGGTTTATTCGATTAAACAATTTAGTATTAAGTTCACCTGAACAGTTGTATAATTAGTTTTGGTGTATAGATAATAAAATTAAAAATTGAGTAAAGTACAGTGTAGAGGTAATGTGCCAGATCAGTAGACGAGAAGCCCAGCACTCAACAATTCCACTATTACATATCTCTCTTGAGTAGAAGGAGAAATGATAAAAAGGCATTGAGGGATGAGCTGAGAACTAGATAAAGTATACTAGGCCCAACACTAGTGCATGTAGAGTACATGCGGGTTTCAATACCAGGCACTGCCAGAAACATTCCTATGTTTGTACTTGTGTAATATAGTGCATCTCATCACTCAAGATCATACTACAGTATTTGCTAATACATGATTATATTATTCATATACATACTAGATAAATGTACATTTATTGTTAGAATTAAACTAAATTGTTTATTTCTTCTTCTTGTCAGCTTCAGCTTCAGCCTTTTCCTTAGTACGCTTTTCTCTGATACCCTTATATTTCTTGTCAGATTGAGCTAATCTCAAAGTTCTGTAAGCAGATTCTGCTGGCTGTTGAACGGCTCTTGGGGCGGATTCAATAGCTGGTTGGACAACTGGGAAAACAGCACCGGTAGAAACTTGTTCGTAAGCAGTAGCTTCGGAAGCCTTGGTCTTCTTGTCAAAGATAACTAACTTAGATTTGTATTCTTGCAATCTAGCAACGTTAGCATCGAAAGTTTCTTGGGACTTGTTTTGTCTTCTGTGATCAGCAGCGATACCGATGGTTCTAGCGTACTTGGCAGTTAAACCAGCAGCCTTTAATTCGGCCAAGGTGAAACCTCTACCAGCTCTAACCTTTCTGTTGTATTTGATAGTTGGAGCTCTAACAATTGGTCTTAAAGCATCGAGTGGTCTTGGGGCAATCTTGGCAGCCTTACTTAATCTAGCTTGTCTTCTAGAAGCCTTCTTACCGGCTTGGTCAAAGTGAACTTTGACACGTTCTTGCCAGTGCTTTCTGAAGTGATTCTTCAATAATGGTAAGTTCTTTGAGATAGCCATCTTGCTTGTGTAGTAGAAAAGAAGTCGGGTCCAATTATCAGTTTTTAAAAATTTTCAATATATTGATACTGCGCCAATACTATGGGTGCGAGAGTCGGTGCAACCTGTAAAACCAGCGAGAAAAAAATTCAATTGCAGTTTGGAGCAGGAGATGGCCCAAACCTTGCGGGAAAACGCAGTCACTGGGCAGTCTGAGAAATGTGGGTTCGCGCGTACTTTTCAGACCTCGGGGGACCCCGACTATGTGCAGTCGGGCGCACTGGTCGGTTTTGATAGAGATCGCTACGCACTAATGGCGGTCACGGGGTTGGCTGAGGGTCAGGGCCAACACTAGTGCGGCATGGGTTTCCTATGCGCGCACACCCCTACCGCAGGCCATTCCCAAAATTTTCCACCAAGCGTTTGAAAAAACCAGATAGAAAAATTTTAATTTGTTACACTTCTTTCACAACTCAATAAGCAAAGATGTCCACTCAATCTGTCCAAGTATGTACTGAATAGTAAGCACGAATAATCGAGACAAGGATGTTGAGTCTGAGAACAAACATGAACAGAACATGGATTCAACCGGAATGAATCAATGAATGGAAATTTTGGAAAAACCTTCATCTCGACCTAAAACCATTTTAATTTTGAAAAGAACGTCAAACCTGGCTGGAACAACTCCTAATTTTAATTATTCGTATGATGTGATTATTTCCTTGGGATTTTAATATACTAACATCTAGACTTTTGGTAAAAAGAAGACCGCTACTGCTGTTGCCCACGTCAAGGCCGGTAAGGGTTTGATCAAGGTCAACGGTTCCCCAATCACTTTAGTTCAACCAGAAATCTTAAGATTCAAGGTTTACGAACCATTAACTATTGTTGGTTTAGACAAATACCAAAACATCGACATCAGAGTCAAGGTCACCGGTGGTGGTCACGTCTCTCAAGTTTACGCTATCAGACAAGCTATTGCTAAAGGTTTAGTTGCCTACCACCAAAAGTTTGTTGACGAAGCTTCTAAGAACGAATTAAAGAAGATCTTTGCTGCTTACGACAAGACCTTATTGGTTGCCGACTCCAGAAGAATGGAACCAAAGAAATTCGGTGGTCGTGGTGCCAGAGCCAGATTCCAAAAATCTTACCGTTAATCCTCCCATCTCAAAAATCAAAGAGAAAGTGTTATCATATATATTTTCACATTGTCGTTCGGTATATTTATATGACGAACCTTGTTTATTAGTACTAATCTTGGGTTTTTAATACAACGCCACAAATATCAGAAATTGTTGTAGTTTATGTAATTTATGTAGCTTGCACCTAGTAGTTAATCATAGATAATATAGGATCTTACGATAGTCACGATCTAAAAAGCTAGCACCCTCTGATATTGACTAAATACATCGATAACTAGGTTGATGTGTCTGCAATAAATGGTACATTAATTAGGCTCTGGTCACAATCCAGAAAAAGTAAAAAAGAAAGATCGGGGCATACTGGGAATTGAACCCAGGGCCTCTCGCATGTTTGAAAACCGAAGTTACCCAAAGCGAGAATCATACCACTAGACCACACGCCCGTTCTTTTGTGATAGCTAGTTTCTGGTAGCACCTATAACAAATCTAGTTTACGTAATCATTTTTCCAGTCTCAATTACGTGTTTATACGGAATGCTGATCTACACTGGTGGTAGAGAACAACAATGACGTGGATAGGCTCTTGTCCCGAGAAACTGGTATCGTTGCCTTCAAATGAATCAATTGTCAAGCTCATACATTTGGCTCACACTTCGTTGATTGTATTACTCACCGATGCTGCGGTTTACATATTGAATCAGCACACTCTATTGCCCATTGGATTTCATGCAAGAACGGCGGATTCGGTCAATCAACTTGGAAAGAACGTTAATGTCAAAACAAAGCACATATCTGTAAACACCAGCCAACTCCAAAAGCTTACAAACACCAATTTGTTTGTTCAAACGGACAAGAACGATCTAATTATTTATCAATTGTTGATTAATTGGGGCAATTCATTGTATGAACTTACAAATTCTAAAAATGACCAAACACTACAAACAGGTCTTCCATTAAGCTATACTTCAAAGAAGTTCACTATAGCGAGTTTCATTAAGAATGCCACCCGTACCATCATTCAAAGTGGTGAGAAACCGTCAATAAATCTAGAAAATATTGAACACAAGAATAATAGTGCCTTGGATGATGAATTAGGAGGGTTCAAAATTGAATCCGTCAAACTCTCAATTTTCAAAATCCTCAAGATCAAAATTGGTTTAGAGCGATACTGGTTGAAATCAAACAGTCACAATTTAATAATTTACAATGGCCAAGATCTGTATGAGGAGACCAATGAAGAAATTACCGAAAATCAAGCTTCCTTACAGACAGAAGGTAATCCTCATACAGAAACTGAAACAGAGACAGAGGCTGAAATTGGCGACCAAGACGCTGGTGCTAGCAATCAGACCCAAGAATTGATCAAACAGAGCCATTTTCAAATCATCAACATTCAGACATTTAGAAATTCGGTCGTATCTATCTTTGATTGTGACTGGTACGTTGATAAATCTAAAATCAAGTACATTAACTACAATATTTTCGACAATTACTTCATCTTTGTAAATGAGTTAGAAGAAATTTGGAGTCTCAGGTTCCTGGTAGAATCTGAAAGTGGAGAGATTATTCCAATCGGATTCAAACTAAACGGTAATTTAAAAAGCATCACCAACCCAAAGGTTATATTCAATTCTCACTATGATTTGTTATTAATTGTTTCCGATGAAAAGTTGCACTTGTGTAAGGTTGATTTAGATAAAAATACCTTGGACCTAGTAAAAGTGATCAGAAAAATATCCCTGTCAAGTCGAATAACTTGGTCATCTAGTGGAGACTTCTTTGTATTGCTGGATCCAACCATCGGTTTCTGGTCAATCTATTCTAAGTTTGGTAGTAAATCGTTTGATTCAAGTGAAATTTTGAACGAACTAGAAGATAAAAAGGACGAAAATCGTCAATTCTTGAAGGCTTCCAAAATTCTCGTGAGTGCTAATTCTGCCTCATTATACCTTATTGACCAAAAGGAAACTAAATTATACTGCGTGAACTTGATGACTCGATCGAAGCAATCACAACCTACTTTTTACGACTCGAATTACCTTGCAGTAATCTATAATAATAAATCATTTATTAAATTCCCACTATTGGCAAAATTTAGAGACATTATAAGTAAGATTGAATGTTTTAACGGCAATATCGATTCATCACTCAAAAGTTTAGGAGGTAAATTGGATATATCAAGGAATAATTATAACCAGTTTGCAATTTCCTACGGAAATAATCTTTCGATTTCGACTCCATTCACTAGTGTTAATTCCACTATACCCTCGATAAAAAGTCATTCTAACGAGCTTGATAACGATATCAATCATATTTTATGGTTCAACTTCAAGAATTACTTGACCGAATCAATGAATATTATCAGTCATTTTTGGTTTAACGATTATTTAGTTATAGTTAATCGGAAATTAAATGAAGATCCAGAATCGTCAGATTTGCAAGATAATTTGATTGATGAAATAATCGTTCTTAATACAACCAATGCTAAATTTGGTAACGGAGGGGAAAGCTTCTCGTTTGATAGTGATGTCATTCTTTGGAAGTACGATTTCAAGACGACATTTATCTCAGTTGATCCAGTTACAGTATCAAATACTATGAGTAATGTTCTTCTACTTACTAAGGATCATCGATTAATTATCCTTGAATTGAACGAAAAGAAACATGTCAATAAGGACCAACCGGAAACCAAGACTTATAACATATTTATTGGAGTCAACAAAACAATTCACCTTTCAACTATCCGAACTAAATTGAAACTTGAAAATACCATCAGATCGGCAATGATAAACAAACTACATTTCTTGTTTTTGCTTAATACCGGCGAATTATACATGCTCAAAAACCAATCTTCCATCAAAAGTATCGATGAAAATCAACCAATTAATGCTTTAAAGCCTAGTAATATGTACGACTTGATATTGATCGGTTCATCTGTTGAAAACTTTGACATTCAGAGCATCGAGTTTGGTGGAACTGAAGAACATGAATATCTTGAGATATTTAATGGCGAGAATCTTTTGATATTTGACCTTAAAGAATTAGTCGATAATGCGTTCGATAATTCTACCAAGATTTTAGATGGTTTGGAAAGTGATTTGGAATCAAGTGACATGAAACCTATTACTATCGAACTTGATAACTACCAGCCAATTGATCTTAAAAACAACGATACATTAGAAGCAATTGTACTTGAAAATCAAATTATTGATAGAGTATCCAGTGGTGGACTTATAATAAAACCCAAAGTTTCTCATAAGTTAATTTTAAACAATTTTATTGAGCATGACTTGATTCATAAATCTTCAAGTTTGCAGGGAGTTTCTGATAAGTATAGCCATTTCATTAGTTATGACTATTGTTTGGAATTATTGCTTGTGAATTATCTTACGGACACTTCAATTGAACCAAGCAAGTTATTAAAAGTGTTGATAGAGTTGATTGAATTGAGCTCTCAATCTGAGTATATTTTCATAAATTGTTTAAGAAAAATTGAAATAGCCCATTGGAAACAGTTTTTCGATGTTTTGGATATCAAGCCAGTTGATTTTATGAACCGATTAATTGACAAAAATGATGTGGAATTATGCTATAATTTCTTAATTGTTTATTTGAACTTTAAAAAAGAAGATACGTCAAACACGTCAAATGGTTCCACTCATAAGGGTACGAAAAAGAAACGTACAAAAGATAAGAATTCTGATTACATCTTGGATTCAAAAGATAAATCAATCATCTTAAACATCATTCTGATGCTTGATGTTGCTAAAAAATGGGAGTGGTGTTTTGAGTTATGTAGATTTATCAAGTTACTTGAGCCATCTGGTGAACTCTTGAAAGAAATCAAGCTGCGTCTTGAATAGTTATAATAAATTAATTGGGTTGCGAAACTGTAAGATTTTTGTATATTTTTGCCGAATATAACAATCACCGATTTATTGTAGGATTCAAAGAAGGATAGCAGAAGACGTGATTGCACCATTGATTCTAACCGGTTACGTATCAAGTATACATTGGTCCACATTCATTAGGCCAGACAGGTGGTGGTGTTCGTGGTAACGTATAAGGTAAGAAGCACACCATCACGTGACTACGCACACATGATCGCTCAGCCAACCAAAAGTCGTCTTTTTATGCTGAGTGAAGAAAAATAACGAAGTCAAAGAGACCAGATAGATATACAACAAACATGACTTTAGCCACCGAGTTTGCCGAAACCACTCGTAGAGCAACCACTCTGGGAGAAGCAAGAACCAGAGTTTTACATTTATACCGTAAATATATCCGTAATGCCGGAGAATTCTGTGATTTATACGAATTGGATATGCCAGTCTCAAATGTTAAAACCAAGATCCGTCAAGAGTTTGAAAGACAGAGATTTATTCAAGATTTAGGAGTCAACAACCATTTATTAATGAAAGGTCAAATGGAATTCCAAGAGTTGATCAATTTCTGGAAGCAACAATGTCACGTTATGAGATACTTCGATGATCAACACAGTTATAACGTAGTAGACAAAAATGACTTTGTGAAGAATTTCCTTAAATCCAATTAAATTAAATTAAGTTAACACCAAAATGACTAAACCCAGCTTCTTTTCAAAAAACCTTGCATTATCTTTTTTTGATTCACAAAAAAAAAGGAACCATTCTAATTATATAAACTATAAGTGTATTTCAATAAATATTTTACTTCTGATTTAATGTAGATTACAAAATACAAAGTACAAAATTATCAGCTAGGGTATAAATTAAGTATTATATATGTATAAGAAGCAAAGAGAAATAAACGTTAGGAGTAAAGAGAACCTAAACCTAAACAAAAACAAAAAATAGACTTATTTAGGTATTTATTCTAATTGGTCATCTAATGGAGCTTCATCAGCATAATCCAATTCTTCATCTTCATCAACACTTGCTTCTTGATATTGTTGATATTCACTTACTAAATCATTCATGTTGGATTCAGCTTCAGTAAATTCCATTTCATCCATACCTTCAGAAGTGTACCAATGTAAGAAAGCCTTTCTTCTAAACATAGCACTGAATTGATCACCAACTCTTTTGAATAATTCTTGAATCGAAGTAGAGTTACCAATGAAGGTAGCAGACATATCCAAATCCTTTGGAGCAACTGAACAAACAGCAGTTTGAACGTTGTTAGGAATCCATTCAACGAAATAAGATGAGTTTTTGGTTTGAACCTTATGCATTTCATCTTCAACTTCTTTTACAGAAACCTTACCTCTAAAGAAGGCAGCCACGGTCAAGTATCTACCATTCTTTGGGTCAGAGGCAGCCATCATATTCTTGGAGTCAAACATTTGTTGGGTTAATTCAGGAACAGTTAAGGATCTAAATGATTTTGAACCTAAGGAAGTTAATGGAGCATAACCGACCATGAAGAAATGTAATCTTGGGAATGGAACCAAATTAACTGCCAATTTTCTAAGATCCGAGTTCAATTGTCCTGGATAACGCAAGGAAGTGGTAACACCAGACATAACAGATGAAACCAAACTGTTTAATTCGGCGTATGATGGGGTAGGTAATTTTAAGGTTTTTTGACAGATGTTGTATAAGGCTTCATTGTCAATACAGAAAGTTTCATCGGAGTTCTCAACTAATTGATGAATAGACAAGGTTGCGTTATAAGGTTCAATAACGGTATCAGAAAGTTTTGGAGATGGGACGACAGAAAAAGTAGCCATCATTCTATCGGGAAACTCTTCTCTAATTTTAGAAATTAATAAAGTACCCATACCAGAACCAGTACCACCACCCAAGGAGTGTGTTATTTGGAAACCTTGTAAAGAGTCACAGCCTTCGGCTTCTCTTCTAATAACATCCATTACTGAATCGACCAATTCAGCACCTTCAGTGTAATGTCCCTTGGCCCACACGTTACCAGCAGAACTCTGACCAAAAATGAAGTTATCTGGACGGAATAAGTTACCAATCTTGGAGGTTTTGACACCATCAATGGTACCAGGTTCCAAATCGACCATGACAGCACGGGGAACGTATTTCCCAGAAGATGCTTCGTTAAAGTAAACATTTAATTTGGATTTTTGAATTTCTTCATTGCCATGGTAGTTACCATTACTGTCTAAACCATGTTCACCACAAATAGTTTCCCAGAAAGCGGCACCCTAAAGTAGTTAGTAATCATTCCAAGCATCATGCTAGAACTCCATAGCAAATATCAAGTTATATAAATTCTTCAAATTGTTTGAAATCAATTGGAAAAAAAGTGACACGTCCAAAATTATTTTCGGAGAATCAAATTAAATCAACTGGAACTCAGGCAATTTGTCGGTGTGATATCCTATCGATCATTTTCAATATACTTACAATTTGATTACCACATTGACCGGTAGATAAATGAATCTAGAATGTGTTAGTTATTGCGCGTTTGGCTGTCAGAGGTGGTGAATTTGGCACATTCATGTTGAAGAGTAGGGGGCAAATCTATGCAAAAAAGAATCCCTCTATCAATGCCAATATTCACGTTCGAGTGTCCTGAGTACTTACAATTTCCCTCATTACTGCTTGTTGATATAGATATCTTTAAAAGAACAGCTTTCGTTATATATGGACAGCGTTGTTTTGATTTGAATTTTGGCGATTCGTCTAGAAACGGTGCGCGCACACGCCGAAGATGTTTTGGATTACTTTTTTGGGAAGGGAGGCCGTTAAATTGGATAGAAAGAGTAGCCGTCTGGAGATGCTACACGTAGCAGGACACGCTACGGCCGGAATATCGATGTACAGAGCCATAGTTGGTCGCGTCTGTATCGATAATTGTTCGGTTCCGAGGCAACACAGCTGGGCCATGGCATGGCCCCGTCATGACCAGAGTATTGGTGGTCGATATGGCTCCTGTATATAGCGCCACACTAAGATAAACAACGAAAATGGCGAGTTGGCCTTAACGTGCCATCAGTGGGGTTAAACCAGGCACCAATAAATTGTAATTACTATATAGAAATAGTATCCACTATGTCTAGTGCAATACAAAACCGAACGTTTGAATTTCAACAATGTGTGACAACATATGATAAGATAAATAAGAAACACAACCAAGCACCGAGGGGCGGAGCAAGTGGTGGTTTACCAGCAGTGAAGAAATCGAAATTCAGTCAACAAGCAAGTATAATTGCCAAAGACATATCACATGCTACAGAGCTCTTGAGTAAGTTGGCATTGCTTGCCAAAAGGAAGCCGTTGTTTGATGACAAGCCAGTTGAAATCGGCGAGTTGACGTATGTGATTAAACAAGAGATTTTCAAAATCGAACAGAGCATGCAAAATCTCCAGAAGTTTGTAAAGGGCGATTCCACGATTCAGATCGATTCACAGACTTCACAGTTTTCTAAGAATGTGTTGAATTTGTTGAATTCAAAGATGAAAAACGTCAGTGGGGAATTCAAAAACGTATTGGAAATCCGGCAAAAGAATGAAATGTTGAACAAAAATAGAACCGAGAAGTTTCTTTCGGCCACCACCAACCATCGTAATGAAAACGAAGCATCTGAGCATCACAATCACTTGTCTAATTTGGGGGAGAATCCGTACTTGATGTCCACCCAACGCAGTGACTCGCCTTTGCCATACGATCCCGAATACGATCCCGATTCCACCGCACCATACTCGAACGGCAGCGGAGACTTTCTTTCCATCCCCAACCAAAGCCAGCAAATGTTGTTGATGGAAGAACAAGGCACCCAGTACTTGCAACAGAGAAACAGAGCAGTCGAAACTATAGAGTCTACAATCAATGAGGTGGGCAATCTTTTCCAGCAGTTGGCCACCATGGTCAGCGAACAAGGTGAACAGATCCAGAGAATCGACGAAAACGTGGAGGACATCAGCATAAACATTACCGGTGCTCAACGGGAATTGTTAAAGTACTACGCCCATATAACCAGCAATAGGTGGCTCTTTCTCAAGATTTTTGGTGTGCTTGTTGTGTTTTTCTTCCTCTGGGTCATGGTAAGCTAACTGGGTCTTCCATGCATCCCCAGCCCTATACTCGTACTACTGTATGGATTGCTGGCGTTGGCCGGGGCCCTACCAGGACGGTAGTGCGCCGCACAAGTCTCCACCACTCGGATATCGATGTCAATAAAATGACTATTAGATGGTTAGAGCAGAGTGAGTAGGTAATACCCGCCATTTATAGCTTTAGGTAAGTAGAGAGTTATACATAGCAACTAGGAACTTGTATGTGTCGCATTATTGCGTTGCCCCACCCCAAAGTGACAAGGTGGCAAATGATCAGCCAAGGAGATAAGGAACCGAAGGTGACTGCTGTAAGCGTGCCCACAGCGTCAGTCCCAGACAACAAACAGCCAATACCAGTTGCAGACCAGCACCAGCACACGTATTAACATAGCAGAACATATCAAACTTATCGTAAACAAATGTGGAACTACTTATTTGGAGGCACCAAGCCTCAGAAGAAGGAGCTCCCCAAGAGGGCGATTGTCGAGTTAAGAGAACACATCCAGACCCTCAGCAAGAAACGGACGCATTTGGAGCAACAAATGGCTGACCAGGACGCGTTGGCCCGTAAGAACATCAGTACCAACAAGGCCGTGGCCAAGAATGCGTTGAAGAGAAAGAAGGGGTACGAAACCAACTTGATAAAGGTGGAAAACCAGATTGAATCGTTGGAAACACAATTGACGGCCATCGAAGGTGCCAACTTGAATTTGGAGACCATGAAGGCCATGAAACAGGGTGCCACCGCCATGAAACAGATCCACGGAGAGTACAATGTCGACAAGGTGGAGGAAACCATGGACGATATCAGAGAACAAGTGGAGCTTGCGGACGAGATTTCCGAAGCCATATCCAGACCGGTTGGAACCGAGTACGTTGACGAAGACGAACTTGACGAGGAGTTGGCCGCATTACAAGAAGAAGAAAAACAACAGCATGCTGTGCCTGCTCAGAAGGCACAACCGGCTGCTGCCGCTCCTGCCGAGCAATTGCCCAATTTCCCTACTGTGTCCAAGAACCAGCCCCAAGCGGCTGCTACTGAAGATGACGAGGATGAAGAGGCATTGAAGGCGTTGCAGGCGGAAATGGGATTATAATTCGTTATCACTCCAGTCTCGTTCTTAATCTAAGCAATCTATTGGCGTGTTTCCTTTTTATTATGTTCTTTTTATTCTAACCTGGGTCTGGTTTCAGTACACTTCATTTACCTTGCCTTTTTCATTCCGTTCACTTCTCTATCATCATGTCTCTTACTATACACTAATACTACATAGCACATGAACCACGTACTGTAGCACGCTGTCAGTGAAAGAATCTCTCAGAGCTGAACTGCCGCCTTTGTAAACAACCACTCCTATTCTTTTACTGCTCTGCCTTGAATGTTCTCCCCAGCTTGTGCTTTCTGCCTGGTCCCATTTCCTCTATCGGCCATAGTGCATCATCGGTCCTGCACACAGCCCCATCTCTGCTAAACATTTTTCATAAAATTTTGGATCTTAGCTAAGCTAGCTTAGTCAAACTTTACTTCTCTCACATACTTCATACTACCACTTTCCAGCTACACGGAGCATCACGTTAAGATCTTGATATAGATCTGGAAACCCCATAAGAAAAAAAAACCATAGAAAAAATACATCCTGGCATCATGTTGAATATCTCACGAAGGAATGCAAATAAGCACAGTCTGAGCCTAGTTCGGCTTTCTCGTACGGTGACTACAAGTATTTCAAGTACAAAGCCTCCAATGTCGGAGTTTCCCATGTACAAGTCGTTCTTGGACGATTTAAAGTCCAAGAGTATAGGGGAAAAGAAATCCAAGAGTCCCAATGCATTTTCAAAATCATTCATAGATATAAATGCCCATAATTTTGAGAACATTTCCGAAGAAGATAAAAAGGAGTTGTCGTGGTCGTCACAGTACGATCCAGTGACGAGATCGCCCTTTGCCAAAGATGTTATCCATTTACACTCTTTGCTAGATGCATTACTTGCCAGTAAGAACTTTGATAGAGCAGAACGAATACTAGGTGCCATATACCCGTTGCTTTCGAATGTGGAAACATTCATCTTTACATTGAACGAATATCTTAAAGTATGGGCTTTGGAAGACTCAGTCACATTGAATGACGTTGAAATGTGTTTATCCAAGTTCCAAACCAAATTTCCGGCCATCAAATTAAACGATAGAAGTTATGCCATATTATTGACCAAATACTTAGCATGTAAGGAACCATACGTTGAGTTTGTCACAAAGTTTTCGACCCAAAGATGTCGCCAAATCTTTTCTCATATCGATATCATCGGTACCGAAGGACTTTTGGAAATATTTAAGAACGAAGAAATCACCGAAAATCATGTACCCAGCGACTTCATCCACTTATTCAAACAAGTTAGAGGCGAGCTTCAACAAGATACCATTCCTCAGTATTTCACCCAAGACTTGCAGGCTCCAGTCATTGAAAAGGACAGCGACAGCTTGAAACCAGTAGATTCATTCGGGTTGAAGATCATCAGACACACCTTACTTGGGCTCAGACAAGAAACCGGGAGTGAAGAGTTCGAATCTGTTATGAAGGACATAGAACGAGAGTTGGAGGGCCATCTCTTGCATAACAAAGGCAACAACAACACTTCCAAACGGGACTATTTCCAACTTTATAAGATGCTCAAGACCCACGAACAAAAGGAACGGTTTAACGAAGCATTGGATCTTTTCAACGAAGCTAGACAACGGCAATTGGAGGTCAGAGGTGTGGATGGAGCCAAAGAAAAATGGAAGCACGAGTTTGAAGAAATGCAGAAGAGAGGAGGCATTTCGCTCAACAAGGGATTAAATGCCCAGCTATTCAAGTGGTACAGCGAGTTTTTGCCTTACGTCGAAGAGGAAATCAAACAATGTAAAGAATTGTTGAACGGTACCGTCAGCCACGAAAATGCCACGCCTGAAGAACTCAAAGTTATGAAGGAAAGAGAGTTTTACGCCCCTTACCTTGTGTTGGTTCCACCACAAAAGATGTGTGTAGTCACGATTCTTGAGTTGCTTAAGTTAACATCTACCGGAGGAATTGACAATGGTATGAGAGCTGCCAGAGCCTTGATATCAGTAGGCAAGGCCATTGAGTTGGAGTACCGGTCCCAAACGTTGGTAAACACCGAAAAGAAGGTGTACTCCAAGAAGCTCAAGACCACCAATCAATGGAAGAAGCTCTTGAGAAAGAAAAAGAATATCGTGTACGATACTGCCAAGGATGACAGCAGCGACAATCAAGTCCAGCCGAACGACTGGAGCTACACAGTTTATGCCAAGGTAGGAGCTGTGTTGATATCGTTGTTGAAGCATGTTGCCAAGGTGCCCGTCAAGGGAATAGATCCCACCACTGGCAAGTCCATCACCGGCAGCCAGCCCGCCATTCATCATACTTACAAGTATGCCAATGGACAGAAACTAGGAGTGTTTATCATTCACAAGGAGGTGGTGAAACAATTGGCTGGTAAATCGTTGAGTAACTGTGTGCAGCCGCAATTGTTACCCATGTTGGTGCCTCCAAGACCATGGAACTCATACAACGACGGAGGGTACTTGTTTTCGCAGACATCGCTAGTCAGAATCAAAGATTCGGTAGAAACATCGGCGTACTTGAAAGCAGCATCTGAGTTGGGTAACTTGGACGAAATATACCAAGGATTGAATGTTTTGGGAAACACTGCATGGACAGTCAACCGGAAGCTTTTGGACGTGATCACCAAATACTGGAACACAGGAGACGAGTTTCTTGACATTCCTCCTATCATTGAAGAACCCAACTTGCCCAAACCAATTGCATCTGATGCTGAGCCAAACGAGAAGTTCGAGTACCAGAAGAAGGTAAGACAGGCAGTGAACGATGCAGCATCGGCAAAATCTCAAAGATGTGACACCAATTACAAGTTGGAAATAGCTCGAGGATTCTTGGGTGAAAAGTTGTTCTTTCCTCATAATGTCGATTTTAGAGGCAGAGCATATCCGTTGTCACCTCATTTTAACCATTTAGGTAATGACTTGACTAGATCGTTGTTCTTGTTTTGGGAAGGCAAGCAGTTGGGTGAAGAAGGTTTGAGATGGTTGAAGATCCATTTGGCCAACGTGTACGGTATTGACAAGGCACCATTGCATAAAAGAGTGGAGTTTGTCGAGGAGAATATCAGTCACATTCTTCAATCTGCATCCAACCCTTACGAAAAGGATGCATGGTGGTTGAAAGGTGAAAAACCATGGCAGGTGTTGAGTGTATGCTTTGAATTGCACGAAGCATACAAGTTATCAGACCCCACTACGTATACTTCGCATATTCCCGTACATCAAGACGGTACTTGTAACGGGTTACAACATTATGCTGCATTGGGAGGTGATGTCGAAGGTGCTAGACAGGTCAATTTGCTTCCAGCCGAAAAGCCACAGGATGTTTATACGTTCGTTGCATCGTTGGTTCAAAAGCGAATCGACTCGGAGGCCGAAGAAGGCAACAAGCATGCCCTTTTCCTCCAGGATAAAATTACCAGAAAGGTGGTCAAGCAAACCGTTATGACCAACGTCTACGGGGTTACGTTTGTAGGTGCTGCGGCGCAGATCAAGAAACAATTGGACCATCATTTCGACAAAGATGACGAAGAAGACGTGGTCGATTACGCCCGGTACCTTACTTTGCATGTGTTTGCTTCAGTTCGAGAGTTATTCGAAGGTGCCCATGATATCCAAGATTGGTTGGGCGAATCTGCCAAAAGAATCAGTAAATCAGTCAGAATAGACTACGAGGATTCACAGGTTTCGAACAAGCCCAACCACTTGTCGTCTGTCATATGGACAACTCCCTTGGGATTGCCTTGTGTTCAACCATACAGAGTGGCTAAAAACCAACTTATCAAGACCAATCTTCAAGACATTTCCATATCTGATCCATTTGGAACCAGTCAGGTCGACGCCAGAAAGCAACAAGCGGCATTTCCACCCAACTTTGTCCATTCCTTGGATGCCACTCACATGTTGATGACTTCCAGAGCATGCGGAGACAAGGGCTTGTCGTTTGCAGCTGTTCACGACTCGTACTGGACCCATGCGTGTGATGTCAAAGTCATGAATGAAGAGATCAGAAACCAGTTTGTCGGCTTGCACAAGAACAATTTGATCCAGCAGGTAAGAGACGAGTTTGAGAAGAGATACAAAGACTGTCTTCAGGTGCTTTTGATTCCGGGAGACCACGAAGTAGCCAAGAAGATCAAGGATATCAGAAGGAATATCGTCAAGAGCTTAGGAAGAGCGTTGACGGTGGCCGATGAGATCTACTTGGAAAGAAAAAGACAACAATTGTTGGCTTCAAGTGACCCTGAAGTGGTCAAGACCGGTAAGGAGATGGTAACTACTGTCAGTGTTACAGACGGGTACGATTTTAATGCATTGTCGGTGGGAAGTGCTAGTTCCAAAGCGTTCCAGATTTTGGTTCCTTTGAAGTTCCCCGACATTCCAAAGAGAGGTGATTTAGATGTGGAATTGGTAAAGGATTCCGATTACTTCTTTTCATAGACTTGTACATATGTAAATAAAAATTCACGAAAGATTAGTATGCTCGGATATTGTCAATCATCAGTATATTCAACCATAGTCTATATACGGTATCATCATTATATGATCTTGCCCTGTTGTTCCAAGTTTTGAATCAATGGTAATAAAGGCTCCAATTCATTTCTATCAATGAGATTGTATTCCTTTACCACACTAATGAAGTGAGCAAAGAACGAATTCCAGTGGGCCTCCAATGATAAATGAACAAACTTATCAAAGTGATTATGATAGATGTGAGCAAAGATTCTGAACATTTGACGAGCTATATTTTTACAATCCTTCAAGAAGTTGGGAGGAAATGCACCGCCGCTTTTAGTTGGGAATACTGATTGGTCATTTAACTTTGATGATATCCACGTCAAAACATAGTCAATGTACTGATACGCCGGCAAGTTGATGGCCTGACCATTGGAATCCACCCATAAATAATTGGTATTGGGGCCGGCATTCATGGTGGGATAATCTTCGGCAGTGGCATAATCGGCAATGACGCCGTAGAACTGGTTCAAGTTGTTGAACAGTTCAAATATATTGAGTGCTATCCATTCACCGTAATCGACGTACTTGGGCAACTGAACAATGGTCTTGAAGGAACCTTTAACCAAGGCAGTTTTGACAAACGGTTCACACAAGAAAAGTGGAGGCAACTTGCCCTCTTCAGGATCGATGATCGAATCGTTGGTGGATTGGGATGACGTGGTTTGGGCCAGCTGGGCCTGCGACTGCTGTATTTGTTGATTTTGCTGCAGCTGTCTTTTTGGCAGCTGTGTGTTGGGATGTGCTATTCTATTTCGTCTTGTAGGCGACAGAGGTGCAAATTGTGACTGTTGATTGTTGCCCTTCAGTTGCTTTGTTGGCGAATATGATTTAGTAGGTGATTGGGTTCTTCTTAACGGAGATCCGGAATTATTTGGATGAACGTATAATGGAGATGCTGGATCCAAATCCTTCTTGTTCTTTTTGGAACTTCTTCCAAACCCTCGAATAGTGTTGAGGAA
Source organism: Suhomyces vadensis (assembly GCA_030575035.1). Lineage (NCBI taxonomy): Eukaryota > Fungi > Ascomycota > Pichiomycetes > Serinales > Debaryomycetaceae > Suhomyces > Suhomyces vadensis. The sequence goes on along the minus strand of JAJMGK010000024.1, from coordinate 144,186 downwards.
TGACATGATTCCAAATGCTTTTAATGCTTAATAATGATTTAACAAAATCCAGAGTAGGCTTTTCAACTACCAAACAACTTTCAAAAACTGTTCGCCAGACACTTGGGTTGTATTGGATCAAATGTTGTCAGTGGAAGTCGTCAGTGATTTGAAGACTATTTCGACGCGTATTTCAAGTTTAATCTCGGCTAGAAAAATTATTTCATATGACTTCAACTCAAACTTCAACCTATCTCCGTAGTAACTAGGCACAACAACTACCGACTATGTCAGAAGTAAATTAAACTTTATTCGAAACTGGTTAATCTTGGGAAAAGGGGACAAAGCAGTTGGCGGCCCGGTCACGTGCGCGCGTGCCGACATCGATTCTTTTTCCATAGCGCTGGTGACAACCGGCAGGTTGTGGCGAGAGACGGTTACGTACGGTGGTGAAAGGATATGGTGTGCCAAATAAACATAAATAGGAAACTATACAGCTTTTTGTTCTAATTTTGTTGTTGATTTATACCTGATTATTCAAAACCTCCCAAAGATTGACCCATCTTGACCTTTTGGCCCTGGGACAAATTGAACTTGAAGTTTTCGGGGGCTTCAAATACCAACACGACGGTAGAACCAAGCTTGAAACCCCCCACTTCCTGTCCCTTTGTAAGAGGATACCCTCCCAACAAGTTACTGGCCTTGCTGTAGGTTGCTTCGTAAACGGTATTTTTCTGCAATCTCTTCTTTTTTAGTTCGTTCGAAGTGATGGTGGACACGTCAGAACTTGAATCGGATTGCGATATAAGAGGAGTGGATTCGTCCACTGGTTTCTTGGAGTAGATTTCGTGTTCGTACCTTTCGTTGGTCTTTAAATCCTTATCGAAATTAACCACTATACTGCCGACGTTGGTAGCACCAACCGGAATCATAGAAAAGAATCCATACTTCCAGTATCCCAACAACGCCACTCTTTCGTTCAATACAAACAAACCTTGGAGGGTCTTTTGGAAGAATGGTGCTACCGAAAACAACTCTCCGATGAAATGACGTCTTAATGTAGTCACCCAGTTGGCGGGGGAATGGTAACGATGGTAATCTCCCGGCGCAAGGTAGATCACCGCAAAGAACAACTGCTTGTTAGGGCTTCCCTTCAGGAGATCCAGCGAGTTAGGGGCCAAATCTTGCGCCACCTCGAGTTGCTTGGAGTACGGTGTTTTGCTATCGGTACGATCTCCTTTGTCCTTGTAGTTTAAGTCAAACGTTTCAGGCTCTTCTTCCTTGGCCACACCCGACTTCTTGATCAATTCATGATAGGAGATTCCGTTGGACTCGGCAAACTCCGAGTCTCTCTTAAAGATGGTTTCATCGTCAAACTCGTGCTCGAAATCAGGAGAATGGCTGGGAGCTGCCAAGTTTTCTGTCTTCAACCCCAACAACGCATCAATGGAGTATGTCATGCCCTTAACCTGTTCGATTTCACCGTTATCAATCGCTCCGAATCCCAACACCTTACCATCAGATGGCGAGACCAAGTCGGAGTCAGCGATGGGACGAACTCCTGGCTTAAGGGTTCTATAAAAGAATTCGGACAAATTGCTGTAGGTGGTCAAGTCTGGCTCATTCATTTCGTCCAAATTGACGCCAAAACAGGCTGAATAAAGTCTGTACGATGGGCTTCTTAACCAAACAGGCAAGTTGATCGAGTTGACTTGGCCCCATAACCTGGAAATGGCTTTCAATGGTAATGTGGAATAGGCGTACAAGTGCCACAGCTGGGGTTTGATTTGGTACTGGTTAATGGGCCCGGTGTCACCTCGATCGTACTTGATTTTGGCAGCAACACCTCCTATGACCACGGCCAAAGAAGTCATGGTCCACCATCTGATAAATCTTCTTCTCTGTTGTCTCTTACGGCGAGCTTCGACCGAAAAGAACCGGTTGTGCAAGCTTTTGGTCTTCAATTTGAGTTTTTGGTTGGCATTGGAAATCAGCCTACGAGATATTTTTATGTTTGGAAGACGAATATTTTTGTTGACGGGTATTAATTTCGTGCCTTTTGACCATGTAGAGTAATACAACACATTACGTTTAGGTCTGGGGATCTTTGGAAATTGATAATAATAAGAACTAAAGTTTCGACGTTGCTGTTGTTGCGGTTGAGGTTGGTTTTTGGCCCGCTGTTGGAAAACCCACTCTGCACCAGTGGAAGCTCTTGAAAGTGGTTGGGTGATGTTCATATGCTGGGCACTAAACACGAAAGGCGAAGGTGATTGTCTCATTTTCAGCTTAACTCCTGGTACTGCCCAACTGGTAGGTCTGTAGGCCATGATGTAGTATTTGTACGATGGGCGGCGGAAAATTATTAAGCTATCACAACAAGGGATGGAACAGGGACGATAACTTACTAAACGAACAGTCAAAGTCTAAATGTGGGGACGTAGCAGGCTCCAAGGAGGGGCAAGGCAAGTGGCTATTAGACAGAGATTGTGAAACTGTCAAAAAAAAAAACTGAAAAACAATGTGTAGATTGTCAGATTAATTTCGATTTAAGCCTAGCAAAAGAAAGGAGAACGCCAGACAGGGATTATTACCACTGAAAACTACCACGTATAAGGTTATCAACACCAACTACCAATAAGACAATGCAGGCTTAAAGAAATGCGTAAAAAAAAAATACACCAGGAGACAAAAATACAAAAATACAAGAAAACATTGTGGATCGTAAACAATACGCCTCACCACACGACCCTGGTATCTCTTAACCTGAGGAGACATGAATGTGTAACCGTGAAACAGCGAACAAAAGCGGGTATAGCCTCTTACGACTGTCCAGCGCGAACCACAAAGGTCGCTCAGGCATCGTGTGATATATTTGTGCATGGGAAGCAGAGGGAAGGACCAGGAATGGAGCATGGGAAGGGCTGTTGGAGCTTAGACAGAATTACTTGGGCAAGCCAAGATGCTTGAAGCGGACGAAGTAGGAAGAGACCACGATGTGAGTTGAGGGTATTTCTATGGTTACTGTGGGAAGACGACATACCGAAAGTGCGTCAACGGCTCAACGGGTCCGTCGTAAACCTGTGGATTACTGAAATAGGCAACGGCCAAGACCAGATTCTGCCGAAAGGCTGCCTGTGGAGTGAGCGATAAACCTTAACTGGAGCCATCAGGTCCTGTACAAACTGTAATTTAAGCCAATTTAGAATGGCGGACCAATGACAGACCGCTAGTGTCTAGGACGAGGTGGGCCACGGTCGTGAATTGCCGGCAGCACTGGAAATCCGCACTACGACGGACGCGCGCATTAACTGGACCTGCTGGCAAAGTGCATTGTATGGCGATAAGTAGGTGGATATATCGGCAACTTATATGAGGCAGGTTTAAGCTAGATACAATTTTAGATTTTGCACCTGATGGTCATATTTGGTCTTTTTCGTAATGCTATATGTAGTGTGGCCAATCTGGTGTATAATGGCCCTGCCTGATATCTGTTACTTTACTGCCACTGCTTTATTTCTACATCCAGTCAAATCGATCTTCCTCAATCTGCCTAAATCTATATTTATTATATAACTTTATTAGGCACTCACGAGCTCCCCACTATTATTTAAGAATACGAGTGTTGTTAGCAATGTACCTTTTCGGTAAAGGTCAATATTTTTAACTAGGTTTAACTATTAATACTTGCTGATTCGGGGGTTGGCAGTCATCCACAATGCCTGCTTCAACTGCTCCACAAACTCTAGAGATATGTACCGTAATTCATCGTTCAAAAGCGTATCACTATAGGCAAACAAAAGCCTAAGATTCCAAAGATGCTCCACTGATTTTGGTTCGTTAGCAATACGCACTAGATCTAGTTTGGTATCGATGATATCGTATATAGATAATCCCGTATTGTCCCCATCATTCTCGCCGATGTCATACAATACAACCTGTCTATCATGGGGACTCAATTTTTTCATGGGTGATAGTTGAAACATCCTGATTAAATCCTCACTGACATACAACTCTTTGTTGGCAACCTGCAATGCTTTGTTCTCGTTACTTAATAGCGATCCTATCGAACTCTTGAGCATCTGGTAGTTCTTTCTCTTGTATACATATATGGTCAAACGGTCTTTGAACATTTCAAAGTATTCTGGTTTTTGGGCCAAATCAAGCTTGACTTTGAAATAGTCACTCGAACATGTCTCGATAATCGAAATCTGATCTATCGATGGTAACAAACATGGAGTTAGCGTTTCTCGGATAAACCCGTTCTTCATGATAATTCGTACCGGAATCTTGCATGGCTTATGATTACTCACATCTCTTACAATTAAGCACCTTGGCTCAACTGACAATGCCCAGAAGTGTCTCAATGCTTGCAAATGGACCTCATATTCGCTGGCTTGATTTGGAAAAATAGGATATAAGGATGTGATTAGACTGGCTATGGCAAAATTATTGTTACTAAAGGCATATTGTCCACCACCTAAGAACAAAAAACCCAAGGCCGTATTAATTGCCATATAATTCCCATAGCCCATTTCTTTATTAGTGTCATTATGTAACATTCGAAGTCGCCGGAATGTTTGCAAATCTCCACTCCCGGCCATAACAACTGACAAACTTAAAGCTAACAAATTCTTCATGTTGCTAGCACTATGGTGGGCGATTTTTTGATCGTAATTATTGGCTGGCTTTTGGGAAATGTTCATTAGCAAATCCAAGTAATGTAGCAAAGTGTCTCTTGCTTGAATATTGTGACTCGATGAAAACTTGGCTGCAATGGACAAGCATGAGCCTCCAAGGATATTGAAATACCCCAATTGATCACTGTCTAATTTATCAAGTTCATTGGACAAGTATTTTTCTCTATATATAACCGGTAATTCTGACTGTACCCATTCAATGGTATTGCCGATTCTCAGCCATAATATCAAATTTTTGGACACGCATCGAAGTAATAATAAATCGGGCCTGATATAATCTAATAATTGTTCTGAATCAGGAACCCGGAGCTTATTGGCAATTGAGCTATTTTCAGTTTTCATATATATGAATCCAAGTGCCATGATAGCTCCACAGCACGATTTGTCCAATTCTTGAACAGGCTGGTGGTCCTTCATTGAAGTGGCCAAAGAGAGTAACTTATCAACAACATGCGTATCATTCAAACCCCTCAAATCATCACCTTTACCTAGATTGACAAACCCCAAAGAAATTCCTGCTGCTAAACGGTAACCTTCGTGTATTTTTTCAGAATCATTTTGGAATACCGAGCTAGTAATTTGAGATAACAAGATCTCACTCATTCTTCGATGCTGACTCTCCAAGTAAAGCAACCCAATTCCAATTAAGCCTGCTGTCTGAACCATCACTGGAACATTCAAATCATTGGCACCTTGAGGTAATAATGCAACAGCATGAACAGACAACACTTTGGTTAATTTGTTATCCATTGAACCCTTGATGGAAGCTGCCATTCCGATTAACAACCCAACACTGGTCAAAGGATGCTTAGGGCCAAGATAATTATATATATGCCATTCTTCAAGTTTCTTTAGATGGCCATTAAGTCCCAAGCCTAGTAAAAACCCTGCATGCTGAGCATTCAAATCAGGTGGCTTATTAAATATGATCCAACTCCCTGATATTCCATTTGAGTCCCTGCTAATACTAAGACCCGAGGACACACCGTTATGAAAAGATCCCCATTCATATATCTTGGCAGGAATGGAGCCTTCTGACAAAATAATCTTTGTCATTGTTGGGGCAATTACCGTATTTAAATCAAATTTTGGTATAGGGAACTTTTCAGTTAACAACGGCTTTCTCCCTGCGTAAAACAAGGCAGCCCTACCCAATGGTATAGTCAAGGTTCTTAAAGCAACCAAAGATGATAACCCTCTCTGTAATAAGACTAAATCGTATTCGCTTATAGAGTCACTCGTAGGAGCCAAAGTTGCAGTTTGCACTTTAGTTTGATGTAGCAAAGTAGTAATTTCAAAGTATCTTCTATCGTAATCAAACATTAGCTTAGTGATATTAATTCTTTCAGCTTCAGATTGTCCATCCCAAGGAGAAATAGTTGATTTTTCGCTCTTATCCAACAAATTGCCCAATATTTGGTCAATTGATTTCTGTTCAGAAGTCTTCACCATCAGATTATGCCCTGAGTAGTCGTCAGATAAAAACATGCTTAGATCTTTTCTTCCTACTAATTCCAAAGCCTTCTCTGTCCATTCAAAAGCAGGATTTTCTTGACATATCAGTATGGCTTCTTTCAATGGAATGGAGATTCCAGGGGGATAAGTATCCAAGTCACCTTGTGTAATGTTATACTCACACATCAAGTCAATAAGTGTACTTGGGCCATAGTTGGGTGATACGATAATCTCAAATAACTTAAGAATGCAATGAGTTCTAGGAGTGATTAACGCATCGACCGAATCGCTCTCTTCGACCAATTGGGAGAATGTAAGGTATCTTATGATATTATCACAAAATAAACTCGCCAAAGATTCCAATAAATTAGGAGGCGACTCAAGTATGAAAACCAGTAAAAATTTTACTTCGGAATCGATCGTTTGAGACGTCACCATATAATACTTTGTCCAAGGTTCGGGCCATCCCATCCAGGTCGTGAGCTGAGCTAGTAATAAGCCGACTTTATCCAAGTAAGACTGAGACATCAAATCAAGCCGCAATTCTTCTCTAAGTAAGTGAAGTGATAAAGTAATATAAGGAATTAAATCGGATAGTGAATAGTTGAAATTTGAGACTTGCTGAAGAAATTTAGCTTTGGGTAAGAGTTTGGAGATATCATTGACAGCAGAGGATTCGGACGTTGCCGTTTCATTCTTGACGTTGGCTTCAAATGGGTATATCATTGAAAGCAAGGTGATAACGAACGCATTCCATTCGTCGTGGAAATCATCCAACATAATGGCAGTTCTCCATAGCATCCAGACTGTTTCATTGATTTTGCTTCCTGATAAGTACTTGAAACACTTTAAGCAGCTGGACACAAAAGAATTTAACGGCTCCAATCTGAGCTTTAAAACCTTGACTTTACCGGACTTGGTAAGGTAAGCTATTCTGTCATCACACGAACTGAGTAGGCCATGTATAGATGAAGATGACGACAGAAGTGTAGAAAGGTTGATCTTGGGAGAAACAATATCCAAGAATGGATTTATCAAAGTAACGTTGCCTTGGTTTAAACATACCAAATATCCTTCGTACTTGGGATGTTCCAACGGGATACACTCGTTACTCTGAAACGTATAGCACGAATGGAACCGGCCGTTGGAAGGATGTTTGAATATGTAGACTCTGGTTTCTTGTTTCTGTTTGTTGACCACCACGATTGCTTCCTGGTCTTCAAACAACAAGCTGTGGATTTGGAGTTGAGATTTGTCGAGTTTTATACTCAAAAGATCGATTCGAGTAAGAATCATGTCCTTTTTGAGTACTGGATGGTGATAGTCATTACTGGGTTTCTTTTTGGACAATTCCAGATATCCTGGCTCAGTACCCATGCGAGCAATGGAAGATACGTCTGACAACAACGTACTGGTACGTTTCTTCTCCATGTTTAGCGACAATACGTTTTGACCAGTCAGACCAGCACCAGTTCCCTGGTTTGATGATGAGATCCCACTAAGGCTGGGGCCGTTGGAGGTGTTGCCAGGGCCAGTATTTTCATTGAGTATTTCATCTTCGAGGATTCGCGATGGGTTTGGAGTATATATTAAAGAATGTTTTCGTTTAGCGTATTTGGGGCCATTGGAAGAAGATGAAGTGCCCAAGATTTTCGAGTTACGAGTGGAAGTTCGGATCTGGTAGATCAAAACATTGCCATCATTGACGTTGTAGGTGGCACAGAGAGATGTGTTTAAGGCCCGCCTAGGAAACGACATCAATTCTTCGTGGCGAGATATGGTGGAAGTGGAAGATGTCCCCACGATCCTAAAATCACCTATTGGATCTACTAAAGTCAAGAATTTAGCAGTGTTGAGTGGTTGGGAAGGATGGTGATTAGACTGGGGAGGCGACATGGCAGATGCAGCCGTAGAATGGGACTGGTCTCTTTCTAAAAGAAGTCCCGAATCGAAAGGAAACGCATTCTTCAAAGGAAACGGAATACTGACCACATAAGATCGACCGTCCTTGTAGTAGATATGAACAGCTTTGGCAAGACAGACAGTCAAGGCATCGGTTGCCGAAGGCAAATTCGAAGTTGTTTGAGAACCTGAAGACGAATTTGGAGGATTGCTTGATGAGGAATTGCCGCTGAAACTGGTGAATGAAGCTGCTATTATGTCTTCATCGTAGGTGTACTTTTTAGATATGGTTGAACCTTGGATCACGACGACTTCTCTGTTTGTAATTAGAAGTTGGCGGTTTTGAGAGAAAAGTCGAATCGAATAGCCAGAATAAGAGTGGTATGGATGACGGATTTCATTTCCCAAGTTTACTACCGGTAGCACAAGCGATTCCATTGGCCTTGACCGCATGATGGTAAACAGATCAGTTGCGAAAAGCAACGCGAGAATAAAATAGAAGCGCGGCGAGAGAAGAGGAGGAGGAAGAGGAGGAGGAAGAGGAGGAAGAGGAGGAGGAGGAGAAGAAGAAGAAGAAGAAGAAATAGACAGACTAGCGGAAGTATCTGTGGAATACAAGGACCAATAAGGTAACAGAAATATGGCAGGATGTAGGTCTATTGGTGGAGTTCACAAATTTGATAATTTTTCTAAGCTTGTCATTTCTCGCTATTTCTCGCTAAATAATTAATTTCTCTCGCTATTTTGCCATTTCTTCACCACATCATCCTTCACTATTAGTTATACTCACACTCTCGTATTTCTATCAAGTTTAATGTTCCGTTATTGTGTTTTAATCAATATAATCTAGTATTCATCTACTTCTGTATTATGTGCTATTCACTAGTCGGATATCCTTACTTCAACTGAATATCAAATCCTCTCAGTTCCTTCTATTCAATCTCTATTTCCGTACACAAACCTGCCTAATATCCTCAGAAGTCTTCTACGACTTAAATAAACAAGACAATGTATTCAAATACCTATATACAAACACCTACACTTACTTATTCAATGATTCTGGTGATCAAACCGGTACCGACAGTCTTTCCACCTTCTCTAATGTTGAAACGTTGGTTAAGTTCAATTGGAACAGCTCTGATTAATTCAGCTTCCATTTCAATGTTATCACCAGGCATAACCATTTGGGAGTGGTCAACTTCCTCGCCAGCAGGGAATCTAAAAGAAGCAGTGACATCAGAAGTTCTGAAAAAGACTTGAGGCTTGTAGTTTTCACCAAATGGAGAGTGACGTCCACCTTCTTCGGTTGACAAGATGTATAAGGAGGCCAAGAACTTCTTGTGGGAAGTCACGGTGTTTGGCTTGGCCAATACCATACCCCTCTTGATATCGTCTCTTTTGACACCTCTCAACAAAACACCACAGTTGTCACCAGCCATAGCAGAGTCTAATTCCTTCTTGAACATTTCAATACCAGTGACGGTGGTCTTGAATTGCTTTTCAAAGTTACCAACGATTTCGATTTCTTCTCCCTTCTTCAACAAACCTCTTTCAACTCTACCAGTGACAACAGTTCCTCTACCAGAAATGGAAAAGACGTCTTCAACTGGCAATAAGAATGGTTGTTCCAAGTCACGTTGAGGAGTTGGGATGTGTTCATCAACAGCATCCAATAATTTACCAATTGCTTCAACTCCAATTTCCGGTTGCTTATCTTCCAAAGCACATAAAGCAGAACCCATGATAACAGGACTGTTGTCACCGTCGAAACCGTAGGTGGTTAACAATTCTCTCATTTCCATTTCAACTAATTCCAACATTTCTGGATCGTCAATGGTATCAACCTTGTTGACGAAGACCACCAAGTGCTGGACACCAACTTGTCTAGCCAATAACAAATGTTCTCTAGTCTGAGGCATTTGACCATCGGTAGCAGCGACAACGATGATAGCACCGTCCATTTGAGCGGCACCAGTAATCATATTCTTGATGTAATCGGCGTGACCAGGACAGTCGACGTGGGCATAATGTCTCTTGTCGGTTTCGTATTCAACATGAGCAGTGGAAATAGTGATACCTCTTGCTCTTTCTTCAGGAGCTCTGTCAATAGAACCGTAGTCCAAGAAGTTGGCACCACCTTTTGCGGCAAGAACCTTGGTGATGGCAGCAGTCAAAGTGGTCTTACCGTGATCAACGTGTCCGATGGTACCGATGTTGACATGGGGCTTAGAACGGTCGAAAGCAGCATAACCTCTGGTTAATGCTGGACGTGCGCTTAAGGCGAAACGAGAAACACGCAATGAACGTACGAAACGTGGCAACATGCTGATATAGATTAACTAAATACTGGTGGACTGAAAAAGTCGGGAAATTTTTCACTCATGTCGATTGGCGAGCTTCGCTTACTAAGGGCTGACCAAGCATGCCGTCGGATGTTTTTTCTGGCGCTGCTTCGCGGCTTATTTGGCGGTCTGGTTGGGAAGGAGACTGTCTTGGTCCAGGGCAAGACGGCTGTCCAGAGGAGGACCGGGGTCAGGCGTGCTGTCCAGAGTGGTGTCTTCAAAGTCGTCTATGTTCTCTTCAATAATGTGTTCGACGGCACGGGTTTCAGATATGTGGGCGTCGATTCCGTGGTTACGGAAGTACTGGTAGTAGAAACACAACGTGAGAAGCGAGCCCTGTAGGATGTTGGCCACCAAATACGACACCCACGAGCTCCAATGTGAACCCTTGGTGAAGTAGAGAGTGGCGGTGAAAACAAACCCTCCAGGGGTTTGGATACACATCATGCCCACTGAAAGCGACCCCGGGTGTTTCAATTGGTAGGTGGTGTAGATTTGAGGCACGTACTTGATGACTGTCAATGTGGTCGATAACAACCCGTTGATTGCGGCAATGGTATACAAGAACGACGTGTTGAGGCCCACCATGATTTCCACTACCGAGACTAGCGCGTGTAGTGCGACAAATTGGCCCACTTTAACAATATGTGAGTACTCCTGTTTGTCTTGACGGATTGAATCTCTGGTGCACAACAACACCACAACCAAGATCGTCACCGCACACACGGATTGGATGCCAATTTGCACCAAGTTGAGTTGGGAATTGATACAGTTGAACGTATTTAACGAGGTATGGCAACACAGACGTGCTTTGGAACTTACGAGAACAATGTTAGTGAAGGTAAATATAGATGAACAAGACCCCAAGAGCAAGAAGTTGGTCGAGAGACCTTCAGACGTCTGCTTGAGGTAGATACGTCGGTATTGCGGCAAGTAGCTGACAAAAATTCCAAATGTAATCAACACCAGAAACACAAAGTTCGTCACCGACGCTCCTTCAAACACAGCACATTTGTCACTCATGATGTGGTACGTGGTTTTGGTGGTTTTGGTGGTTTTGGTGGTGGTGGTAATCGGTCACTCCGCGTTTCTAGCGATAGCACGCACACGTGCCGCATCACGTGCGCACCATACTGATGGGGCCTAGTTCTGGATCGTTAGAGGCACCTTTATGCTGGCGTGGTCGCCGTTCAGGAACCGGACCGTGACCAAAATGTAGTAAGCCCGGCCCATTATGCAGCCGTGGAAGTTGGGGACGAGAGTTATGGTATCGCCCGTGCTTTCAGACTGCTGCGGTACCTTCAGGACGTCCACCTCGAGCGACAACTTCTTGGTGTAGGTGGGGTAGTCATGGTTGGGATGGTCCCAGTGGCTCAAGTTTTGGTTGGCCTGAACTTTGACTTGGTCGATTTTGAGGCTATTGTACTTTGTTTCCAAGTTGGCCAAGCACTTCATGTCCATAATCAATTGACTGTCGACGCCCAAGACATCGCAGCCCAAAGTCTTGGTTAACTGAGTGATTTCGTTCAAGTATTTCTTGAACGGAGCCACCACTATACCTTCCATGTTGTCGTTATCACCAAACTGGTTCTTAAAGATGATGGGTGTGGTGACCTCGATGGGAATGAGGTACTTTTTGGACCGGTACGTGAACACCACCAATTCAGCAACTATCGACTTGATTTCAGGAGGCTTGAGCATCTTAGACGTCGGCTCGTTGTTGTAGGCGACCATCAAGTTGAGAGGAATGTTGATGACTGTACCTAGCGTTTCAACTGGAGCATATTTACGAACCAGCTTGAAGTTATGAGGCGACAAGTACCTGACCCGGTACTCGGTGCTTGGGGTACTGATACCAATGACCCCAACATGCTTGGGAGCAGCAGTGAGGAACCTTTTCTTTAGTGGATAAACGATCTCGTAGTCCGAAGGCTGAGAGATGTACTGGGGAGAATTGTCGGGTTTGCGGTAATACAACTGTTTCTTTTTGGCTACTGACAACGAACGGGCAGGATTAGGGCGCTCTTTGGAGTCAGCCGTCATTAGCTCTGTTCCTAGTTCGATTTTCTGTTTGATCCGGTCCACCAAATTGCGGTAAATGAGCTGGGACGCTTGGTTCAAATTCTCCAAGTCCAGACTATCGCGGATTCTTTCCCAGGGAACGACTCTGATGAAACAACTGGCGTCTTTGATGATCATAAATTCATTTTTGACGGGAAAGTCTCGACCTTTGGCGACGAGGGGAGAGTAGTCGGAGCTTTGGCCAATTACTCGGGCTTCGACGCTATAGCTGACAGAAGTATCGGAAAACGAGTAGTCTTTTACTCTTGGCTCCATGACACCACCTAGTCCCTGTTTTCTTCTATCTGGTTTTAGCTCAGGCCGTTTGAAAAGCTGGGCTGAAGGACTGCTGTCGGAACGGCCAGGAGACTTGGGGTCGGCATGGCCGTTTCTCTCTCTCATTCTGCGGACACTCTTGAGGAACTGGTCTCGGGCTAGTCCCACGGTGGGCCACATCTCACAGTGTCTGTGTAGATCGTGTCTTTCACAGGCACAATCGAGTAATCGGTCGGGAAGAGTAAAGTTGAAGAACTTCTTGTAGGTGACAAACGGCTCAAAGTAGCGATCCTTGGAGAAGAGCTTCCTGGTGTTATCTATGTGGTCCACCAGTTCATAATCTGCATCTTCGTCCAAGTACGCGGGGGTCCAGGAAGCGTTGTAGTCGAACATGTTGAGAAACTTGCGGAATACCGACGGCACCCGTGAATCTGCCGAGTCGCCGCCCATCACCGTGATACGTCCTTCCAACACAACAGAAAACATATCAAATGGCAACCGATAACTGGAGCTGTTGGTAATAGTGATGTAGCCTTGGACAGGATCGCCCTGACGAAACTCGTAATTCCGGTGATCAAGAAGTGTGGGTGGGACACTGGTCTTGCAGGGATATGCAGTGGTCTGGATGTTGATCTTGAGGTGCTCGCTCAAGTTGTTGTTATCGTGATTTGCCAACTTCTTTAGGCGGTGGGTGTTGGCCAAGATGGTGCTATCCCATCGGATCGAATCAGGGAACGGAATAGGAGGAAGCTCAGCATCTATGGGAGGAGATTCAGCCATTTCGATGCTGGGAAAATACTCTCCCGGGTTGGCTGAATACACTGACGTATATCCTGGTGGATCACAGGTTGGATCATTATCAGGCTCGATGTTCTTGGAAAACGTCAGCTGGAAAAGTTGATATGACGGGAGGATGTTCCAAATTGGAGGATCCTCATACACAGGAGACTCTAGTGGTTCCAAATCCTGTACAGGTGCAATTTTGGAATCGCTGGCAGTAGTGCTGTTACATTCAGTTGCAGGACTGGTTCTGGATGGAATGGATTCTTTCTTGGGCTTGGGACCAAAGAACTTCATGGAATTTGGACTCGTATTCTCCTGAAGTTTGAATTTCAAATTATCAGGATGCTGTTCACTATTGACAGCGTTTGCCACGGTTTCAATGCCCTGCCCTGCTGCAACCTTGCTGACACCTGCTACTCAGCTACGTGGGTGACTGCGTCACGTGGCATCGCAGCCGTTTGCTCATCTGCATCGGCGAGTGTTTACATCACGTGCAAATGCCGCCTGTTTGGCTGATCTGACTTCGACCACCACGGTGAACAGTACGGGATGGCCACCAACTTCTGGGCGCTGAAAGCGACAAAGAAACGTAATGAGCTTGTTCCGGGAACGTCCAAGTGGGTTGCCAACGAATTATCGACTGTGAACGATGTCGTTCTCACCCACAATGAGCAAGTGTTCCACGCGTTCCTGGAGAGTCTTGAAAGTATGAATGGGTTGATGACACGTATATTGCAGGGCCAGCATGACAAAAGATTGGTTCAGGACATTCTTCAGACCCCTATCACTACTAGTCCGTCAAACTTCACATATATTTCGCCCAAGTTCCCGTCTCCAGAGCGGAAACCGCCGCTGGCCTCTTCTTCTCCAATCAAGCACTTTAGGGGTCGAGAATCAACGGCAACAACGTCAGTATCTGCCCACAGATTCACTCCAAAAACCCCGTCGCCACTCAAGTCACAATCCAAGCTTAATTCTTCGTTTGCTCTTTTGAAAACAGCCAGTTCAGACGATGGTGCACTGGGGAAATCGGTTCCACAATTGGCTCCAAAACCTGGTTCTCTGGAAGAATCAGCCAAAGAAAGCCCTGCTTACTCAGGGATGGATGATTCGTTCCAGGCCATAAGTACTGCGATCAGAAAGAGTATTGCTGGAAGGTCAGCTGTGAAATCAGCGCCGCTAGATGCTAATAAGGATAAACTGGAGACTGGGTCTGCGCTGTACAAGGACTTTGGAGCTACACGAAGCTCTATGCCAGTAAAAGATGACGGACCGTCTCGAAAATCCACCAAAACACCCAAAAGAAGTTCCATATTTGTGTCCTTGCCATCGCGAGAACCAATTACAATTAACTCTTCGACCAAGTCCAAGAGACACACTGGTTTCGGAAGGTCTCTGCGAGCTTTTGAAAAGACAGATGTGCCTGCTAGTGATATAGTTCCAAATAATCTTATATTATCTCCAGTACCTCTACCAACAGCCAGTCTTGGCCTGAAGCCGGGGGTGCTCGAGACAAAAGTCGTTAGTTTGCCCCATGAACAATCAGTTTCAAGAGCCGAATATTCCAAAAAACAACATCTGGGAGAAAAGAAAACCAGAGAGCCAAGACAGGGAGAGCCAAAACAGGGAGAGCCAAAACAGGGAGAGCCAAAACAGAGAGAACTAAAACAGAGAGAGCTAAAACAGAAAGAACTAAAACAGAGAGAACTAAAACAGAAAGTACCAGAGCAGCGAGATTCAGAATTGCAGAAACTCAAAACCTCGGCAGAAATAATAATAAGAGATCCTGAGAGTCCCGATAAGCTCAAACCGAGACCGCAAATTCCTCAAGATAAAACATACCAGTCTCTCAACGACTCAAAGATACCTGTACTTTTGAAAAACAGTATCGAACCAGCATCTGCATTGAAAGACACCAGCCCTCCTAGCTCGTCGCCGGCAAAAGAGCCGGAATCTAAACCAGCACGAGAACGAAAAGTACCAAAAGTCACCGATTCGTCTAAAAATGTTCTGCCCTCCAAACTGAAGAAATCACCCCGGAAAGTAGATAGGTCTCCTAAGAAGTCCCCCAAGAAAGTAGCAGCCAGGTCTCCCGATAAGAAAGCCCAAGCTTTAGATAAAAAGTCGCCAGCGAAAAATACCCCCAAATCTACATTTACCCAGCTGAAACCGTCCGAGACCTTCGAAAACAGTCGTTCGGCCACTCCCCATGGAACACCCGGCAAATCAGACCTTATAAATCGACTCATGGCACCCACGAGTTCCAGTGCTGCCAAGAGCAAGACTCCTACATCTGGTCGGGTTCAAAAGCCAGTAGCCGAATCAAAGAAGAATGAAGCATTGAATACAAAGAATAGGTTTCTCACCACTACCTTGATCCCTTCGGCCGCTCAGTTTAATCCTCAAAAGCCACCAGTATTCACCCAAGCCACCAAGCCATTGGTTTCTCCTATCAAACGTAATAGAGTTGAAGAACCGGAACCAAAACCTAAACTAGAGCAAATATCTATGCCCTCATTAAAGAAAAAGTCCATGATGGCCGAAAGAAGCGAGGCTGCAGCTCAGAAACCTAAGCAGAAAATCTTGATTTCAATGAACCACAAGATCGATCTCAAGTCCAATACTGGTGCCAGACAGGAAACTGCAGTACCCAAAGTTGGGCCTGGCCAAAGTAACTGGAAATCAGCTGAGACCATCGAAATAAAGCCATCAACCGATACAAGAGTTGGGCAAAGTGATACAAAGAGAAGAAGAGTCGCCAAAGAAGTCCAGAAACCAGTGGAGGATAAAAAGTCTGCACCAAAGAAGATATCTACTCGCAATTCTGAATCAGAAAGAAAGACTCCCCACAAGCACCGGTCTGCTGACCCTCAAACACCAGCAGGTTCCAATAATTCCGTTGATTTGCCAGATATACATACAGATGAAGAAGATAACAACGACAACAATGACCACAAAGTCTTGAAGAGCTGGGGCCATACACCCGAGCTCCACAGAATCGTCATGAGCAACAGAGATGTGAATCCGGCCACTGTATTTGGAAATGTTCCCAAACTCAACATAGAGGAAATCTTTGAATCTCTGGCGTCACGGTTTAGAGGGAAGCAATCACCCAATGTTTCCCCGGACGAGAAGCAAAGACAATACGAAGAGAAGCAGTACATTATTGAGATGGGCTATAAAGGTTCATGATTTATTGTCTGGTAGCCAAGGCTTCTTCTTTTCTCCATTTCGACAACCACTCGGCCGAGTCGACTTTTGGCACTACATATAATCTTAAAGAGTTATCAAACAACGGAACGTTGGGTTTATCAGCCATCAAGACGTCGTTCAAAGCTAGTTTCTTACCAATCTTAATTAATCCACCGCCCTCTGTCTCCATGTAACATTCCAACTTCTTGACGGTAAAGTTCTTATGCTTGGGGTCTTGGTACCACTCACGTTCTCTATGCAAGATCTGTTCCAACAATTCCAAAGGCGTAATCAACTCACTTATCTCCTTGACAAAGTCGAATTCCTTGATGGTTGGGTATATTATAATGGCTGGGAAAATTAACTGTGATTCGTGATCGGTTTCGTTTTCCAATTTGATTTCTGAACCTTCTAACATGTCGGCCATATAAGGCTTGGATGTGTTGATCATAGTATAGTGTCTTAACTTAATGGAATTATCCAATATTATAGCCTTCAATCTCTTCTTTTCTTGCTCCTTTTCTTTTTGAATCTTGATTTGGTTAATCTTGTCAACCTTGGTGTTGATTTCAGTGATGAGATCACTGAATTGTTTGTTTTCAGGATCAAAAGTCAATCCATAACTTAAGATTTGAATGGCTTCTTCGTATCTTTCAACGGCAAAGAAAGACTTTCCTGATCTATAACAAGCCTTGGAGTTCTTGGCATCGATTTGTAATACTTTTTTGCAGTCTTCGATACATTTTCTGTAGTTTTTCAATTCGAGGTTACATGCTGCTCGGTTAGCTAATAATGCACTGGTAAGACTATCCAAACCAGTCTCAACCTCCAATCCTTTAGTATAATAATTGATAGCTGCTTGGTATTGTTTGGTTTTGTAGCATTCATTCCCTTGGTTTTTGAAGTTGGTGGCAATTTCTTCTGGTTCACCATCATAGGCCAAACTCTTAAGTGCTTCCAAAGTGGTGTTTTCACCTTCAGCACCATCAGTTTCATCCAATTCGGTCATGAAAAATGGCAATCTATTCAACTCTCTCATGATGTCATCGGCCGATTTTTCGGCTAATTCCGAAAGTTGAGGTGGCAATGCAGGCTCACCTGGCTTAGGAACATATCTTCTCTTTTCCCACTCGGATATTACTTCGTCCATCGTAGTCGTGGGTCTATTTGTCAATCAAGCTTCTGGAGAAGAGCATCGATTGAAAAAATGCCTACAAAATCCGAGGGTGGGAGAGCCGTCCGCATCGGAAATCGAGTTCCGGAGCATAGGCTGCAAAATGTTCACCATGCCTGTTCCTGCTAGTACTCGTGGGCGACTCAAATCACTTAGTCTACACAGCATTTTCATCGTACTCTTACTTGATATAGTATTCTAAGGTTATTACAGAATTTATGTATTTCTATAGTGGCTATTAGTTATTTTTCTTTCTGCAAAACAACAGGCACTCTCACAGAGAACTTGTCTCCGTTTGGACACTTGATGTTAATCTTAAGGTAATATAATCTCGACATTAAACATGCCTGGAAATCAGGAACTAAACAATATTCGGGAGAATTAGAAAGATTGGGTAACGCGTTCTTAATATCAATATTAAGAACGAATTTCTTAAAGTACTTGATTTGTTCTTCTTCTTTTCCTGAACTAGTGGTACTCTTCAAAGTCTCGGATTCCCATGGAATAGAGGAAAGTAATTCAAACTTGTCGTCCGAATCTAATCGTTGCACCTTAGGACTCATTATTTTTAGATGGTCATATTTAGTCGACAAGTTGGCTAAACATTTTACATCTTGAAGCAAATCCTTTTCTATTTCCAAGTTATCATAACCGACATCTTTGATAAGTTTAGATAAATCCATGGCATACTTTTGAAATGGTCTCAAGGTAACCACATCGAAATTATCTGTTCCCTTACTTTTATTCTCAAATAGCATATCAGGATGGAAAACTACCGGAATAGGCAAATGCTTCGACTTGATTGTCAAAGATACAAGCTCTACTGATATCTTTTTCAAATCAGGCAATATAGTGCTATGATTATCGGAAAACACAAACGTCAAGTCTATTGGCACATTGAGTTCAGTAGAAGGCGACTTTTCGCCCGGTTTCATGAACTTTTGGAGGGGATTATAGTTCAATTTATAGATCTTTTTAGGCGTGGAGCAAGCTATCAAACCTATAATCTTGGACGATCCAAACACGGATTTCTTCTTGTATGGCAAAAATACTTCGTAGACGTTGGCATGGTTACTTCGGAGGTGACGTGGGTTGACTTTTTTGTAGTACGATTGTTGCATTTTGGCTAGTTCAAGCGAACTATGGGTGGGTTGAAGTTGATTGGAACCAGACGTGTTCAAGTTCGCCAAGTTATTGCTCAAGCTATGAATGGAATTGCCACTGGTGACTGGTTGAAGGGTGTTTTCGGCCAAGGAAGTGGCGGAGTTGTTGGCATGCGAGCCCAACTCCCGTTCCTGTAGCAATTCTTTTCCAAATGCAATTTTGTCTTTGATTTTGTTGACCATGCTGGTATATAGCAATTTTGCTTCTTCGTCAATCATTGACCTATTCGATTCAAAGATCTGGTTAGTGATAGGGATTACTCGAAGATAGCAGTAGTCTTCGTTGGCCACAACGTACTCGTCTCCTGCCGGGTTTAAATGAGGCAAAGCATTTCTCATTACCAAGTGATTATAATCGGAAGCCTTGCCGATAATTCTAGCACTAATGCTGAAATCAATAGAGCAATCGGCAAATGCAAAATCGTTAGTCAAAGAAGCATATGTAAGGTTGTACTTGGATCGATCCTTACTGTCTTCGCTTGAAGTGTGAGCATGACCATGATGTCCATGTGAAGAATTAAGTCCATGTATAACACCATGGCCGTGGTTGGAATGGGTGTGGTCGGTATGGTCGCCGGGTTCTTTCCATTTTTGTCTCAATGCAGTGATGATTTCATTCTTGGATATCCCGAGAGACGACGGGATCTGCAAGTGTTTAACCAAGCCGTGCTCACATGTACTGTCGAGCAACTTCTGGGGCATTTTAAACGTAAAGAACTTCTTGTATGTGATGCCCGGCTGGAAGATCTTTTTAAAATTGAAGTTGACATGGGTGTTGTCGATGGGATCCATTTCGTTGACGGGTATGTGAGGATTATTGTGGTCAGTGGGGAGCCTATCGAGACAAGCATCGTTCCAGGATGCGTTGAAATCAAACATGTTGAGGAAGCGTACGATGTGGCTGGGAGGCTGGACTATGCTGTTCTTGGTATTTCCAAACGTTAGCAGACCTTCCAACACCACTGAAAACATATCAAAGGGAATGTCCCGCGTGGTTTTGTTAGTCACAAGTATATATCCGAATACATAGTCACCTTGTTTGAACTCTACGGCCAATGGATCCACTATGGTGGGCTCTTCGCCGATCTTGCCGATATTTTCAGTCAAGATAATCTGAATGTTTAGGGATTTGGACAACTCTTTGTTAATCGACGTAAGCCGCTTGAGCTTGTGGACATTTTCAAGAATGGTGTCGTCGAACTGGTTGACAGTCGATGCATCGATAGGATTGTCGGGGATGTCCTGGGAAGGAGACGTGGGCAAAGAAATACCTCCAAAGTAGTCTATGGATGAAGAATTGGACACTGTCGAAGACTGAGGCGTAAGTTCGTAGCTGGGAGGGTCTGTCCGAAGGTCTTCCGTGGTGGGAGTTAGGTTTTTGGAAATGGTAGATTGGTACATTTGGTACGAGGGAAGGATGTTCAAAAGTAGCTCATCGTCTTCATTAGGGCTTTCATTAGCTCCCTGGGCAATATTTCTTCGTATGGAAAGCGAAGATAACTTAAGATTGAACTTATTACGACTAGCCATGACAAACACGGAAAATCAGACTAGCTGGAAACACGCTGGTTTATATGGCGAATACGGTGATTCGGATAATTTCTGGGGTCAGTGCTCAAATCTGTAGTCCCTTCTGTTCATCGAACGGCACCAAACAAACAATCAAAAGTATTCAGGCGGTCACCAAGGATGGGTATTGTTATTTGATTGACGTCTCGGGTTTTGGTGCCAACTGCGATGTTGCTGGGCGCACGTCTCGGTAAATTAGCGGGAGCCACGCCGCACTAGGCGAAAGGCTCGGCCTGCGATTGCGCGAACTGGACTGGACGGCACTGGTGGGATGTGGAGGAGGCAGACACCACAGTGGTGGGGCAACATTGCACGATTGACTTGACTTGGACAATCGACTGTTTTGTATTCTGTATCCGTAATGATCCGCAACATTCTCTATGGTGGTTAGATAAAGCCCAGTCAAGGCAAGAACGGAAGAATTCAGTCGGTGCGGATAAATGACGTAATGTTCCGAGTTGCTTGGCCGTCTGGAATGCGTAATACCCTAAATTACTAAATTACTACTTAATTTTAGTGTCAATTTAAATCTGTCCGTGGGACAAGGTTTCAAAGTTAGAGATATGTTTATAGTTTAGTGTGTCAAGAGGCTAAAGTTTATGTTTTCTGTTACTCCGTTCTAAATACATTGATCACCGTTGATCATTTATATACCACAAACTGTGGGTGAAAGCCTGTAGACATTTGATTTGCCCACTTTTCAATCCGTTAATCTCAACTCTGCTTACTTTTCTTGGGGACTCTGCTTACTTTTGGTCCCAAATCCACTCTTCTTTTACTCACACTTCCCCCTTCCCTTATATTCCCCTTCACTTCATTTACTAAATTAATTTCTGCTTCGCGCATCTCCTTCATTTACTCTTGACTCGTATACTTCAACTAGAAGTCAACTATTGGTTCCCTCCAATCTTCATTTTGTCACTTTCATGCAATGTTATGTTAGAAACTCCTTCGTTTAACCAGCTTTCGTCCTTAATTTCCTCCTTCTCTGGTACTACTTCTCGATGGTTACTGGCGAATTTACAATCATCACCTCTCCATTTGACAACTTAACTGTGATCTTCGCATAATATATCCGGGCCATCAAACAAGTTTGGAAACTGGGTACCAATGTCAAATTATCGAAGCCCTTGAGTTTGTTTTCGGCTCCCTTGAGCTGACAATCGTCAAGATTGAAACTAATGTCAAATTTCTTGGAGTACAATCCATGGCCTGTACTTGAATTGATTTCTCGTTCGGCTTCCCATGGTATGGATTTGATACTGCTATGAAGCCCAGATCCTGTGGCTGCTCGGGAAAACAATTTTACGTTGCTTTCAGGTATAGATAAATTGATGTACTTGGTTTGAACGCCAGCAAGACTCTTGACATCCTTAAACAATTGACTTTCAAATTTAATGAGATCGTTGCCCACCGTTTGGATCAAGCTGGTTATCTGGTTAAGGTACTCCTTGAACTCCTTGACGACAATAGTATCGAAGTTGTCGGAATCCCGCTTTTTGCTGTCTATTTCTTGATCTCTAAAGCACATTTCGTGGTTGATCTCTACTGGGATGATATGCTTTCTTGATCGTATGGTAAGAGCAACTAGTTCAGTGTTTAAGTACTTGACTTCAGGCAAACTGGACTTTCCGCTGGCCATGTTTTCGATAAAGTACGATAATTCCAACGGGATGGTCAACTCATTGTTGATTCTGGGGTTAGTTTTGGTATCTCTAAACTTTATTGGTGGCACATACATGGTTCGATACACGTTTTTGGGTGTGGATAACGAAAGAATTCCCAACACCTTGCTGGTTCCCGTTAACGACTTTTTCTTGTACGGCACCAAGCACTGGTACGAGTCGTCGTTGAACTGTTTCCGAGGTGACTTTTTCAAGTTGTCGTTGATAGTATTGCCGGCCACGTCGTAGAGCTGGCGCAACTTATTCTGCGACGTCGAATCTCGAGAGGACACGGGCGAAAGCGCCACTTCTTCACGTTTGAAAGCTGGCGTGTTCTGTAGTTCTCTGCCAAATGCAATCTTTGACTCGATGGTTTGCACAAAAGCCTTGTAGTACAAGGATGAGCTCTGTAAGTCGTCGTCGTAGTAGGTTTCGGGATTGTGCTGGGGAATGACTCGTATGGGGCATGTGGCTTCTTTGGCAATGACATATTGGTCGTGTTCAGTGTGGTAGTTGTAGTCCGAGGCTCTTCCAATGATTCTGGCATCGACAGAATACGCTATGGACGTATCGATGAACGACAAGTCTTTGATCTGAGAGTCCTTGTTGGCCAACAACATCGAGGGAGAGAGGGAATTCCGGGAAATTCCGAGACTGGGAGGCACTTCTGTATGCTGGTTTAAGTTATGGAGTTCACACACATCATCGAGTAGTTTTTCAGGCACTCGGAACGTGAAATATCGCTTGTAGGTGACATTGGGCTGGAAAGTTCTCATCACGTCGATAGAAAGAGCAGTTCCGTCGAACGGGTCTGTTTCTCCTTCACACCAGTCGTGGGGATCTCCATTGTCGGTGACCAATCTGTCTATATTGGCAAAGGACCAGGATGCAAAAAGGTCGGTCATATTGAGAAACTTGAACACATTGGTTGGTTTTTCGGTGTCTATCAAGCCACGGTTGTTTTCCAAGACCACTAGCGTCCCTTCAAAGACCACGTAGACCATGTCGAATGTTACAGGTACGTTGGACTTGTTTCTGATGGTGACATAGCCGTGGATATAGTCGTGTTGGGTGAACTCCATGTTGGAAGGATCAATAAGCACCGGTTCAACGCCCTTCTGACACACTTGTTCGGTAACATGGATCTTGATTTCGAGGTTCAGACTGATTTCGTTGGTGACGGGGCCCTTGGAAAGGTTGGGCAACCGATGTACATTGGCCAAAATGGTGTTCTCCCAGTACTCGG
The DNA here is from genome assembly GCA_030575035.1 of Suhomyces vadensis. NCBI lineage: Eukaryota > Fungi > Ascomycota > Pichiomycetes > Serinales > Debaryomycetaceae > Suhomyces > Suhomyces vadensis. The sequence continues at coordinate 120,680 of JAJMGK010000024.1, read as the reverse complement.
CACTGGTGGAGGTGAAAGATTCGGGAGGAAAGGGGAAATGCTCGAGGATAGGCGAGTTGCTCTCTCGAGGAGTGTCTATGGGAGATTGCATGGAAGAAAGCGTCAAAAACGGAGTGGTGGCCGACGAATTCACCGGGGTCAATTCGTAAGTTGGAGGATCGACTGTGAAATTTTCGTCCGACACCATCAAGTTTTTGGAGATGGTGGACTGGTACATTTGGTACGATGGCAAAATATTGTTAATTAGCTCATCATCTTGGTTCTGAGAAGGCGTTACTGGTCGAGATCCCTTGTGTGGATCGTCTGACATGTTGGTGATGTCTACTATGGTAGTTGTAGAGATGCTCATTGAAATGCACTAGTGGTGTTATATATACAGGACGAGATGCCAAGGCGACGCGCAACTTAGGGGGCTAGCGAGAAGCCGCAATTAAGGGTGGGGCCCAGGCGGACAATTAGCGACAGGCGTTATGGGGCAGACACACGCAGTGTGAGAATGGGGTCATAGTCTATGTATTGGACAATGTGATGTAGATATTACGGGGAAAGTACGAATGACTCAGGCAATAGGTGCTAGGGGCAACCGGGGTTTGGATTTGGAAGCATGGAATTGGTCAGGAATAGGGTATGCCGTTGAACGTCCTCTATGGAATCTATTATGACTAGTAGTGAGAAATGAGAGATTGCCAAATTGGAGGACGCACTGGCAAAGTTCTGTGAGTTCAACCATGATGTCTAGGTCCCAGGGCATCTCTAGTTGCTGTTACTGGCTGTGCTAGAACACCAGTATCGTTTGTGATTTAGGCGTGGTGTCCATAAGTATCGCGGAATGTTTGGATAGCACCAGTGTGGTATATGTATCTACACTATTGGTCTTGGAGTAGGGAGGGTCTCGCGCGATGCGGCGGTCCAAATTACGCCCTAGGGGCTCTATGCTAGAGCTACTATGGCGGCCTTCTAAACTTAGATTGGCGAGCCAAGGCATTAAATCCAGGCTTATTCGGATCTGACAAACCATCTGACTAATTACGTAGGTTCGGTACTTGGTAATCACAGGGTCGAGCATTTTCGCGCCTATGTTAGAAAACACGCCAAATATCTACTTATCACCCAATCTGGTTTTCCCAGTGCTATTAACTTCCTGTCTAGCTGCTACTCTCATCAAGTCTGTTTTACGATGTATTATCTCAATTACTTGTGATCGTACGATTTTAACCAAAGCCAGATAACCTTCTCCCCATTGTGCACCTTTAGATTAATTTGTCATATACTCCAGCTCAGATTCTCACTTCTCTACTGTATTCCTTCCAACCCTCAGCCATAGTTCGGCACCTTTGAGTCGTGTGCCGAATAGGGCAGACTGGTTACGGGCCCGCGGTGGCTCATGTCGCCATTTGTACTCAGAATTAGTTTTGTGGTGGAATCCGAGGCCGTGATGCAGGGTGCAACGTCAAGTTTTAGATAAGAACCGAAGTAGATATGTAAGCCAATTTACCACTATTCCAAGTTCACGGCTCTTTCACAGTAATTGTTGATTAGAACCATGCCAGAGAAGCTTATACCACACAACACCAGCAGTCGTGGCAGGATTGCCCGACTTTCACTTGGATTATCTATTGTAGTGTTGTGCTTGCTTCAAGCAACTTACTGGCGACCCCATGCTCTGGATTATAGATCGGATCTCATTAAATCATTTTCGACGCTCCCTGCAAGGCTCGATCCATATGTTGCCCTTAACATGGCGTCCGAGGCGCCACCTTCAAATACCCCTCTTAGAGGGCCTACTCTAAACCCCGAGCAGCAGCATATTCATGAAGGCAAGGCAATGGTCGCCAGTGACGTGCCTGCGTGCTCCACCATCGGAAAGAATATCTTGCTTAAAGGTGGAAATGCGGCCGATGCCGCAGTGTCAGTGGCCTTGTGTATCGGAAGCATCAACTCGTATTCGTCGGGAATCGGTGGGGGATCGTTTATTTTGAGTCGTCATGGGCAGGATTCCGTTAGCATCGATGCCAGGGAAGCTGCACCTCAATTGGCATTTAAGGAAATGTATCATGGCTCCCAATTCCTTTCGGTTGTAGGAGGCTTGGCGGTGGCAATTCCAGGTGAACTTAAAGGATTAGATGAGTTATATAGACGACATGGCTCGGGAAACTTGACGTGGAAACAACTTTTTGAGCCTGTTATCGAATTGAATCGCAATGGCTTCGAATGTTCAAAATTATTTTTAAGAGTAATCAAAATAGAAGACGAAATCTTTAGCAAATTTCCTGAACTCAAACGCAATTTCAAGTTTATCTATAAAGATAATGGCCAGCTTATTGAAGAAGGTGATATAATCACAAGACCTGAATATGCCAATACTTTGGAATTGATTGCCAATAATGGTAGCAGTGACATATTTTATGATCCACAAGGCCCTATAGCTACCGAATTGTCTAAAACCAGTCAGAAATACTTGGGAGTGTTGTCGGTCAAAGACTTCGCGAATTATGAGGTAATAGTCCAAGAGCCAATTAAATTGCCTATTGAAATCAAGGGGAAACAGTACGAAATAATTACTTCAAGTGGGGAATCCTCGGGAATCGCATTGGTTGCAGGTTTGAATTTTTTCAACGAGCTCTATCAGGAAAACGACGACCAGGTTTTGGTTATTCATAAGCTTATAGAAAGTTTCAAATGGCTTGCATCTGTGAGGAGTAGTTTGGGTGGATTGAGATCCTCCGGTGAGAAACTAGATTTGATAGAGAAATACACCAATAAGGCATGGATCAAACAGGTTGTAGACGAGGGCCGCTATTCTGATAATCAGACGTTTGGATGGAACAACTACCAGCCACATTTTGAAATCAGTGAGCCTAAAGGTACATCGCATTTCTCGGTGATTGATGAGGAAGGAAACTCAGTTGGAATCACCACCACCGTCAATCTTCTGTTTGGATCTTTGGTGCTTGATCCCACCACAGGAATTATTCTCAACAATGAAATGGATGATTTTTCACAGCCAGGTCTCAATAATTCGTTTGGCCTTAGTCCATCTGTGTTCAATTTCATCGCACCAAACAACCGTCCTTTGTCGTCAAGCTCCCCTACATTCATAATTGATCGCGCTACAAATAAAACGGATATGTTGATAGGGTCTGCAGGAGGATCCAGAATCCCCACTGCGGTGTTCCAGGCCATTTTTAGAGCCTACTATCTGGAATACTCGATCTTAGATATCATGGCATTTTCTCGTATCCATCACCAGCTTATACCAGAAGCGTTGATGGTGGAAGACTTTGCGGTGTTTGATTCGGAGTTTCGCAGTATCACCGGAGCACACAACATTACTGCCATCTTGAACACAAGGTTTGGCCACATTTTGACTGAAAGTGGGCCACTTACAGCTATGAACGGGATTAAGCGTGATTCTGACTCCTCCCAGTTTCTCGGAGTTAGTGATTACTGGAGAAAAAGAGGTGAAGCCGATGGCTTTTAAGTACTAGATACAGAAATACAGTTATAAAAAAAACTATTAAACTATTCAAGGAGTTGCCCGTAATAGCAAACCACAATAGTAGAACATGCGCAGGAGTCAAATCTATCCGGGCATGAGGAGTGCAGCTAGTTAGATCCTGCCGCACAAACGGGTCCCATCGATTCTCGGGTTAAAAACAGCTGATTGTGGGATCTTGTTGTGATATCATTGATCTAGGGGCTTGATTGTTTAGGTGAAAAGCCACTCACTCTAACTCTAATCTGACGGGCCAATAGCGTTTGCGAAACCGCTGCCCCACAAGCAAAATGTAACCAAGTAATTTTTTATACCGCAATCCTTTCGACCGCCATCGAGTTCACAACCTACTACATTAATTAACATACTAAATAGATCTAGGAGCCAAAAGGATTCTGCTACGTTTTAGTGGCAGTTGCATGGAAACCTCCTGGTCTACGTTTGATATCTTTGGTAGATTTCTTTTCTCTGCATTTCATTTAACTTCATTGGTTTTGGCCACCCTGATTTGTGTGTAATTATCCACACACACACTCACAAACTTTATTTGGCTCTGATCCCTCGAAACGTTTCCTACTCCGCAAACACTCCTTGATTTCTGCCCGTTTTCCCTATTTTGGATACTTCCTCCCGTGGAATAATAAACGCCCCTCCTCCACAATCCAAATTAAACCCCGCTCCACCAGAAGTCCGAGCCTATGGATCTTCGGAGTTTGCATCCGTTTAGCGCGGGTAACTTATTGTGGGGCCAATACCCCAGATTACCTGCGAATGATGCACCAAACTTCCTAACCTTTCCAATCTAGCCTGCTTACGTAACGGGTCACAAATATTTATAAGTACTCAAATTTCCTCCTCCCTGAGATTGTATCGAATTGCTCCAACCTAAATTCGAACTAGGAATCCAAGTGTGTGGATTCAGCAATGACATTTGAACATCAAGGCTCATTGAAAAGTCTTCCAATACCCGATCTAAATGAAACATGTACCAATTACCTCGAAGTTCTTAAACCACTTCAGACCGAATCAGAGCATAAGAATACCGTTGCTGCCGTTGATCGGTTCTTGAAGTCGGGCACCGCTACGTATTTGGATGAAGAGCTTCGAAACTACTCTAGATCTAGAAACTCTTACATTGAACAGTTCTGGTATGATTCCTACTTGAATTACGACAGCCCGGTTGTGTTGAACCTTAATCCGTTTTTTTTATTGGAGGATGATCCTTTCAACAACGATTCAAGCAACTTTAATCCTCAGATCAAGCGTGCAACCTCCCTTACAATCTCATCCCTAAAATTCATCCAGGCATTAAGAAATGAAACATTACCTCCTGATACGTTGAGAAATGGCCAACCACTTTGTATGTACCAGTACTCGAAGCTCTTTGGAGCATCGAGAATTCCCACCAGCGACGGATGCATGATGCAAACTGATCCCACTTCTAATCATATTGTGGTGATGAGCAAGTCCCAGTTCTATTGGTTTGATGTTTTGGATTCTGATTCCAATTTGTTGCTTTCAGATCTGGAGCTTATGGTCAACTTCACCTCGATTATTCACGATTCGATCAACACACACCCCATGGATATTGCCAAAAGCTCGTTTGGTGTACTTACCACTGAAAACAGAAGAATATGGGCCAATGTTCGTACCGGAATTCAGAGCAACCCCAACAACAGTGAAATCTTGTCGATTGTAGACTCTGCATTATTCATTCTTTGTTTGGATGATATAGAGATCAACGACTTGTCAGAATTATCCAAGAACATGCTTTGTGGGTTATCTATTCTTGACAAAGGTATACAGGTTGGTACTTGTACCAACAGATGGTATGACAAATTACAAATCATTGTTACCAAAAATGGTAAGGCTGGTATAAATTTCGAACATACCGGTGTCGACGGCCATACTGTATTGAGATTTGTCAGTGACATCTATACTGACTCGATCCTTTCGTTTGCTCAGTCCATCAACAATAATACTCCTTCATTGTGGGGTCCTCTGCCCCGCAACGACAGTGCCAAGTCCGAGAAGGTCAAGCAGATCACCATTCCCAGAAAGTTGGAATGGGATTTGACGCCTGACTTATCACTTTCACTTAGATTTGGTGAAACAAGGTTGAGTGATTTAATTAACCAGAACGAGTTCAAGCATTTGGAGTTTAAAAACTACGGTTCTTCGTTTATTAAAAAAATGAAGTTTTCACCCGATGCGTTCGTGCAAATGGCATTTCAAGCTGCAAACTATGCTCTTTACGGTAAAGTCGAATGCACTTATGAGCCAGCAATGACAAAGCAATTCTTACACGGTAGGACTGAAGCAGTTAGACCTGTTAGCCAGGAATCTAACTTGTTTGTCAGGAAGTTTTTCGATTCTTCTGTCTCCAATCAAGAGAAATTGAGGTATTTATCGGATGCTTGCTTCAAACATTCAGATCAGACCAAGAGATGCTCCCAAGGTAAAGGTGTTGACAGACATCTTTATGCATTGTTTTGCATTTGGAAAAGATACGTCGATGATTCAATTCAATTGGTCTCGGGTAAGGATAACCAACGTTCGTCTATCAGTACATTAATTGATGATGAGGATGACGACGGTTCGTCTTCTGACAAAACTATTGTTGGCATCACTGATAAATCTACCAACACCAACTTGACAGAATTACCAGATATATTTGCTGATGCAGGTTGGGATAAATTAAACAACACTATATTATCTACATCAAATTGTGGTAATCCCTCATTAAGGCTTTTTGGATTTGGACCAGTCTCAGCCCATGGATTTGGAATTGGATATATTATTAAGGATGACTCAATCTCAATCTGTGCCTCGTCGAAGCATAGACAAACAGAGAGATTTTTGGTTACACTTGAAAGCTATCTTAACGAGATCAAGAGAATTTTCAGCCAAGTAGAATCTAAGAAACAAGCAAAGCCTGCTACCAGTGTTGGTAACGGTGTTGATAACAGCGCTAGTACCAAAACTTCCAATATAATCTCTACTTCTCCCAAGAGTAACTTATCTACACTTCTAGGAGGATACGGGTACTTTGACATGGGAGAGGATGATATCAAATCCAGAGGAGGCACCAGTCCCGAGCCACCCTATTTATCAAGAAACAACAGTGGATTTTCCGTGAAGCAGATTGGAAAGAAATTGAGATTATCTGAGTATTAGTTTGATTCTGTCTTTGTTATTGGATATTACGAAGCTTTATGTTATTTATTAACTATTATTTATTATTTATTATTTATTCTTTATCTATTATTATTTATTTATTATTTATCTATTATTATTATTATTTATTTGTTATTATTACTATTAGTATGTCTTATTTATCTTGACTTATAAGCTCAATCGTTCTACAGTGAAGTAGTTACTCTCATTATCTATTCCTATGTAGACGTTATTCATAATAATACATATACTACTTACAATTAAATTCCAAAACTACTTTGATTAAATGCTGCCCGTAAGTTTGCTTTATTGTGGTTCTTGTTCTTGTTGAATCTGTTTGCATTAGGCATTCCTCTCATTGCTACATCACTGGTGGTCTGTTTGGGTGGACCGTTACGAGGAGGATGACCAGCTCCAGGAGGTGGATAATAAGGCTGAGGTGGATAGTGAGGATAACCTTGAGGTGGTGGGTAATTAGGGTATCCTTGAGGAGGAGGGTAGTGAGGGTATCCTTGAGGAGGGGGATAATGAGGATATCCTTGTGGTGGGTATGGATACTGACCGGGTGCCGCTGGTGGTGCTCCTGGTGCTCCTGGTGGTGCTCCTGGTGCTCCTGGTGGTGCTCCTGGTGCACTTTGAGGTGGGTATCCTTGGGGTGGGTGTCCTTGTGGAGGATGTTGCGCTGGCTGATATTGTGCTGGAGGTTGTTGAGTTGGCGTATATTGTACTGGTGCCTGTTGTGCTGGGGGATGTTGCGCTTGGCCCAGGGGAACTGTCTGTGGTGCTGTAGGACGATACTGGTTTTGTTGAGGAGATAAGTGAACCGCAGTTTGAGCCGGAGGGGGACGAAGCAGAGTCTGTGAGTGGTTCAGCGCAGCCTGGTGTTGCACGGGACTTCTTATGGGTTGTTGCGCCGGTGGTGGCTGTAGCTGAGGTAGTTGCTGCTGTATTGGATGTTGGTGTAATGGTTGATGCTGTACTGGTTGCTGCTGTACTGGTTGCTGCTGTACTGGTTGCTGCTGTACTGGTTGCTGCTGTACTGGCTGATGCTGTGCTGGCTGATGCTGTACTGGTTGTTGTTGATGCTGTACTGGTTGAGGAGAAGGAGACTGTTTGGGTACTGGTGGAAGGGGTGGAGATGTAAGCGTTGGCGAGGCATTAGAAGAGCCGGACAACAGAGGCGAAGGCAAGCTTGGAAGAGAGGCGTCCATCTTTGGGTGTATCATTGGAGAACGAGAAGGAGCAGCTTGCGATTTAAACGGCTGGTTCGGTACGTTTTCCGACGACTCCAGACCTCTTGGGACATGAGCTGGAGAAATCGGCAATGATTCCTGACTAGCTGATACAGGTCCTTGGGGTTGTGAAAGCTTCGGAAGTAATAAGGACGGAATGGCTTTGGTCACAGGAGGAGGCTGGTTTTGTTGAGGTTCTAGAGGAGGAAGTCTTTGCGGTTTGTGCTGTGTCTGGACAGGCTGGGTTGCATTATTTGGAACTTGTTGCTGGAGTGCTTGCGGCTGTTGGTGAGCTTGCGGCTGTTGGTGAGCTTGCGGCTGTTGGTGAGCTTGCAGCTGCTGGTGTACTTGTACGGGCTTTTGCAAGGGTGCTTGTAAATAAGCAGACTGTGACTGAGCAGGTTGAGGCTGCACAGGAGCCGGTGGCCCTTGCAGAACTGGAGTATACACGGGCTGAGTTGAATGAGCTACCAGCAGTGCAGCTGGTGGTGCTAACTGAACTGATTGCTGAACTTGGGGTGGGTTTCTGTCGATCGGTGCTACATGCTGGTGTTGGGGCAGAGCAGATTCGGAACCACTGTACAGCTTTCTAGAGTCTTCAGGCTTCTTCTTCTTCTTCTTCTTATCCTTCTTCTTCGGTGACTCGGGATCCAATCCAGGAGGTAATGGAAAGAATCCCGGAGGAGGAGGAATAGGAAGGCCATCGCCTCCAAACGGTGGAACCATTCCCGGTGGTGGTGGAAAGAATCCGTACGCCATGGCAGCAATTTGCGCCATTTCCTTCTCTTCCTTTTCCTTTTCCTTCTTTCTCTTTTCCTTTTTCTTCTTCTTCTTCTTTTCCCGTAACTTCCTAGCCTCCTCCGATTCTCCAAGTATGGGCGACGACTCGAGTTCGGGACTTACAGCTTCTGGTACGGTTTCTGCCGGGACCAACTCGTAACGTTCCTGTACTGGCTCGTAAGCAGTCCCGAAGGTTTGTTCGTAACTCGTTTGCTGGGCCGGTTCATAGGTTTGCTGTACCTCGGATGCTGGAGGCTGTACCTCGTATACTTGCTGATTGTTAGCTGTAACTGGAACATGGTAGTTTTCAAATGGTTCCTCGGACTTGGCCTGTTTGGCCTGTTCTTGCCTTTCAAAGTCGGTGACATATTGCTCGTACGGCTCCAGAAATGCCTGGTTGGGAGGAAGGGCCAGGTTTCTAGTTCCATATACTTGAGGTCCAGGCGAAGTTTGATGTGCTGTTTGGCTTGCTTCGGGTGCAAGTGAAGGTAATGGGCTGGGTTCAGACCTTTCTATTGTAGCCGCGTTAGAATAATTCGGTTGTGCTTGTGCCGTTGATTCGGTATACGTCTGAGCTGGTGGGGCTTGCTGCTGAGGTTCGTTTTGTTGAGCAGGTTGCGTATACTGGGTGGGTGGAGCGTATTGTGCTGGCTGGGCATATTGAACTGGTTGAGTATACTGCACAGGCTGGGTATATTGTTGGGCTTGGTACGGGTCTTGGTACAGCGTAGGCTGTGTTTGAGTGCCCGGCTGCTCGGTTTGCTGATAACTTTGCTGCTGCTGTTGTTGTTCAGGCTGGTACAGTTGGGGGGCCTCTTCCATGGGAGGCGGCCGCCTTCTTCCGGAAGTTGTTCTTTTGCCTGAACTGCCAGATAACTGAGACTTTTGCGTGAACCCACTTGTCTTTTCTTCGTCATTACCCAAACTCTTCAAGTAATATTGATAGTCGTTTAATTCATCTTTGGAGTTCACGGCAAATACATGGCCCGAGTCTTCGTCGATACTTACATTTAGCTTGGAGTCGTTCTCACTAAAGTTGATGTTGGGCAACAATTCATTTGTAGACCTGGTATCCTTTTCAGGGGGAGGTGGTGGTGGTAAAGGAATTTCCTTCTTCTCTGCAGAAACTTGCCGTCTCGACGACTCGCCGTTCATGTTAAAATGGGAGATATACTGCTCGGAACTCAACGTCTTTTCGGTAATAATCAACCATTTTTGAAATCCTCTTAACCCGGCCTCTACAACCAAAGATCTACCAAATAAGTTTTTAATGTGGCTGGTTTGATCTGATCCAATCGACGAGAGCCACGTCCAAATATAATAGTCTTGGATGGTTATATTGCTAATGTTAATCGTCGAATACAACGGGATATTGGGGTCGATGCTGGAATCACCCGATTCTGGTTTCAGCCAGCCGGGATACAAGTCGTAGTCAGAATGTATGGGATCGGTGGTTATTCTGGTCAATATTCGCCTCGACTCTTCGGTTAGCGTCGATATAATCTCGTTGGTTGACTGTTTTTGAAATATATTTTTAAGAATGGTGTAGTTTTCGACAGACAAAAACGAATCCTTCTTATCAAAACTAAGGGTATGTCTGGCCTTGCTGAGCAATTCAAACGGGTTCTTGGAGGGTCTGGTGGAATTTAGGATTACACATGGGATGGTTATCATTGATTTCAAGGAATCGTTGCTTTCTGAAGGAGGATACGAGTTGGTGATGAGCAAAGATTGGAGGGTTTTGGGTAATTTTAACGTTTCCTGCTCGTTCTCGGGTAACATGGCTCTTAAGAACGATAAAAGCAAGTGGAACAACGCGTCCGAGCTTGATTTCCACGTCTCTAGTCCGTCTACAAAGTTGTTTTCCTTATTGATGGTAGCATCGAAAAATGGAGACGATCTGAAGCGAGATATCCCGTTGAACGCCCATAGCGACGACATCTTGGCGATTTTTCGCCCGCTAAGATAATTGTACTGGGAATTGGAAGTGATACTGATCAACAAATCCAAAAAATCATAGACTATCGATGCATGGGCTGGTGAAGACAAGCACTTCGGCATAATGCTCAAAAAGGCACTTTTGGGGTATCCCGCTTCCTTTTCCTTTCTCTTGTACTCTAGGTACACGCTCCAGCCTATTATTTCATGGTTGGGCAATCTGCTCCATATGTATTTTAACCCACAAATAAGAGTGAACTCGTCAAAGTTCTTGAGAATTTGCTTGATATGAGACTCTTCCTTTAGGTTTATCAACTCACCATCGGGAAATATGAAGCTCAAGAACTTTTCAAGCTTGGAATCGTCTATTTTGGAGCGAAACGGTAAGAATACATGAGGTGTCTTGGTCCCACGAAGCTTAAGTTCTCCTGTGATCAAGTGTAGTATTACTTTGAGTTTCTTTCGAGTGAACTGGTCGGGCCGGATGATGTTGGTGCCATCTTGTTGGTTGGGGGGCAAGTTGGGCAATTCTAGTTGGCCACTTTGTCCCAGTAAGATGACCATTGGTTACGGTTGGGTGCTGACGTTGAATAAATAGGGCTGGCGATCCGTGGCCAATTTTTTGATCCGGAAAGTTCCGCGTGTTATTCTGGCGGTGTAGAATGGTCTGGTTGAAGGAGCGGAATTCCAAACCTTAAAAATGTTCGGAAGCTTCGACTGGATGTACACCTTGGCACACTGGGTTTAGCGAGGGAATCGGGAGAGACAGGGCCAAACGGACAAACGTGACAAATTTCGTGGGGTTTTTGGATCGTACGGGTGTATGCAGCGCTCTGGTGGCCTGGTAGGTGCTGCGGCTTCTCAAACGCGATCGTGCTGTCAGTATCACCCTGCTGATGTAGTGGTGTTTGGTAAACATCACGAAGCATCGTTTATTGAAGACGCGGGTCACGTGACACGTCCCGATCTGGCAATTGGGGCTATGGCCGATGGTCAAGGCCGGTCTGGCAGGAGTACGGGCTACGGAGGGGCGTGATGCGCGTGTATTGTGGTCTAAAGCGGATGGACTCATTCCTGGGGCTGTGAGATGAGATTGAAGCCCAGCGGCATGTTCTGCGACTGGTACTGGTGCAGCTGGAGGTCGATCATGCTGTTGACAGGTCTCAAGTTGGTGTTCTCGACGCTGGGCACCAGCTTGCGCTGGACCTGGTTCATTGCCTGCAAGTTGGACATGCTATGGATTGTCCGCAAGTTCTCGCTTCCGTAATTGGAGTTCATGAGGCCCGAATTGTGCGCGGCCAACGACGCCGGCAAGTCCGACATGCTATGATGGCTGGGGATTTCGACTCCGGTGTGGTTGTGAGAGTGGTAGTTGATGGAGTTGTGAGAAATATGCCCGTTGGACTCGTTGGAGGAGTTATTACTAGGTAATCCTGGTCCTACAGAAGATGTGGGTGCTGGTGGAGGAGGGTAGCCCGGCTGCAGCTGTGGTTCCCCAGGTCCGTTTAGCGTGGTTGGAATGGTGCTGGGAATTGAAGTTACGTTGTTGTTATTGGCAGTGGCCTGAGTCTGAAACTTGGCCAGCTGGATAATATTGTTTAGAGCGTCGTAGCCTCCTACAGACTGCGCCAACATGGAACAGTCCTTGTGGTTGACCAACACGTTCTTGAGGCTGATTACCTGGTCGCGGAGCTGGCTGACCTGGGCTGACATCTCTCTGTAGCCGGTTGAGTAAAAGTTCAACTCGTCCTCCATCTTCTGCACCAACTGCTTCTTTCTCTGGCGACACTTGGAAGCGGCCACTCTATTTCTTTCCAAGAAACTCTTGCGTTTATCCTCTTCGGTTTTGGGCCGTTTGGACCCACTGGAATGGCTGGACCCTATGGAATCGGTGGGCGAAGCACTGCTGATCTTGCCGTTTTGCTCGGGGTCGGGTTTGACTCTGGGGGTATCTTTCTTCTTTTTCTTAGAACCTGTCTTTTGTTTCTTGGACTCCTTGGCGGGCGTATCAGAGCCTCTCTTAAGACTGGGGCTTTCCTCATCCTCTCGTATTTGGGCCATATTAGTCCCATTGTTGGTGTTGCCATGATTACCGTTCGTATGCACATTGGGCGCTGGAAGCTGGTAATTTCGCTGTTCGTCTGGGTACTGGTTTATTAAGGGCTGTATAGGTTGCTGATTAATTTGTGACTGGCTGGGCTGATTAATTTGTGACTGGCTGGGCTGATTAATTTGTGACTGGCTGGGCGGGTTGGCTGGTTGGTTGGTGCTTGGCTGGTTCGGTGGGTTGGCATTAATTGGCTGTGAGGAATGGTGTGTTTGGGGTCTTTCGGTCAGAGCATCGGTGGGTGGTTTCGGATACTGCTGTAAGTGCGATAGCTGGTTGTTATTAGATATTCCCAAGAGTCCTGAAAGGCCAGGAGTCATGGGGGAATTGAGAAGAGCTCCTGGCGTGGTGAGACCGGGTACCTGTGTGTTGAACGGAAACGAAGAGTGGTTTATGGCACCAGGGGTAAGCCCGGAGCGGAGATTCGACTCGTTGGGTGTGAGACCGGTCTTTCTCATGGTATTCACAAACTGGTTGAACGAATGAGACTGGGTGGTTGGGTACGGTGGTGCAACGTCGTGCTCTGGCTGTGGAAGTGGAGGATCCGCAGGCGGCGGATGGGTGCTGGTGGGCCCGTTACGGGGATTGCTGTTATTGGTTGCACTGATAAGGCTGTTCCAGAGGTTGGAGCCTGGGGTGTCGGGGTTGGACAAGTTTCCAGGAGATAGTCCCAACGGAGGCAAGCGTCTTCCTGACGGTGTGAAAAGCGGAGGAGTTATTCCTGGGAGCTTTGTATGGGCCAGCTGGTGGGTCAAGCTCGAAAGATTCGGGATGTGAAGGTTGTGCTTATTACTGGCCTTGTGGGAAGACGACGCTGACGAAGTGGTGCTTGAGTCTTTGGGTACCAGAACGCTTGAGTTGTTAGATGTGGACGTTTCTTTATTGGCAAACGACCTTTCAAAAGGATTTGGTTCTAATTCGAACGACGTCTTCAGCTGTTTGGGTTAGTAATTGATCTATGACTGGATCATGGGATATGGATCATTGCGGTGACTGGTCATTTGCGGTGTACTGGCATGAAATATCAAGAATAACGTCCAAGCAATACCATGTTTGGGTCATTTTATATTAAAGCTAGCTACATCAACACATTTGGTTTGTTCATTGCTTCCTTGTGTTGTGACGTAATGGCATTCCCTGGGCTCGGACGGCCCCGGTGAAAAGGGCCCCCGCCACGAGACCAGCACCGATTTTGGCAGACAGAAGCCTAAATACATCTCATTCATATGCTATACATACATCGCTCGACATGCTTGACGTAAAACTCCTCTACTGTTGCTTCAGCTTGTGTCTAGGCCGTGCTGTTGTTTTCACTGGTTAGTAATAGATTTTCTCAAACACGGACGTAATTTACATCCCGTGATCGAAGCACTTACGTCATTCATGATGAGGTGGAAATAGGGTTTTCCGAGGGTGGGTTTGCTCGTGTGTGGCGCGGTCAGGCGGGCGCGGCACGTGTGCGCATTTCCGACCATGTCTAGCTTTCCGCAACTGGAAACATCGCTGATCATTGCTGGTGACGAGAGCAATTGTAGAAGCCCGAGTTATTGTGCCGTAACAGTAGTTGCTGTCTGGGTATGGTCGTGCATGGTTCTGAGGTAGTACTTGTAGACTACTGCGCTTTCTAGCAGTGCCACCATTGAAGGGTTGCCCGTAGTCCCCTTCCCCAGTGATCCAGAAATTGAGCCCTGGTGCTTACCAAATCGGGTGCTTCCATGGAAGAGAAGTGTAGAATTGGGCACCTATAGATAAGAGTAGATACTCGGTGTTTTACAGGAAAGAATACATGTAGTTTGTATAGATTACTTATGTTTGGGATCCGCTTGTGCCTGGGCCCCTTTTTTTAATTTTATCGCCCCCAATGTGCCAACTCGCTCAGTTTTCTCACCCATTCACCAGGCCTTCAATTGTCATTTGATGTATTGTCATTTGATGTATAGCTCTCTGCTACTTAACCGGAATTTTTCATCAGTGGTATCCCGGCTTATTCCACCTCAGATCGTTGTTAAGTCTAGTACTTGAGTTTCCTGGTCTCGTGCTATCTCCTGTTAACTTCTCTTTCTTCTCTACTTTTCTTCTCTTTCTTCTCTACTTTTTTTTCTTCTCTACTTTTCTTTCTTCTCTTTCTTCTCTTTCCTCTCTTTCTCCTTCTTCTCTTTCTCCTTCTTCTCTTTCATCGCTTCTACATTCTACACTCTGCATCTCTCTTTCTTCTCTCAGTGTACATTCAATCATCAAGCTTCTCAAGAATCTTGTTCAACTTCTCCTTCAGCTCAGCCTTACTGTCCTTCTGCAAATCAGGATTCTTCTTTATTTCCTCCAACGCTTCCTCTTGAACAGGCTTGGCTGCAGGCTTGGCCTCAGGAATGGATTGTTTGTCGATTTTCCCGGCTGGTTGGATTTGTGGCTCCTTATTCGGATCAATCTTTCTTCTCCATCCTGTTTTCATGTTCAAAGGCAAGTCGAATTTTGGGAATGGATGTGCTTCGGTATTAAACACGTATTTGTCCAACGGAACTTTATTGTCGTCGTCAAATAACAAGTACAAGTACTTCAATGTTTCGGCAAACCAGAACGACTCAAGGTTGTCTCTCTTAATCGATGGTATTACAGTCACGTCGTCCAACGAAGTGTACGATACCTCGCCCTTTTCTCTAATTATCTTGGTGTGTTTGATGAAACTCTGGAAGATTTCGTATCCGTATTCACGGTACTTGACATCGCCAGTCAACCTGTACAAATAAAACAATGATTCTACAGTCTCGGGACGTTGTAAATTGTGGGTATCTGCAGGCTTGATAGTGAAGTCTTGCTGCTTGTTGGGGTCTTGGTTGAACACCACGATTTCTGGTGACAATCCCGTCTTAACATCCTTGTACATTCTGTAACAAGTATAAGTCAATTCTTCACCCAACTTGAAATCGGCCTCTTTTTCTGCGGTCCAATCGGGCAATTTCTTAGCCTCCTTGTAAGTTAATCCATTGGTGGCACCCAAAGCTAACAATCCACCGTAGAAACATACCAAATGGTCCATTTTGTTGGATAGAGCCCCGTCAATTCCCTGTTCTAATTCTCCTACAAATGTCAAGCCACTTGGATGCGATTTGCCCACCATATGCTTCTTGACACCTTCTACCGACTCGTGATACATTTCCCCGTAAACAGGCTCCTGTTGGTTGGTCTGCAAATATTGTTTCAACAAGTACTCGTAGTACGAGTCGCCCCGTGAGCCCATTCTGATCAATCTTCCTGCGTACTTGCCAGTATCTGGGTTGACATATATTGGTACTAGACCGTCCTTAGGCTTGTTTTCGTCTAATACTTCCATGACCTTCTCTACTCGCTTCCAGTACAAATCTTCGCCGGTCAATAGCGACAAGTATTTGAACTCAAGCTGCAAAGTGGCCACTTCAGCCGTGGAAGAAGCACCGTTGTCTACGTGGTTCTTAATCCCTTCACCTGACTCCAAGTTGACTGAGGAATACGGAAGCCCACTAGGACTCCGGAACCCCCCTTCCAATGCATTGGCCAAGTCAACCGCTTTATCCAAATAAGCATCATCCTCGGTGAAATGGAAGGCTGACAACAATCCTCCCAACATCCTGATGGTGGTTTCAAATACATTGACATTGTAATCAAACCTGTAGTCGAGATCCTTCACCACCCAGGTCCTGGCTCGTTTAAGTTCTTCTTTGGCATCCATTAAGATCAAAGTATCCAAGGAATCAACAATCATCCAACCCAATGGCTTGGGACCCATGTTTTTACCGGTTTGACTCAATGGATGATATACATCCTTACCCCAACCGTGCTTTTCATAGTCATGCCATGATTCGAGAAATACGTCTCTAACTTCTTGCTGACGGGCTGCCCAGTTTGTGTTGGAAGTGAAAGTTAAGTTGTCTAGAAATCCAGACGATGCTAAATTATAAATCACATAGAGCACTAAAGATCCCAAGAATCCTTTAAGCAACATGACTTTTTTATTTTGGCGTGATGAAAACGGGGAAGGTTTATCCTTGTAGTAAAGTGGGAGAGTATTGGTTGACTCTGCTTTTGATTTTTTGGCTCTCCACCGCTTGTCTGTGTCCCCGATTGAAATGCCGTTAGTATTGAACGACAAATTACTCATTGGACCCTTTATGTCACTACTGTTTGGGTGCTGATGTTGAAGCCACTTGTATTTATTGAAAAGTCACGTGAGGTTCGCCCGGATCACCGCGTCTGACGAAGTTGGGGTAGTGGGCTTGTGGGCTTAGATTCGTGACGGCAAAGTTAGGCTCTGGGTAGATGGCAAGGGTGTGTGTGTTGCGATTGGTATGAGTTTAATATTGACCTTTTTTGATGGTGCGGTGACAGAGTGTAGCTGATTTATTTAATAAGCCTACACGCGACGCTGGTCTCTTTCTCTTTAAACTCGCGAACACTCAGCAGATCTTTCAATTAAACTTGTACAATTTTTCGTCAGTTGATTCTTAGGGTAGATCGATGATTGCAGCGTTCGAACTAAAAGGAGATATTTGATATATTATGCTATCAGCAAGTGAAACGGGTGCGATATATGTAAACTAGCACGAGCGTAGAGAAATGTCTAGAGTCAACGCTTGTATTCGCAGTTTATGGTCCTTAAAGTAACAAATACATCATGCCAGTTAATTCCACGGTGTCTTGCCTAGTACTGCTTCAGTGTTTAACTGTTCTGCTATAATACGGTATTTGGATGCAAATGTTTGGATGCAAAATTAAGCGCACCTCTCACTTGAGGAAATTCGTAGTTGTAGTAGCTTTCTCAATAGTCTGTTCCTCTTGGAGAATAAATTTTGCAGGGTAGGTACGACTTTACAAATGCCGCTTATCTTTGGAGGGCATACTTGTCCAATGATGCGAAACGGGTCTGATTGCAAATCCTGATTTAGCTAGACGTAATCTTTTTAGACAATCTGTCTTGCAATAAATTATCTATTCATGGCACGACTTTGATAACTTCGTTCTAACTAGTATTGTAATTATGTCAGGGCAAGAGTAGCAATCTTAATCACTTCGTTCTTGATAGTCAGGCTTTCCATAACCTCTGCCTTTCTATATTATCCGGAGTCTATCGATAGATTTCCACGGCTATTCAGAGGACTATTGTATCACAACATAGCCTCTTATTAATTCGCTTTTCGGCTCGCCACTCAGTTTTTGCAGCCTTTTGCAAGCTTATAAACAAGATGTAATCGGTTCTTAGGAATTTGAAATATGCCCATAAATGGCCAATGCATAATCTTAGAAATCATTATTCACCCAGCGGAATCCATCTCTATTGAAACAGAAATTCAAGTGATGACTGCCTTTTACGAAAACATAGCCTCCTTATATGTGTTGAGATTTTTAGGCGGCTTCTTTGCTTCACCTTGTTTGGCTACTGGTGGAGCATCTGTCAGTGAAGTTGTTTCCATGCCCTATTATCCTGTAGGTATTGTCCCTTGGTGTAGTGTTGCCCTCTGTGGCCCTACCGTAGGACCTCTTTTCGGTTCCATTGTTACTGTGAAAGGTGGCTAGAGATGAACATTCTGGTTCATGGCTTGTATCAGTGGCGCATCCTTACTACTATTGAGCTTCTTTTTACCTGAAACCTATCTAAAAACTATGCTTAAAGATTAGAAGACTTGGAACCATAATAGGTAATAATAATATCACTACTGAAAATGAAATGGAAACCAATGCCTTACAACTGAATGAAGTAGTAATTGAAACATTATAGAGACCGTTTGTTATTACGTTCGCTGAGCCGGTTGTCTTTTTAATCAACATTTATCTCGGAATGGTTTATACTATAAACTATCTTTGGTTTGAGGCATTTCCTTTTGTTTTCCGAGGAGTTGATCATTTTACCTTAATTAAAATGGGCATTACTTATACGTCCTTTATGGTTGGAATATTTTTTGGTTGCTTAGTTTATCTATTCTAGGTGTACAAAGTATTCACTGTGAAATTAATAGCTGGTGAGCAGGCATTCCCAAAAGTTTCTCTTCCTGGTTCTATCGCTGGTACCATAATCATGCTGATTGGTATTTTTATATTGAATGCTGCTGGTGATATTCTTTGGATATGCCCACTTATTGGTGCAGCCTTCTTTGGAGCTGGTTCGTTTATAATTTTCCATACCTTACTATACTACTTGAGGATGTCATTCTATAGATTCGTGGCTTCGGTGTTAGCCAGTAGCGCATTCTTTAGATCCATGGTTGGTGGAGTATTCCCATTGTTCGGTAGATATTTGTTCCTTAATTTAACAACTAAAAGGTTTATTGCTGGCTGGGGTTCGACAATTTTGGAGTGCATTACTCTAGTAATGATTTTATTTCCAGTGGTATTTTACAAGCATGGACCAAATCCGAGAGCCAGATCGAACTATGCCAATCAGATTGGAAGAAATAATAAGAGAAGTTAGAATTGAAATACAATTAATTGCGTTTTTGGTTGGAATAAAATCGTTAGGTAAACTTGTTTGGGTGCAAATATTATTTTTTTGGAACCAACCCCAAAATTCTTCAACAACTAAGAATGTGCCTTTGTCTATTTTTTGATGACTTGTCCCTGGAATGTATACATCCAGTTCATCCTCTTGGGAAGGTGGTTGTATTTTGACAAAATTTGTCTGCATTCTAGAACAATTCGCATTGTACATTACCTGAAAGTACTCACTAACAGTAATTCTGGAAATACAGTCACCATATTGTAAGGGCCGTTCCAGATATATATAACCTTGGCTTTCAGTGAGCACCACTGCAAGGAATAAGAACGACAAGTATGGACTACAAAACTGTACTTGGTGTGCCACATTTCCTCACTATTTTCACTGTATAAAATATTTACCACGTCCTTCTTGAACATTTCTATTGTACCACTTTGATTCTCCTGCATACTTGTACTCTTCTTCAGCCATGCCCAGGGAAGACAGAGTTAGGTTCGGAATAGTCGACGTTTTGCGGGTGTTAGGAGGTGTGTTGGCCCTCAACGCCTTGTTGTCTTGGTATTTTACATCATCATCGACCTGGGGCTACAAAGGGAAATGGCTCGACACACTGTACCTAAAGTTCAGATTAGTTAACCAGCACGTTAACTTGACATTGGACGAGTTATCACTATACAATGGTACCGATCCAACACTTCCGATATACGTGGCGGTCAATGGAAGTGTCTATGATGTGAGTAGTTCACCTCTGACGTACGGTCCCAAAGGATTGTACCATAAGCTAAGTGGAAAGGATAGTGCCAGGGTGTATGTGACTGGGTGCTTTATGAAAGAAGACGAGTATACATATGATTTGAGAGGTTTGGACGAAATCGAAGCCAGAAACGACATCAAACTGTGGCAAACATATTATCAAGAAAGTAAACGGTATTGGTATGTTGGATCAGTGCAGCATAAACTCCTCGAGGGCCCACCACCGGCCGACTGTGAACACGTCAAGTTTCCAGGGTATCACGGCTAATAGGATAGCACTATGTAGGTATGTAGTATTCATCCAATCTAATTGCATATTCTGCCCATATTTACGACGGGTATGAGCTATCTTATTAATAAACTATGCATACTATATATGGGATCAATTGAGTCATATTAGTCATTAGATTGCAGCGGCGGAATCTAGACTCTTTTGCAAGACATTCAACAAATCGGTGGAATCTTCAAGTCCGATGCTGATACGGATCAAGTTTCTATCCACATCCCATTTGGCGATTTCATCCAACTCCTGATAATGGGCCAAAATCGAGTACGGACATGCCAAGGTAAAGTTGGTGCCCAAAGAAGGACCTTTATGCAAATTAACAGCATTGAAGAAATGTACTGCGTGTTCAGGCTTGTGGAAAAGAAACGACATTAATCCTCCGTATCCTCCGTCGGGGGTTTTCACCTCGTCATAATACACTTTGCTGTCTCCAATATTTGGGTAGTACACCTTTGAAATCAACGGGTTATTTTGGAGTAAATCTACCACCAAGAGCGAGGTTTGGTTGATCTTGGACGATCTGTCGGCAAAGTCTCTCGAGTTTCTTTCCAAGTACAATCCGTCTTCGTCCCAAAATATGTCTTCGTATTCGTCATTGAAGTGTTGCTTGAGTTTGTCGTAAATTGGCGATAACGGGTTCAAGATGAGAGAACCTCCCATTACGTTGGAGTCTCCAGAAAACACCTTGGTTAACGAAGACGCAACTAGATCTGCGTACGGCAATACGTGAATATTCAAAAAGTTGCCCACGGTTTCATCTATTACCACGGCAAACCCGTATTTATCGGCCAACAGGCGGATTCTCTTCAAGTTGGGGGTTTTGAGAAGTGGGTTGGAAGGACACTCGCAGAACAACGCCATTATATCCAACTCGCCGGATTCAAGGTTCTTTTCCAAGTTGTCGAGTGATTTGTCGTCTCCAAGACCTAAGAAATGGACTCCAGGACCGAATTTCTTAAGAATATTAAGGGTGTCGACGTAGGGAAATCCGAAACATACCGATTTCTTGGGCTTGTCCCACACTTGAAGAAGTGCATGGTGGGCGTAGAAAATGGACGCCATTCCGGTGGGAAACAAGTACACGTCTGTTTCACTAAGATTCTTGCCTCTTTTGGACTTTTCAATCTCCTCTTGCTGGGTATGAGACTTGTCCACTTTACCACATATTCTTCTTCTGAGAGCGATTTTGGCTTGTTTCGAGAACTTCAAGTCCAACACTCTGCCGAACTTCTGTTCAATAAACGTATTGTACTCCGATTCAACCACCTTATCAGCTGAACTGGATCCTGCAACTGGTGTTGAAAATGACGAACTAAGCGACGGGGATTTACGTTGTATCTTCTGTGCTTGGAGCTCCTGTTTCATCCGGCCGCTGGCACGAGAAATCGACTGTGAATCACCTTCACCAAACATCTCCTTAAGCAAATATTCTCCCATTCTCGAACTGATCCCTTCACCAGAATGTTGCCAGTAGTTTTTAGCCAATGGAAAGAGAACAGATGGCAAGAAAACTACACCAATGGTGGATTCAATCTTGGTGGATCTTTCATCCTCGTTTGCTGGACCAGGAGTACTTAACTGAAGAATACGGACGTTGTGAGAACCTTGGTCGTTGGACCGAATGAACTCACGGCATCTCTTGGCTACCTTGTAGGACGGGAATACTATGGCACTTTCGTTCAGTCTTCCATACTTGTCTTCTAATTTTTTAGCTAATAACTTGATGGTCAGGTGTATAAAGAATCGTGGGTAGCCTGAATTCATCTTGTTAACCACCCAACTTTCCCCTTCTTCATAGGCTACTGTAGCTTCCCAAGTTGGTAAAGTCACCGAGACTGCGTGGGGAATGTTGGGAATAGGCGTTCCAATTTCTTGAGAAGGCATAACGAACTTGCTAGGCTACTCTTACCAATACTTGTTAGTAAAATGTGCTTTACTGATAATACTTAGTAATGGTCTTTTAGTAATGTTCTTTTGATTTAACACCAAGTAGATCGTGGAAAAAAAAAAATTAGACAAAGGGACAAATGATGAGGTAAGCAATAAAAGTCAAAAGCCACCAGACAAGCGTACAAGACACACCGACAGTAGGTGTGGAATCAAGGTAGAAAGGTGAAAAGACTTGGCAACACGAGTTACGAGTCGGTACGCGCAGGTCTATGCTCAAGACGTCAGTATTGTCGAATCCGAATGATGAGAAAAAACGTGAAGATGTGAAAGAAGATTAAATTTATTGATAGTAATAATTGGTTTAAATAATGGTTTCTATTAATGCAGAGAGCTATTTTAGGAATTATGAACGAATGCAATTGACAGAACCTTCTTGAAGGCGTTTGATATCTGAAGCGTGGGCCTTTCCGTTGGCAGTAGCAGTTTTTGTAGTCAATGGAGCAGCTGCGACAGCTGGACTTGATGTAGGAGCACCAGGAGCAGAAGCATTTGGTGTAGGAGCAGCTCTATTATGCTGCATATGGGATTGGACCAAGTGGCCTGCGGCCAAAGCTGAACAGAGAGAAAGTTCAGCGGCCAACACAGCAGATG
This sequence comes from Suhomyces vadensis, assembly GCA_030575035.1. Lineage (NCBI taxonomy): Eukaryota > Fungi > Ascomycota > Pichiomycetes > Serinales > Debaryomycetaceae > Suhomyces > Suhomyces vadensis. Next base: position 97,910 of record JAJMGK010000024.1, on the reverse strand, counting down.
CCACGATTCTGGCCAATTGTCTGGCGTTTTCTCCTGGACTGGTGGGGTGGGGGCCACGGACTCCCAACAACTCCAACATAGCACCTTGGGGTTCTAACACAGTACCACCTCCAATTGTTCCAACTTCGATCGAAGGCATGGAAACTGAGATTCGCAAGTCCCCGTTTGGTAATTTGTCCATCAATGTAATACAGTTGGAAGATTCAACGTTTTGCGCTGGATCTTGGCCACAGGCCAAAAACACGGCAGTGACCAAGTTGGCGGCGTGTGCATTGAATCCTCCGACCGAACCGGCCATGGCTGAACCAACCAAGTTCTTACTGATGTTCAATTCAACAAGAGCATCGACATCTGACTTAAGAACCTTTTTGACCACTTCGCTTGGGATTCTGGCTTCGGCCACAATCGATTTACCTCTACCTTCGATCCAGTTGATAGCAGCCGGTTTCTTATCAGTACAGTAGTTACCGGAAACGGAAATAACCGACATGTCTTCAAACCCACACTCTTCAACCATGTACTTGAGCGAATATTCGACACCTTTGGAAATCATATTCATCCCCATAGCATCACCGGTGGTGGTTCTAAAACGAATGAACAATAAAGTACCAGCCAAGGCGGTTTGAATATGTTGTAAACGAGCAAATCTAGAGGTACTATTAAAGGCTTTCTTGATAGTTTTTTGACCTTCTTCAGAGTCGAGCCATATCTTTGCAGCTCCAGCTCTGGATAACGAAGAGAATGAAACACATGGACCTCTGGTCATACCGTCTTGAGTCAAGACGGTTTCGACACCACCCCCGGCATTGATGGCCTTGCAACCACGCATGGTAGATGCAACCAAACATCCTTCGGTAGTGGCCATTGGAATATGGTAGGCTTTGTTGTCAATGTACAACGGTCCAGCAACGCCAACAGGGATTGGCATGTAACCGATAACGTTTTCACAACAAGCACCAAAAACTCTATCGTAATCATAATGCTCGTAAGGTAATTTTAACGAATTTAATACAGGGGCATTGGCAAGACCAGCAATAGCCTTACGACGGACCAAAACAGCTCTAGTGTTATCGGCCAATTGTTTTTCCAATGCATATAACGGTAATTTTCCTGCGACAACCAACGAACTTACTTCATCATCGGTCAAGGACTTAACATTACCTTCCTTAAGAACTTTAACACATTCGTCCAATGGGAGTTGCTTCGACTTAGCCCTGATTTCCAATTCAAGCGATGAGTCATCTTCTGAGTTAGATTCGACTGGGGGACTTGGCAAGGTAGAAAGCGATCCATTTGAAGTTGATTCCGACAGTTTCTTGTCGTTGTTAGCGGTCTTGGATTTAGACTTCTTGGATTTGGACTTAGATTTGGTTTGAGACTTGGTAATGGTCTTTGGTCTGGCAATTTCCTTTTCGATCAAATGATTGGTGGTGGTTGCTTGGTGACGGGAAGCATTTAAAAAGTAGGCATTAATTGAGATTGAAATAGCAAATCCAAACAATAATACTTTTGAAATCAAGTTGTCTCTAATGGCATTACTGGTTTTTTCCAATACCAATAAGACGAACTCTTCAATTTGAACCAAAGTTCCAAAAGGTTGGTAGACTCTAGTAGGCAAAACGACAGCAATGGTACCCTTTTTACCGATAGAAATATGCTTGGCAGCAGCCTGAGATAAATGAGTTGAATTGAAGGTGAAATCGTGGGAGGTTTCAGAAGAATTGTACAACCATGAGCTGCCTAACCAAAACGCATGGAAGGCAAAGAATGCAGCAATCATGGCAACTTTAAATGAGACAATTGAAGTATCTTGAGAATTAAAGATTGAATCCTGGTTGGAGTTGTCAATTTTTGAAGATTGTTGGGCAACATTATGGGCAACCAACGAAGAAATACCTTCTTCTTGCAAAGCCTGTTGTAAATTTTCGATTCTACGGGCCCTATTGATTTCAACTTTCAACGCCAAGATAGCAGAGAAGAAAGTGTAAACCAACAACAAGTCGAATGCTAAAATCAAAGCACTTAAAACACAGAATCTGGTCAAACCTACCAAGTGAGGAGCATAGAAGGTAATTGAAAGTAATGCGGAAATGACTACCAAGTGGTCTCTCAACAAACTAACAGTGTGAGCAGAAATGGCGTTGGCAACAATAGTTCTGCCGTCCAACGAGGTGGTCGAAGCATTCATGACTGACGAGGCAATTGAAACTTTATGCTTGAAACCAATGATGGCTACTAAAAACGGAATACCTTCAGAAATACTCAAGAGCGGGACCTTGGAATCCAAGACTCGAATGGTGGTGAATAAGGCAAACAAGAAGGCAAAAGTTGAAGAAACCAAGGTTGAAAATGCCAACCAAAACTTGGAGCCAACAGATTTCATATCAAAGAAGACTTTGATAAGAGTGTACCACATAGCGACGTAGGCAATAGCAATCAATAATATATCGAAACTTTCAGCACCCTTGATCAAGTTTTTAAGCTTGAAGAGCGCAGCACGAGTGTATTCATAGTATTTTCCTATTCTGTGGTTATGTCTTACCTTCCAAGTCTTACCATTAGTGGAAACTTTATCAGGCAAACTTGAATCAAGTTTCTCGGAATCGACAATTAAAAGACGATCATTCGAGTCAATACCTTCAAAGGTGTTTTCGATTGTGATTGGAGTAGTGCTTCTTCTGAAATGAAGAGGAACAATTGACACTTGTTTGGCATCAGGATATAAAGAGGCATCGTCAATTTTAATCCAATTTTTGAAGTTAGAAGTACCTGAAGGATGGTAATAAGTCACTCCGGAGCTGGAATTTTGAAAACTATCAGGAACGTATTCGTCAACCACTGACAAGTAAGCAATAGACGCAAGTAATGATGTTACTAGTATAAAATGAATTGGACGATGGGCCGAGATTTTGGCCACACCCGAAGTGACGTCGGTAATAAAGCCTAGCATGGTATGTTGATAACTTGTTGAAAGAATCAAGACCTTTTTATAGACTAGATGGGTAGCTTTTTAGTTTAGAAACTTTTTCCCGCCAACTGACAAATCTCGAAAAATTGTAAGGTTTTCGAGGTAAAAGTTGGAATTGTATAACCCAGAACGAACCAAGTTAGTTGATGATATTCTCTATAATATCAGAGTATAAACAAGTTCTTTGGTTGATAAACAACTAAAGGTGGGCGACGAAAGTAACAGAAGGTGAAGAGGAAAAGGTAGGCGCCAGTGGGAGTTTCTGATTATGGCGAAATTTTGGTCGTATACGGCGATTTTTTTTTCTGTCGTTTGGCGCGTTTAGATGAGGTTAAATGGGTAGTTCGAGAGAAGAGAGGAATGGGAGAAGTGGGGAGGTAGGAGGGTTTTGCTGAACATGGGAGGTTAAAGAACGGTATTGCGTTGGAACTCTGGTTGATTATGTGGTGTATACGACTGTCTGAGTGAGGGCACTGAGGCCGATATGGACTCCGTCTACGCGTAGGACGCGTAAACGAGATCAACAGATGGGGCTGAAAAATAGCGAGAAAACTACTGGTGAAAAGTGCGGAAAAATGACCAAGCGGGAACGATCAGTAGAACAAATAGCGAGAAATTGAGAAATTGGTGAAGTGCGAATTTGCAAGGAAAAAACCTAAAAGGACGATGGGAACGGCCTGAGACAATAGAGTAGGCACACAAGCGAAAGCACAAGATTCAACAGGTAAAACCAGTAGTTTATTTGTGATTTTTTCCTAAATGGAATACAATAAATGCCAGAATTTCCATGTGAACCCTGCTTAACAGAATCATGATACAATGCAAATATGATATTCTAGACGTGGGGTATATGAGACCATCGTTTCTTTCTGTGACTGTTGGGGTTTTTGTGTAAGCATGTAGGAAGTGCTCTCTAGAGTCGATGGTCCGAAGCAGCTGATTTGTCGCAGATCAGTACAGCTCAATTCACCAGACATCTTACCACGAGCACCTTTCGCATCGCACGATAAATCTTAACTGGCTGTTTCCGTTACGACTGAGGGCCTACCGTGAACGATTTTTGCGTCTACTGGAACCTTTGCACATATCTCTGATCGTTAGTCTTCTATAAGTTATGCATCGTAACGGCTGATACGGAAAAATTGTTTGCAGAGTGGCCCTTATTAAATGTATAATTAATTTATTGTAGTTGTTATATCCATTAATTAATTAGTATTTATTGTTCAAACATTTGTTGAATATCTCATTATTAGTATTGTTATTGTTGTTTGTCCGCCTATAGCCTTTTTCACGAAATTGCCATATTCAGTTCCCACTTAGCAATAGTTAGCAAAACCAATAACTTCGCTACGGCTCACAATAATTATCCGGAAACGTATGCTATGCATACAAAAAGCGGAGCTTTTTGTCTAGATCAATCAGGTGATTCTACATCTTTTAATATTACGTTCTATTCAAACATGATATATACATCACTTAAGTGAAACTAACTTAATATCAAAAGTCAATTCGGAGTTGGCTGGAATACCTGGCAAGGCTTGAGATCCATATCCCATCTTGGCTGGAATAACAACTCTTCTTTCACCTCCAACAGTCATACCGGCAACACCAAGATCAAATCCTTTGATACATTCACCCTTTCCTAATCCAAAAACAAATGGCTTACCAGAAGTATTCTTGTCAAAGACCTTACCATTCTTTAATTTACCAATGTAACGAATACCAACTCTGTTACCAGACTTGGCGGTTTGTCCCTTACCGACTTTTCTGTCTTCGGTAACAACACCTCCCAACAAAGTCTTGGTTGGGAACTTTTTGGTTTGACCGTCTTCCTTTTCGGTGACGTCTTCCTTCTTGGTTTGAGCTTCTTCCTTCTTGGTTTGGGCCTCTTCCTTCTTTGCCTTGGCCTTTTCCTTCTTCTCCTTCTTCTTTTCAACCAAAGTAGATCCGGTTGGTCCTTGTTCTAATTCTTTGCTGAATTGAACAGACTTCTTGTCTTCCTTCTTCTTTTTGTTGTCCTTTTTGGATGGTGGTTGTTCGGCGTCTTCTGGAGCAGATCTCTTGTTGCTCTTTTTGTTGTCGGCCTTTTCTTCTTCGAGTAACTCTTCGATTTTGTTTTCAACATCCGATTCATCTTCCAAGTCATCCAAGTCGTATCCGTCACCGTGAACGATTTCATCCTCATCTGGAGACAAGTCATAGTCGTCTTCGTCATATTCTTCATCTTCGGATTCTTCGTCGGCTGGGTGTTCGACGTAGTTACCAGTCAAGTGGACAGCGTAAGATCCAGTCACTACAAAGAAGACTTCTTCGTCTGGTGATATGGTCAAGTCGATGGTTTGTTGGAATTGGACCTTTGGAGATAAGGTACAGACAATGAATTCAGAGATATCGTCTTCGTCATCTGAGTCCTCGGAATCTTCGGCAAGTTCTTCGTCGTCTTCTTCTTCTTCTTCGACGGCCTTCTTAGAACCTTTACCTTTCTTGGCCTTTGGTTTTTCCTCTTCTTCTTCTTCTTCAGAATCTAATTCGTCAGCTTCTTCGGCTTCAAGATCAGAGTCATCGGAGTCTTCATCAAGAAATGGAACTGATCTCTTTAATAATCTTAAAGTAGCTGGTTCTTCTTTATCGTCGAGGGCCTCTGGGTCCACAGCAGCTAAAGTTAATCTGACGGTAACTGGATAGTCGTCTTCAATAGCTGGAACTGGAGAAAATGGCTTGACTGCCAAGTTATAAGTAGAAATTGGAATTAAACTAGCCATTTTGTTACTGTACTGTAGAAGAATAGGTTGACTATTCTTGTTCTCTTTTAACTGGAGCGATGAGATGAGATTTTTTTCTAGAGTTGCGTGCGGCTCAAAAAAAGCACATGGGGGTCGGGGCCTTTAGCATCTAGGAGAGAAGCACTGAGAAGCGGTAGTTGGCAGCTAGATTACAGTAGTAGAAGTATATAGTTATCGTTTGAAACTGTATTAAATATACATAGAGAGAAAATTCACACTAAACTTTCAACATAAGGTAAAGCGATGCTTACAAGACTTTAACTATACATGTATACATCTTGCAAGTTGATCAATGAGAAACCGTTATATATTTAAATTAAAAGGTTTGTGTTGTTAAATTAATTTAAAATTTTAACAAGTGAGGTTTGTCACCGCTCTTTAAAGAGAAAGAAGCAGACAAGTATTGCTTTAATAATGGGGTCTTCTTAATTTCAGATAATAAGGCAGCATCAACAGTCTTTTGGTCAGCAACTCTTTCAGCCTTGATTTCCTTCTTTGGTTGTTCCTTGAAGAAAGCTTCTTCGGTCTTTCTAACGAATCTTGGGGCCTTTTCTCTGGCAAAGTATTCAACGTCGAACTTGGAAACGTCAACACCTTCAACAGAAACCTTGGTGGAGGTGGCAATGACGTAACGAGCGTTAACTCTTCTTAATGGAACACCGTTAATCTTGAATGGACCGGAAACCAATAAGGTGTTGTCTTCTAAGTTCTTTAAGTAGACAACTCTCTTACCTCTGAATCTACCGGCTAATAAGATTAAAACGGTACCTGGAACTAAGGAAGCACGTAATTTTTGTGGACGGGCAACCTTTCTAGATTGCTTTGGGACTGGAGCGTCTTGGGATGAGTACCACTTTGGAGCCTAGAAAATAGTTAGTATATTGGTCACAGCAATAGATATTTCAACGTGAGAGTGTTGGTGAATGCAACTACGATATTCCAACGATTCTAGTCTTATTGTTGTCTGGGGTGGTCCAATCTTAAACTTTCATCAATTTTTCACTCGACTTTTCATAAATTAACCTCCGATGTTTGGGAGGTTTAAAATTTTTTCAAATTCAACATTTGGCTAATCAACCACTTCAAACTAGCTCGTGGCTATCCTCGGTATATCTTGATGCTTCACTGGCATTCTCACTTCGTTCCACGTTTATCTTTACATACAATTTGGCTCATTTTTGATCTAGTTTATTGGTGATGGTGAATACAATCAAAAGGAAAGAATTTTTTCTACCTTTTTTCACTGGAAGCTCACTGTTGCCAACGGTGGAGGTGAGCGTCAGAGGGCAGGTGACCTGAGCGGTGCGTGGAGGAGGTTGAGGGTGCATGAGTGGGAGTGCGACAGAACTGGGACTGCATGCAGTGCCATGGACAGTGACTGGGCGCGGTGCGGCGGTTCACGTGTCTGTAGGAAAGCAGTCACGGAGTGTCGGCCCTAGCACGTGAGTGGCTGCAAATTACTGAGCTGGAGTAAGGTGGTGGAAGAAAGGTATTAATTACATTTCAACACTGATTAATCACTGTTATCCTGCCATGCTCTCGAATTTCTCATTTACCTTGCTAATTCCTACATACTGATTTCTAAACTACTCTTTGAACTAATCTCTCCAACTCATCTCTGCAACTCATCTCTGCAACTCATCTCTCCAACTCATCTCTCCAACTCATCTCTCCAACTCATCTCTCCAACTCATCTCTACTGCTACACTGTTCCATCTTCTCTCTACTAAGATATTTTATTAAAACTATAATTCAAACTGATACGTACTTAACGTTAATTGTCAAATCTCCTTCGCCTGCATTCAACAATATATTCTCCGACTTATTCAAAGCTTCCACTAGTGGCAACACAGTATGAGCCAATTCAATGCTCTTTCCAAACTTATGAGGTTCTCTCACAATAAAGTGCAATTCTCCAGAAGTAGCTGCTTTAAATGGAACAGATTCATTCCACTTATAAACGCTGCTATCTGATTTAATACTTCTGGTTTTATAGATTTCCTTTTCCTTTGATGTGGTTTTTAACAAAACCTTCACCTCCAAGCTAGATGAACTGAATCCCGAGGCAGAAACAACACTGATTCTTCCAGGAATAGAATTGGGTCCATATATACTTGGTGCAAAGCTACTGGCATCATCACCATTCGTTTGCGCGCTGACCGTACGTCTATGGCTATGATTGCTAGGAGGTCTTTGAGGAGGTGGCAAATGCTCCATATGAATATTTGGAACTCCTTGAACGTTCTTTGGGGCTACAGCACCAGTACCTGCTCCTGGAAGTTGGCCAGATCTTAAACTTTGTAATTCATTGGCATTTTGTGATCCTTTATCCAAAGATTTGCCGTTTTTGGATGGTGAAGTGGATTCACTAAAGTGTGACTCGTCTTCACCCGTATGATCGTCGTCTGATCCATCCGAGTCGTCTGAAGCGGCTTGTTGGGCTGCAGTTGGTGCTTCAACAGCATTGGCTTCAATGGAATTAGGATCTTCCACTGACTTTCTCTTTCTACCTCTCTTGAATGATTTAAATAATGATCCTCCTTTGGTAACAGTATCTGCAGCTGCTCCAATACCACCGCTAATTGCGTTTCCTGTAAGATCAGTTACATTTCCAACAACCTTCATTGGTGCCTTGGAAACTGCAGATAAGTCAAATGGCAAACCTCCACGAGTATCCAACATAGGTCTAACGTACTCCGGTTTGAAGGTGGCTCTCAAGTTCACAGATCCCTGGGTGTCCAATGCTACGGCGAATTGGGTTGAATTGTGTGGTTCAACTGTAGATAAGTCCAAACGGGCCGTGCCTAAGAGTTCATCGTCGTGGGTCAAATCCCAATCGTACACTTCGACCAAGACCACTTGTCTGGAACGAGAAATAAGAGGGAAATCCAACGCTTCGTTCCAGAGTGGATCCAACGTCTTTCTCTTCTTATCGGTCTTGTAAATTTCAATACCATCCACCTTAACAACCAATAATGGGTCGGACTTACCGTTAGAGTCAACTGACTTCAAGTTTTCGGCACTCAAAATATCAAGTTTCATATGTCCAACATCAAGAATGGTATCGAATGGTGACAACTTGAATGACGAAGGAACATATTCCACTTGTACCTGGATACTGTTTCCTTCATTGATCTTCAAAGTAATTGGCTTCTTGTGTGATTTCTTCAAGATTTCAAGCGTGTCAAACATTCTTTCGGCGACAACCTGTTTGTTACTGTGAACTTCTACCTTCTTGGCCACTCTGAATACAATTTGAGAGTTTGGCAAGTCTCTGATAAAGGCTTCGCCGGTCGATGTGACCTTCAAGTGTCTACCGTCAGATTGAGGAGAAACGCCCGACGGATGGCCATGATCATCAAATAACGTGTGAAGGTATAAATTGGGCTTTTCAAAAGTTCCGCTCAATACATGTACACTCAAAACACCAGCTCTGTACTTGATAGCTTTCTCCAAAGGAACAAACTCTTTTGGAGCAGTGACAACGTCCTGAGTTGTCTCAAGCCAGGTGTAGTTGTCAGGATTTGCCTTGTACAAAGCCTTTTCTTTTTCATACCGGGCCTTCTCATCATCATCACGCTTCTTGATCTCTTCAGTGTAATCTTCAAAGTTGTTGATCTGGTGCTGGGTGTATACTGGGATGGTAGGAACAAACGAGACAGAGTACGACAAGTTACCGCTTGGTTCACCGTTCAATAATATAGGCTGGTTAATCACCTCGTCTGCACCGTCGTAACCCAAGAAGTAACCTTGTTCATTTTTCTTCAAGAAATCATTAACACTGATGGCAGAAGTACCCAAGGAACGATCCTTTTCGTCTTCTTCATCCATAATCTCAATAAGAAAGTGCTGGTTTTCGTTGGATACAGGAAAGAAATATACCGAATTGAATCCCACGTCAAGAGTGTCTTCAAAAGTTGGAGTTCTTGCAATGATTTTGTTGTGCAACAAGATTCTGGCGTATGGGTCAACTTTGCCCACAGCCTCCAAGTTCTTGAGACCTTCGGCATTGCGCAAGTGGATTCTTAAACCACCAATAGCGGCATTTGGATAACTCTTGACAATGCTGTCTTCGGTCATAGCCAAAGCCTTCCATCCGGTACTGATTCTGAATTTCGAGTATGGTGCTTGAGGAGTATGTGGATGGCCCTTGAGCCAGTGCTGGCCTCTGTTTGATTCAAAGATCAAGTCTTGAATGTTGGCATCGAGCTTTCCAACAATATCGTTGTCAACAGCATCTTTGATTAAGATCTGAACTCTGGTCTGGGCTTGCTCAGTTACCAAACATTCAAACGACTGGTCCCATACAGGCTCGTTATTTTGTCTAAGTCTACGGCAGACCTTGACCAACTCGTAGTTAATGTAGATCTCGGCGTAAGGGTTCAATAATCCCAAAACGGAACGGCTGATATCCAATTCTCTGGCTTCATGCAAGTTGATTTTGAGAATACCGACTTCTGAATCGATGACGGGTTCTTTGGTGCCATCTTCGAGTACCATTGGGTCCATCTGAGGGAACCATCTTAAGTCAAAGTCGATTTTTCCCACAGATCTTCCACCTTCAGTAATGGCCTTAACAACATTCTTGTACACTTGCTTTTGGTAGAGATCAACCAACGGAATATCTACGTTACCGATCAATTGATCTTCTGCTTTGTCTTTGATCAAGTTGAACACATTGAAGTTCAAATGGTTACCGTCCAAGTTGTTAACCAACAAGTACAGGGTTTCCATGTAAATAGGATCATTGATATTCTTCTTAATCTTGGTCTTTTCCTGGATTTCGGCATTGCCTGAAAGCTCCAACTGAACATAAGGATTTAGTGAGTTGGGAGGTGTAGGGTTTCCAATCTTCAACAGGTGTAATCTGTTGATGGTAACGGCCAAGACACCGATGGAGTCATTAGATTGTTGAGCCATGATCTCTTCCACATCAATATCGAGGGAGTTTGGAGCGTAAAGCATGGGTCTCAAGTTGGCATGGATCAATCCATTGACAAATTTGGATAACCCAGGGATAAACGACATTATATCAAGACCAAGGGTGTCACCTCCAACAGGCTTCAAGGCATAGTCAATTGTAGGGGCTTCTAAGAACTGTACCGAGACCATTTTGACATGGGGAAAGTTCTGCGTAAGCTTCAACTTGATATTCATTCTACCAGTAAACGACATGTCTTCAACCAAAATCGGTAACGACTTGGAAATGAACGCCTTACCGATTGTAACTCCCAAAGCAACCTTCGGATTGATTTTCTTTTTGATTTCGTTCTTGGTCATATCGTCGGTGTCGTTGGGTGCAAACGAAAAGGCCCAGTCCATTTCAATATGGTCGTGGCCCTTTTTGGTGTACGACTTGATGGAGTCGACCCTGGGGGCTTTTGAGCCCAAGGTGAATTCGTCCAACGATAATGCTTCGATTCCAAATCCAGGGGCCTGGTCCTTCAACACTTCATTGGTCTGGAACATGACCATTTCGGAAAGCGCAGGCATGTAGATCACCCAGAACTTGTCCAAGAACGAGTTGAGCCATTCCATGGTTTCCAACTGGGTTTCAAGACGGTTGCTGGCATGAACTCGCGTCATGTCGTCCTTGAGGTTTCGATTGAACCGTCTCAATTCGGTTCGGTACGCCGAATTGGTGAACAACAAAATGAACCCAAGCGAGAGAATACCTCCGCCAACACGGGCTATAAGCCAGCAGAAGAAACAGGTACCAATCATAAGGGAGCAGTTCCAGTACCAGTCGCCGTAGAAATGGTCAGTGACGTAGGTTTCGATTGCCTTCATGAGTTCAATCTGGTGTTTCTTGTCCTGTTTGGTGTCTGAGTCCCAGAAACCGACGTTGGCCCACGAGAACGTGGACTGGTCTCTGATCCGGACTTTGGCAGGGGGGTCTTTCTTTTCTTTGTTGTTGGAGCCATCGATTGGTGCGCTGTGGTTTTTGGCTTGGTCATTCACTTGTTTGTTGTAGTCCTTAACGTCCTCAACGTTCATCTTCTCCTTGGGAGGAGGACGATTTTCCTGGAAAGTTAGTGTGGTTCGGGCAATACCACCAGCTCTCAAGTATCAATTCTCATCTATTATGATATTTGGTACTAACAGGTTCGATCTACATGACTTTACTTACTTCCGACATCGTTGTTCCTTGTTAGTTTAGGTACAATTGAGGTGCAATTGTTTTCTCTATCAATCTTGTGTCAATTTGCATCGTCGTGGTGCGAATTTGTGAAACAGCAAAGAGCAAGCGCGGCCAGCGAAGGTTCAGGGCACAGTTCCGCAAAGGGGTACACAGATGCAGAACATTCGATGGATCTAAGTAGCCGAGGTGAATCTGATGTGATCTGTTCTTATCGGTATACATCGAGTGTATATGCCTGCTACTTCTAGCACGTTGGTTCTTGTACTGCGTCTGTGCTGCTTAACCGTTGTAGGGAATTGTTCTAAATTATCACTAGTCTCCCTGTTCTCGCTACATTTCTCCCTACATTTCTCCCTACCGTCATTCCGTGTATAACTCCAAACCTTTCTCGCCATTTCACCACATGAAATTCTCACCTCTGGCTTATCTACGGGAGTAGTACGCTTGCTATAAACATCGACTAGCCTTTTCTAGTACTGGTGGAGCCTTTCTGCCCCTCGCTACTGTCGCAGTCGTCCTGTCAGTAATGACCTAATCCTGCTCTCTGTCCATAGAGTGATATCTGCATTTGTCCAGGCCACTTGTTTGCAAAGGAGTTTACTGGTCAAGGTGAACTAGCTACAGACATAGACCGCTAAAAGTTGGTGGTAGAGAATGGGTCAGCCATGTACTTGAATCTTGTCCCGGTTAATATCTCCATGACCCGGAAACCTGGGCACGTGGACCACCCGGATCTTGAAAATACCGCTTCTCTGTTCTCTGTTTGAAGGCCTGGGCTCTGTTGAAGGTTTGATATCCGAGAGCTTTGTAGCTCTGGTCTGGGATACATTAGTGGTCAAATCATATTCTTTGCTCTCGTTAGGATTTAAAAGGGCCATCGAGGTACGTGTCAGACAGGCTCTATCCAATGAATTGGGCGACCGGAAGTTGTCTTCACGTGCTTTGCCCGAATATCCTTGGATTATCTTCCTTGAACAACCAGAGCTGTGCCTTGGTTTCGGCGTATCTAGTCGAATTTCCACGCTTGAATCTGGCTATCCATACTTTTAATAGCTCTTATTATTAGATTCTTGTAAATTTCAGTACTATTTCGTTATGCTGTTTGGAAATATCCCCTAACTTTCGCTATTCTTACTACTCTCATCCAACATCTCATTCCCCCTCTGGTTTCAACTATTTCACTTTTCCACCTAGTAGACGATTTACATTAATGACTTCAGTATGAACTTATCCCCACCCACTGGCCTGTTCGATTTGTGATTCTTCTACATTCTACAATCTTTATAGATAAAAGTATTATTTTGACTTCTAGATGCTATTTTCAGGCTATTTTGGAATAAGAGAGAAGATTAATTTAAACGGCTTCCAAAACAACATCCTTAAAACCAGAAGATACCTTCTTACCCTTTTCTTCGGATGAACCTTCACCGTGTAAAGCTAATAAGGCACCTAAATCGAATTTTGGTTGTTTCAAGACCTTAACTTTTCTGACGTGAATGTTTTGTAATGGTAAGATAGTTTGGGTAGACTTTTCAATTTCACGTCCAATAACTTCAGGAATTAATTTAGAGGTTAATTGAGCTAAAGTGACGTTGGAAACTTCTCTTTGCATAATTTCAATCATCTTTTTTCTAACTTCTCTTAATTTAGAAGATTGAGCGTAGGTGGTCTTTCTAACTTGGTTAGATTGTCTCTTGGTGAAAGCAATAGCGAAAACTCTCAAGACGTAGTCGTCAGAGGTCTTGACGGTAACATTGGCTTCAACCAATGATTGCCATTTTCTAACTAAAGATCTTAATTTGTCAGAAGTGAAATCTAAACCGTGGAAGTTGGTTAACAAGTTTTTACCTTGAACTTCGTCAACTCTCAACTTGACCTTTCTGTATGAGTGGTCTTCGGAACCTTGTAAGTCGGCTAAACTGATTTCAACAACACGTCCCTTTAAACCATCGGCAGCGTTCTTTAAACCGGTAGATTTGTTGATTAAAGTCTTACCAACATTTCTGTTTTCAAAGGTGGATGGGGCCTTGATATCAAACCATTCTTTCTTGGTGAATGGATCAACGACCTTCTTCTTCAATCCCTTCTTACCCTTGGATAATCTCTTGTTCTTACCAACTGCCATATTTGTTTACTACAGTATAAGTTCGTCTTAGAAAGAGTCTAACAAAAAAGTTAAATGGCTTGGTGAAATTTTTTTCTGGTGCTAATTTTTCACCGCTGCCTGGCACAACACCCCAACCGCACTACTGGGACACTCAGCGGTTCGGGGGTAATGCGCACCCACTGGCGGTTGGCGGTGATGGTGGTGCGGCGAGGAGAGGCAGAAGTTGGTCTGTGTGCAGGAAAGGGAGGTGCACCCGAGCAGGCAGAGCGAGGGGTGTGACGCCAGAAGCAGGGTCGTGCGTTTCACGTGCTCGTTTGGATCAAGGGGCCGCAGCCCTCTATCCATCAGCCCTGGCCCGATCGGGCGCGTGCGGCGCTGACGACACCAAAACCCAAAACAACAACCGGTAACGAACACTAAACACAACAGTAACGATGGAGGAAGCACAGGACCAAAACAATCAGTACGTTAAAGTTTGCCATTGGTGTAGAGGGCCTTTGAAGAATGTGTTACTAACTTTTGCCAAAGAGTAGCGTTAAAAATCGGGTTAATTGGCGACTCCCAGATCGGAAAGACGTCGCTCATGGTCAAGTATGTAGAGGGGTCGTTTGATGAGGATTATATTCAAACTTTGGGAGTCAACTTCATGGACAAGAAGATCCAAATACGTAACAACACCATAACGTTTTCCATATGGGATTTGGGTGGCCAAAAAGAGTTCATCAACATGCTTCCACTTGTATCGAATGATGCAGTTGCAATATTATTTATGTTTGATCTCACTCGGAAATCAACATTGAACTCTATCAAAGAATGGTACCGCCAGGTGCGTGGGTTTAACAAAACTGCCATTCCTTTTTTAGTAGGCACCAAGTACGATCAATTCATTGATTTGTCATATTCCGATCAGTTGGAAATCACCCAGCAGGCCAAGAAGTTCGGTAGTGCCATGAAGTCCCCTGTGATCTTTTGCTCCACCAGTCACTCCATAAATGTGCAAAAGATCTTCAAAATTATACTATCGAAAGCATTTGACCTAAAACTCAATCTTGACGAAATAGTCAATGTTGGCGAGCCTCTTTTGGTGTACAAGTAGTCTCGTGGTTCATGTGTCTGTCACACACCATCTGCGACGCCTGTATCCCGCTGCATGCCCTAGGTCCTCCTCCTATTCAGTTCTCTATGTATCACTTTAATGCCCCATAAATTTAAAGATTTTCACGTGACGCGCCTACCTCTAAATAAGTCCATCAACAACCACAGCTGTAGACGAAGACGACGACACCACAACGTAATGGGATACAAAGGATGGCTGGTCAATTTGGCCGAAGACAATGGCAAGGTCAGACGTAGCCGACGTGGTGCAAGCAGCGAAAAGATCACCATTAAGCGTGAATCAGATGGATTGGTGCTTGGTGCTGGCGACGCCGTGCTAGTCCAGTCGGGAACCGACACCGAAGTGGCGTTGGTAAAAGAGATCAGTTTCGGTACTAATCTGTTTGTAGATTTCAAGGTTCTCTGGTTTGTTGGTTCCAATGAAATCGACCGCCAACTGGTGGAGTCTGTACTACCCCATGAAATCTTCATCACTGGGTATATGGAAGAAATAGACGTATCGTTGGTTATCGACAAAGTGAATGTTGTTTCAGAGAAAGAATTTAACTCTGTAATTGCAGAAAATACTACCACGTTCATGGTCAGGCGTGGGAGCAATTATCAAGGCAATATGTTGACAGAAGTGCTTGACTATCGTGAGTTAATGGAGTTGTTTTCTAGAGACCACAACGAGTTTGTTAACTATATACGTACCAGAACCATCCCCGGAGCGTACAAGGCCAAGCGTGGAAAGAAGTTAACCGTTGGAGACAAATTGAAGGAGGTAGAGAAGGGCCAGGCCAAAAGAAAAGTTGCCAGACCTGTCTCCGAAAGCGAAGACAACACTTCCGAAGAGTATGAGGAGGATCCTGAACAGCCTGAAGATCCTGAAGACTCGGATGACGAGCTTTCACATGAAGATGAGCTCGCCAGCGATCCTGAACTCAAGCCTGAACCGTCAACTCCTCGCAAACGAAAGACTAAAGGAACTGCTACAAAATCACCTGCAAAGAGATCCAAGAATCTATCCAAGCTAGCTTCGCCAGACAAAGCTGACGAGGACGACCTCTCTCCTCGAAAACGATTCAAAAGCAAACCCAAAATGGCTATTCCTTCACTAGCTTCATTGTCGCCTCGTAAACCGCTTGCGTCGCCTACATCGTCGTCACAGGCGTTCAAGGAGCTTAAAGCCAAACTACACTCCTCCATGAAACTACACTCTTTGCCAGGACGTGAAAATGAGTCCATGGAGATACTTGAAAAAGTTTACACAGCCATCAAGACTGAAGTAGGCTCATGTATATATATAAGTGGTACGCCCGGAATAGGGAAGACTGCCACAGTAAGAGACGTTATAAGCCAACTTGAGGAGTTCGGTGACTCGGAAGACATTCGATTCGACTATTTAGAGATCAACGGACTTAAACTTTTGTCTCCCAACGTGGCGTACGAAATCTTGTGGAATAAAATTAAGGGAGAAAACATTAGTGCTTCCAATGCTGCCATATCGCTAGAGGAACATTTTTCCAGAAAACGTGATGATGACGTGCCTTTGGTAGTGTTAATGGATGAGCTAGATCAGATAGTTACTAAGAACCAGAATGTCATGTACAATTTCTTTAACTGGCCTTCATACACCAATTCCAAATTAATCGTCATAGCTGTGGCCAATACCATGGACTTGCCCGAAAGAGTATTGTCCAACAAGATATCCTCAAGATTGGGACTTAATAGAGTCCAGTTTGTTGGATACACGTTTGACCAACTAGGGGATATCATTAAACATAGACTAGACATGATCACGATGCAAAACAACAGAAAGGTGATTATGAATCCAGATGCCATAGGTTTTGCATCCAGAAAGGTCGCCAGTGTAAGTGGTGATGCTCGTAGAGCCTTGACGATATGCCGTCGTGCAGTAGAAATCGCCGAGTCGGAGTATTTGGCTGCGAAAACCGACGCTGAGCCAGCCACACACACAGAACTGGAAGAAGTGTTCCACGTAAGCATCTCCCATATATCCAAGGCCATATATGAAACTGTTAATTCGCCAACGGCGCAGTTTCTTGCGTCCCTTCCGTTTGCTGCCAAATTACTACTTAAGGCTATTTTGCTCCGTAAGAAGCGCACAGGAATGGCAGAAAACATGTTGGGGGACATAATTGAAGAGATGAAAAACTCGTTACAGTTGCTCACATCTCAAAAGGGTAGCAATGTGCTCAACCCGCTTGATGCCAACGTGACATTACTCGATTTGCTCTACGGGGCCTCTTTCTTGGAGCCACTGAGTTCGCGGAAACTCAACATCCGCGCTACCAAATTTAAGCAGCTCATCATCGAGTTGGTGGAAAACGGAATTTTGATGCAGCAGAACATGCCCGGAGAACGCTACCGTCTCATTAACCTCAATGTATCTGAGGAAGAGTTGACGGATGCCTTGCGTAAGGACAGGGACATCCTTGGAGAAGTCTAGCCATGTGTCAGTCACGTGAATGTATCGAAATGTAGCAGTTTATGGTGGTTAAATAGGAGTACTTAATAATGCAGAGTTGGGCCAGAGTGTTGAGCCAAGAGTGTGTATGCATCTGTAGAGCAGTCTGTAGTGGTGTCTACAAATATTTATGGCAGTCTTTAGGTACCCGTGCAGTTGCCCCGCAGAGACCCCGCGATGAGATAAAAGTGAAAAATCTGGAACAGAAAGAGGAAAGAGACCAAGATGAACGCTATAGACCCTACCGACTACGTAGAAGCTGAAGAAGGCTATACCAGCTTAAGATTTGGTGACGAAAAGCAACAGGCCAAGTTGGAACTTGGAATTTGTATGGCTGTGTATAAATGGGAAGAGCTTACGACCGCAGTTGATAATTCATGGGGAGGTGCCAACTCGGCAGAGAAGAGAGACTGGATCTCAGGAATCGTCATAGATTTGTTTCTGGAGAAGGTGGTGGATATACAATTGATTGAGGAAACCTTGTTGTATGCCATGGTGGACGAATTTGATACCGAGATAGACAACGACTCTGCTTTGGAAATTGCCGCATTGATTATCAAATTCTATCGTAATGTTCAATTGAAGAAGTACGAGCTTATCAACGAATTGTACAGCAAATGGCAAGACAAGCAAGCCACTCGTGCAGAAAAGACCAAGGTGGTCATTGGTGCCGATCCCAACAACCCTGACTCTTCTGACAGTGAAGAAGAGGAAGATGAGGATGAGCCAGTTCAGAATGACGATGACATGGAGGTCGATGAGCCAGCCGGTCCTGTAGTGGACGACGACGGGTTCGAGTTGGTACAGAAAAAGGGAGGCAGAAGAAGATAACTGTGTAGATTATAATATACATCTATTAAGACATGCTGATGGAGTTTCGGGGCGTGTTGGTATTGGATCTGTTTAAGGTGTTGAGTGAATGTAGTGACGATATGGAGGCCCGGTGGGGCATTTTGCCAAACACCGCCTCCTGCTCTTCTACCGGAGTGCTCAAGGCCGAACTAATACTGTTTCTCTGGCTGGAGACCTTAAAATCACTGAATCTACGGACCAAATTGACCGGTGTTCCTGGCTGGCTTAAGCTTCCAAGTCGGGTGTAAGCAGCCCCAAAGATACCGTCGCCTGAAGACTGGATCTTGAAGAGCTTGATGGATGTTAATGCCCAGTGGTTGGTGCTGGTCAATGATTTTTGCACCCATTCTGCTACACGGGTCTCGTTGGCCTGGTTAGAATGGCTGGTGTTGGATCCACTCTTGATGAAACTGGTCCATGACGACGTCAATTTGCTGACTGATGCCAATGAAGACGTAATGTTTTTCATGATCTTGTTGTTTCCGCCGCAGTAGTCCTTGACGTTAGTTATAGAACTGTAGATATCACCGTATAACAACGAGAGGTACCAGCCCAACGAGAGGTGGCTCCAGTTGAACAGGAGACTTTCCAATGGGGTTTGGGGCAAGTAGTCGTAGTTGATTTGCAGACGATGTATGGCAATAATCTTGGTGAAATCCATGGTCTCAATGTGCTTTACAATAGTCCAAGTTTCGGATCGGGGTCCATTGTTGGGGTTCCACTGATCTTGGAGGTGCTCCTTGAGCCGGGGAATAATTATAGTCAATATAATACGAAGCGAATCCTTTCCTCCCCAAGTACGTTTCAACGGACTGTTGATAGGAAGCTTTTCGCGGGCCCGTTCAGACATTCCTGTAGGAGGAATGGACCTTAGTGACTCTTCGATCGCCTTGTAGTCGAGTGTGGTGGATTCGGTAGGTTCAGGCTCCTTGGCGGAGACTATAGAAGTGGTGTCGTCTTCCCGAAGCAGATACTCTTCCTTTTCATTATCAGGAGTCGAGTTTTCACTGGACTCCTCAGGTTCGTGCTCCGGCTCCACTACCGCTTCAAAGCTAAGTATGGTGTTCCAGACATCCTCATACATTTTCTCGTTCTTCAATACTGAAAACAACATCATTCGCGAGCTTTGAGGGTACTTTAGGACGCTGGTACAGATGCTACGGATGATAAGGGCCAAAAAATCAGGAGCCAACAGGTTTTCATCGAGGATCTTGCGCGACGAAAGCTTGATAACAAGCTGGCTCACCAGCCAACATGCCGAGTAGCTGAGGCCCCCTCTGCTGTTGTGGTTGCTCATCTTCTTGGTCTCGTCGTTGGTTGCGTGTAATTCTCTGGATGCTACGGGAGGAACCAAATTGTATAAGATCTCGACTAGGGTCAGAATCTGAAAGTCGGGCTGGCTGTTGTTGGCGGCGGGACTCGATACCGCGTTGTCTATCATGGCCGACATGTGGATTACGGCAAAGTCACGGGTTGTTATGGGTCTAGGGTTGGTTTTGAAGGTCAAAGGTAAGTTTTGGTAGAAAGACTCCTTGATGGGCCCAAATATTAGCTCCATCAACTTGGAATCGGAACTGAGGTACAACAAGAAGTACGAGCAGAGTCGAACCAAATTACGGTGCTGTGGCGAACCAGCGTATGTCAGCATGTAGAAAGTCAAAACTATAACAAGTTCGTCCAGGAACCGGGCTGCCACCATGGCTTTGAACGACTTGTTGCACTGAAGAAGCTCCCAGACAAGCATGATACACTCAAACGACCAGAGTGAAGGTGCATTCGACAGCCTCACCAACGAGAACTTGGGACCTTCGTCTTCTCGAAGAATAGGCTGCTTGAGGATAGATACCAAGTACGAGTACAAGAACAAAAGTTCTGTTTCCTTGTGCAATTTCCCCACGTAGAGCCGTGCCATGTTGACAGGCCGGTTGGTCGAAAGCACCTGGAGATCTGAGAGGAAGGTTAAATGTTCGGACGATGGAAGCGGATACGCTATCATCAACGTCAAGAGCTGGCACGAGTACGTAACCATCAAGTGGCGCTGTTCTATGGGCTCAGGAGATGAGTATGCAAGCCCGTTTTCTTCCACCAGCTTGGCGGATCTGCACAACACATTAAACAACGAACACACCAAGGTCAAAAGATCTACTCTGGGCATGGCCACCACCAAAAGCGTCAAGAATTTCGAGCCTTGTGACACGAGCAAAGAAGGCAAATCGTACAACGGGTTGGACACCAACGTCAATACCAACTTTAAGAGCTCGGTCCGGTTGCTATCGATGATTGGACTGGGGTTTGTGTACTTGGAGCTCGCCGATCCAATGCCTGGCTCCCATATGCTTGTGGTGGAGCCCTTGGAGTGTGGGGGGTCGAGGGTGAAGCCACGGACAAACAAGAGGCCTAGAAGAGCTTTGAGAAGCGTGTGGCCAAGAATATGGTTTGGTTGGTCGTCTTTGGTAGTGGTGTTGCTCTTTTGGGGTGTGGAACTGTGGCCATTGATGCTGTGAAGAACTTCGGTGGGCTGAGCCAATACCTTCATAGGATCAAAAGTATCGGACCAGAATAACTCGGTCTCTATCTCCTCGATATATTCGGGAATTTCATACAAAAATGGGAGCAATTTGGTAAGAAACCGTATGCAATTAAGCAAAGTCCTTGTGTCATGAAGGGTCAGGTTGGACTCGAATATAGTCACGATTTTTTCAGCAAGAATGCGTATGAGGGTCAAGAAGTTGATCTTGTTCTGGTCTCGGGTGGTTTTGATGTCATATGGCGTAAGCAATTCGTAGATATCGTTGCTGTCGTCGGGCTCTTGCCATAGCACTTGCCAGAAATTGGTGTGGTTGACCTCGATAATCCGGCCCTGGCCAAGCTTAAAGAAATGGTTTTTCAACCTGATCCGGTCATCGTAAGACTTCATTGAAGCGAATGTAATGATTGCCCTAATGTCCCTTTGGCCGCTAACTTCAAGTTGCCTTCAGATGGAGGTCAATTTTCATATACCCGGGGTGGGCCGCGCACGCCCCAGTATGATCCAGCAGAGTACGAGCTACGGACAGGGACGACGGTGTGTACTAAGGTCGAGAGCAGTAGGTGTAGGGGCGTTTATTACTGGGTATTTTCGGAGCTGGGGCGGTGTTTTGGCTTCATTTTGGGCCCTGCGGTATGGGCATTGCAGGCATTGTAGGCAATTGGGGATGGTGTTGTGAATAAATAAGAACGGTGCTTGAAGTTGCATTGTTTCGCGTTGTCGCATTCAGTTCTCGTAGCTATCTACTGAAGTCGGCGTGTTTTGGGAGTGTTGGGGCCGTCGTGGTCTCTTTTTCGAACACTGCCAGCAATGGATGCGTAGCCTACGTCCACGTACATTGCCGCCTCGTGATCGGGATTTTCATCTGAGAGTTCTTCGAGATCGTCTGCATGTCCTGTGGTATTGAGAAGTGTTTCGGGGGCCCACGCAGCCGGTATTTCAATGTCGGATGAAACACCAAAAACTGGCTCTAATGCGTTGGGCCCCGGGTTTATTTGGCTGGTACCGGACTCGTTTTCATTATCAGAATCTTCAGAGTCATAGTGCAACGCCGAACACTGTGATAGTCCCTCGTAGAGGCCACTTATGCTAGAATTGACTTGCGATAAAAGTGGGTCTTTCAGCAGGCCTGTGCCTCCCAGAATCTCAACCGACACAGTAGGCAGATATTCGGAAACCAGATTCGGTACTGCACCAATTGCAGCGCTGGAAAATACCTGGAGATAGAGAACGGTGGCCTCGGGGTCTTTAAGTGCATGGAGCAATATCGCCTGGTACGGGATTTCCAAGCCTAATTTTGACGTGGGGAACCACACTATGAACGAGGTATTCATTACTAGAAGTTTTGAGTTTGTCCAATCGACATTTGAAAGAGAACCATCGAGCTGAAGCTGGTGCTGTGGATCGTTGGGAACCACCAGGATGTTGTAGCCTTCTCCTCCGGCGTATATCACAAACTTGTCGTCATCAAGTGAGAACTTTTCAGGAGAAGACACCTGGTAGAGTGAAATGGGGATGGTGTTCTCGACATTGGGCACTTCGTGGATGATTCTGGCTGATGGTGGCATGTTGTGGTGTCTTTATCGGTGTCGACCTTGGATTTAACGGAACTTTTATATATCTTTTGTTCGTTCTCTGTACCTTCAAGTGGGTCTGCGGATCCTCAAAGGGTACTTTGCCGTGTTTGTCCGTATTGAGCGGTCGAAGTCGTCTTGTCTGGTCTGGTTGGTGAAGACTGAAATGGTGATGCGTCACGTGCACTCGCTCACCGAAACGTGTGCGGCGCGATCCGATAACGGATGCCGAGCCCTGGCTGGTACTACCAGGGCAGAAGTGGGATTAAGTGTACTATGTATACGTGGTTTGGTTTAAAGGTATGCGGCATACACTTTAGGAGATTAAGGGAGCTTAGTTGACTTTCGATACTCAAAAAATAGACATTCTATATTTTTTCCAAAATCGGTAATATAATTGAAAATTTGTCTAATAAATTGCAAATTTATCTGATGAATTCTAACCAATTGCTGTACAAGCTTTGAATTATACTTGGAGAAGAACAGGCTGAAATACTACGAGTGTGATCTCTTTCTCCTGCATGTCATGATCTAGAATTGCCGCTCATACTCTTCCGTGCTTACTCCATTCGTTTTTATTTCGCTTCGTATTCTCTTTCTAATTATGCTACTGCTATTTTCCTACTGTTCTAGTCGGTATTGAATTTATTCCTATGTTATATCTGATCAACTCTGAGATAATCTACGGATAAGTCGCTGGAAAACAGGACTTCCTCCCTCTTCATCATCAATCTTTTTCTTAACCCTTTCGTTACGTTCGATTTCTTGTTGCTTCATCTCATCCGGAGTAGGAGGCAAGGCTTCGTTTCTCAAGTCTGCCTTACGGGCATCTTCGAAACTATTGATTGTGTTTTTAAGTCCCTCACTACCATTGAGTAACGACCCCTTTGGAAGTGTACCGCTGTTAAGTTCTTTCAAATGCGCCACGCTCTCAGATTCTTGTCGTAAAACCTGGTACATACGAGAGACCCGGCCAATTGCAATAACCTTGTTTCTTAAGGCTACACGCTTGGCCTCCAACGAATTTGGATCCGAAGCGACCGCCGCTCTAGCCACATCCTTGGGAGGTACTGGTGGAGGATTGGAGGATGGAGACGAAACCATGGAATTATTGAATTCTTCTTCAGCCAAAGGAGTTTCCTCGTCTAATTCTTCTTCGGTACAGATGTTCAAAATTGATACCAACATATCGGTAATTTTCTCACCCACAAACGGTAAAGACCATGAAAATACATCCATAAAGTGTGGCAACCAGTATGGATGCGGTGAAGCGTTAAATTGTCTAATATTCATGACGTTGTTTTCATACTTCAATACGGCAGCCTTGTTATTATAAGTGTCCAAGTAATTGGGAGCAGAAAACATGGTTAACAAGGAAGGAAATCCCATGGTTTTGGTCTGCTTGTACATTCGGTAGCCAGCATCCTGCGCCTCGTGGGCTCGGATAATGGATAGCAAACCAGTTCTTTCAAGGAACTGGCACGATGCCTTGTATGTAAATGCATAAGAACATCCCCTGACGGTATTTCGAATAAAAGTCTGGTCAATACTGTCGTCATCATAGTCCTCCACTGGATCTGCCCACAACAAATCGCACATGAGACCTTTGGTAGGAGGTTCGCGGAAACGGTTCAATCTTTCCAAGTCCTCAAGGGTTTTTAATTCTGGCGAAAGTCCTCCATGGACACAGAAAAACTGCTTGTTCATAATAGCAGCCAACGGAAGCGCGTTGAACGAAACTAGACATTCCTCATATAGTGAAGCCGAGTATTTATGAAGACATTCTGACTTGAACGTAAAGTATTCCGTCAAGTGCTTGCACTCGTGATTACCTCTCAACATCCAAAATGTGTTGGGATAGTTCAACTTCAACGAGTATAAATAAATAAGACATTCTATGGAAAAGGAACCTCTGTCTACGTAATCTCCCAAGAATAAATAACTGGTGGTGGCAGGGCTTCCTCCAACTTCGAATAATTTCATCAAATCGTAGTATTGTCCATGGACATCTCCACAAATGGTCACTGGTGCTGGGACTTCCAACAAGTTAGGCTCGCTAGCCAACAATTCGGTGGCATCTCTCAAAATCCTGATAGCATGTTCTTCTTTCAATCTTCCTTCACGGCTGAAATGGTCCTTCAAAAAATCACAATTGGGCAAGCCGTTGGACAAAAACAACTCAGATTCCGTTGGTTTATGGGTAGCTGGCGGGTTCACTGTGGTCACAGCTCTGTCAACAGTGGAAAACTTCTCTCCTTCTTCATTAACATACAAAGAATAATCATGTTTTTCAACCACTGGTTTTTGCTTCATGGCATTTAGGGCATTGTTGATCTGGGCCGTATTCTGAATGGCGTCTTCTCGAGACATGGTGTGAATTACGGTAAAAGTATAAACGAATCAAAAACAAAATAACTGATGGTGTGGCAGCTTAGGTGTTATTTCACTCTGTGTTGGTTGTTTCAGGGTGGAACTACAGCAAGAATGACGAGTTTGCTGATGTTTGCAGGAAAAAATGGGACGAAATCAGCAATGTGACTTAATTTAAACAGTACTGAACAATATTTGTCACCGGTATAGATATATGAAGCCACTTTCCGCTGTGTTTGGAGAGAGTATGCTGCTGAAGCCAAGTTTATGCCATATATCAGAATTTACCGTCAGTTGAGCAAGTCAGCGCGCTTACGTCAGCATCGGTTAGCGATAGAGAAGTGAAAGATGAAGGCCCTTAGAATACGGCCCGATAGTCACGTGCGTATAGGGACAAACGGTCGCGGCTGAAAGTCTATGTTTAGAAGTCGGAGTTTCCATGACCTGAGGCGGAGTTGAGGCGCGTAGATTTGGAGTCAGGATGGGGCGAGGGCGAGTCGAAATGGTTGGAGGCTTTTGAGAGAAGAGAAAAAGCCCGACGGGCCAAATTTTGATGGCACGATCTTTGCAAGTTTTTCGTTGATCGTCGGGTATCGTGCCAAGAAAAGTCTTGCATTAGTGTCGGTTCGCGATACATGCTATTGCAGAATAAATCTTTTGATGCTTGGACATATATCGGCAGTTTATATACATTAAAAATAAAACGATCGAGCGCACTAATGGTGATATATATATGCACATGCACGATGCTATTGAGTGCACGCGATGTGCGCTAAAAAGGGTTAGAAAATACCAATGTAGATTGATAAATTGACACGATCAACAATTGGATACATGGACATCTATTGTTGGGTTGGGTATCGTTCAAATACATGTTTCTGAACAGTTTGATTTGCAGTCGATCAGACGTAATTGATAGGATAGTTGGGACTCAACTTTTCGTAAAAATTGGCCATAGCTTTGCAAAATCAATCCAGACTCAAATTAATAAAAGTCGAAGATCCAAGATTAGCGCCATTGCCAGGTAGCAATTGCTCGAAGAGCTTACGCTCTGTTAGGGGGTGACAGTAGCGTCTACCGATAAATTTAATTACGATTATTTAACATTTATTGGTTGCAAAATATACGAGCCCAGTCTCAAATCTCAAAAAGATCTTGGGAACTGACGTAAATTACGTGGGCATTGCCCTTGAATCCATTGAAGGACGTGGTTGAAGTACTGGTGTAGGCACCCAAATTAGAAAAGTACAACCAATCACCGACCTCAACATCGAAGTCTAACAAAGCTTCATCGGAAACACAATCTAATCCATCACAAGTTGGTCCCCAGATTGAGAATTGGTGTTTGCCCTTTTCTTTGACATCATTCTCAACCATTAACTTATCTTGTGGAATTGAAATGGTTTCATTATAATAGAACTTGTTACGATGCTTTAAAACTTTTGGTTCTGGGTGTTGATGGTCAAATAAAATACAATTTAAGTTACCATAAACTCCATCGTTAATATAAATCATTGCTTTGGTAGTAACATTGGTGGTAGGAGGAATTTCTCTTCTGGCAATGACATGCGTAGCCAAAGTGAAAGCATTTGATACCATAAATCTACCAGGTTCTGCAAAGAATCTAATTTGATTTCTAGATACAAAATCATCGGGAAAAAATTGATCCAACGAATCCTTGACGGTTGCAGAGGATTCTCTGAAGGTATGATGTTCAAAACCTCCTCCGATATCCAAGATTTTCATGTCAAAACCATACAGAATGGCCTTATCAAACACAGTTCTGGCATCAGAAATGGCGGTTCTAATCGACAGGAAATCCTTGGCACCCGAACCGACATGGAACGCAACTCCGTTTACTGCCAAACCCAAATCACGGGCCAATGGCAACAAGTCGTTCAAGGCAGCGTCTAAAGTACAACCGAATTTGGTGGACAATCTGCACTGGGCGCCTTCATCATTGGTGATAATTCGGATCAAAATCCCGGTTCCTGGATGGTACTTGGCCAATTTGACAAGTTCGTGGGTGTTATCCACCGTGGTCAAATTGACATTGACGTTGGCCGCATGTCTGATAAACGAATTTGTTTTACAGGGATTGGCGTAGACAATTCTGTCGGCGTCAATGCCCAAACCAAGAATGGTGTCGATCTCAGTTTTGGATGCACAATCAAAATTTGCACCCAATTTCAGCAACAACTTGATGACTTCGAGGTTTGGATTACACTTGACGGCATAATAAGGATGGACTTGAGGCAAGTGAAGGTTCCAAGTAGTAAAACTCTTGTAGACTTCACCCAAATCACATACAAAAAACGAGTCTTCATCGCCAGCATCGCACACTTCATGGTCAACGCCAGACACATGCTGAACAAGGGCCTTGTTGATAACTTGGCGAGCTTCGCGAGAAGTTTCAACTGCAGTTGGAAGTGCATGCTTCGAGGCAGCAACAAAAGCAGGCGAATCAACAGATGGCAGCAAATCTAAGCGATTTGCATACTGAGATTCAAAAAGGGAAGGGCCATTTTGGTAGTCGATGGCAGGGGTCATAACTTGGAAATAGGTGGTAAAAGACACACTAATAAACAAGAGGGACTTAAGCTTGGATTGGGCAATCAAGCGATTCAATAACGGGCTCTGGAAATTGGTTATGGACAATTCTGGCCTCTACTCTCTCCTGGGGACTGAAGACAGTAGACTGTATGACTAACACTCACTAAAACTGTGAGCAAAACGGGGAAATTGACGTCAAACGGCAGCTCTCGTAGTACGAATAGTAGGGGGAAGGCTCTTCAATCTAAGTCTAATAGACAACAAATGCTAGCAAGTGGCTAAAGATATTCCTTTATAGTTCAAAGAAGAAGCAAGTAGTGAAAAAAATTTCACTAGCGTAGCTGAGCTTAGCGCGGTGCGAGATGGTTGCGAAGCCATGAAATAATCGCTCAGAAATCGCGCATTGAGATGGGGAAGGCAGAGTAAGCAGTGGTAGGTGGATGAGAGAGCTAGGATGTTTTGAAAGGAGGAAGACCGATTTGCATGAGTTTCTCAGGGAGCGCTGAGCATATAGCAAAGGGGAGAGCAAATGGCTGGGGATAAGAGTCAGAAAAGACGGTGCGAAATTTAGTGAGAAAACGAGAGTAGAGAAAAAATATGGCGAGGGCAGCAAGCCGATAGAAGAACATCCTAGCAGAGGAGAGCAGAGGAAAGTAGAGAGTGAGAGCAGATAGAAATTTACTAGAAGATATTTTAGACGTAAACAACGATATATTCCCGCCTCTGAGTTGGTGTAGTTACTTTCGTTACTTTCGTTGGTTTATTGTCTCACATTGATTCAAGGGTCCCGTTAATTCACCTCCATGTGAAGACCGCTGTTGCTGCGAAATGAAATTGACAGTGCGAGCCAATTTAAGCGTGAGCCATTTTGAGGCTCTTGGGTACGACAAGGCATGAGATAGTTTTCTACCAAAGCTTCTAAGTCTGGAAACAGAATTACATAAGTATATGTAGAGGGTATTCCAAAAGGGGTTTCCGGAAGTGGAAGCACAGAACGGTGGAGAATTTTTGTATACTCATAAGACAATAGACCTGATTGAATTTCTCAGCCATGAGTGATTTACTGGAAGTCATCGATGAGCGAATAAACTGAGCGATTTGAGAACAAAGAGGAATAATTAGGTGTAACATCCACAGGCAAATCGGATGCCAGTACTTTGCGAGCGATATAGATATGGAGAAAGAGAATGAGCGATTTTGAGTATTGAGAGAATTAAACCACAGCCAACCCACAGAATTGGCTAGTTGGAATTGTAATAGCCACCAGAAGGTCTGTCATTGGTACTGATTTGTACCAATTCTTGTTCTATTGGATCCCAATTCTCATGGAAATATACCCCATCTTCTTTGCTCTACTAACGTACTAGCCTTGGAAGTATCTATCCTTTACCATGTATTGTTGAAAGTATTTAAATCCTAAACTAGAGCTCTATTAATGGTTCTGGTTCTGCCTTATATTCTGCCTTGTGCTTGTACTCATTCTCCTTGTATTCATTAGCTTGCGGATACGGCGTGGCATTGGCCTTGAAGTTGGTTTCGACATTTTCAATTGTAGGGAACTTGGCCGTGGCTTCCTCCACTGCAAACGGCTCCAATGTAGACGATTTTCTGCGAATACCGGAAGGACGCTCGTTCCTTTCAGTATCTGTCTCAGTATCTGTCATTTCTGGCGAGTAGTTTACAGGGGGATACGCGGGCCCGCCGTCGCTGCCACCGCCTGCTCTATTTGTAGCGGAACCTGCTTGGTTCTCATACAGAACGGGGTACGCCAAGTTCGGATTCTGTGCTAAAATGGGGGTTTGCTTGTCAGTAGTGAACGACGTGGAAGGATATGAGTAATTGGGCTGTGGAGGTTCTTCTTCCTCTTCATCGTCGCTGCCAAACGCAGGCTCTGATGGCTGTTGGTAGCTCGGGGCTGTGCTAGGGTATCCTGTTGATTGTCTAGGAACAGAAGGCTGTTGGGACCCATATCCGGTTCCTTGAGGAGCTACAAAGCCAGTATTTTGCTGCGAAACGTATCCGTTGGCCCCACTAGCCTCTGATGGAGCGAATCCATTAGGGTTTCCGCTTGCCTGCGGTGAAACATATCCATAACCAGAGTTTTGCTGGGAAATGTTATGAGAATGCTCTGAGTATTGTTGTTGCTGTTGCTGTTGCTGTTGCTGTTGCTGTTGCTGTTGCTGTTGCTGTTGTGGTTGGGATCCTGGATAGTCATAGTAATTGGCTGGCTGCGAGATCTTGTGGTTACCATAGGCCATGTTGAGCCTGTCTTCAAGGTACTGATCGTACAACTTAATAATGGTAGAAATCTTGTTGTTCAACTCCAAAAATGCCTCATACTTTTCAATTGATGCCCTCAACGACTTGTTGACCTTGGGCTTGAGGCGTATGATTTGCGAATGCAACTCGCTTAAGTTGGAGTCGTACATCACATTGGCCCGTTTTTTGGGGTCATTTTTAACAGTGCTCATGAGTGTGATGAACAAGTTAATCTGGCTCTCTTCTTGCTGGGTCAAGTCCTCGACTTTAGGAGGTTCTTGGTGTTGTGGGGCAGATACCGGAGGCCCAAACGACAGAAACGCAGGCTCTTGAGAATGTTCTTCAGGGTCAAACGGAAGAATATTGGTGTAGAAGTCGCTAGGCGGGGCTTGTGCTGGACGTTCGTATTCATGTGCCGGTTCCGCGTGTTGCTTGTACAAGCGTTCTTGGACCTCAAACTCCTTGAGCGACGCAGCGATTGCAGCCTTCATCTCATCATCATCCTCTTCGTTTCCAGCAGTTTCAGTAACGGTTTCTACAGGCGGCGGAGGCAGTGCTGGACGCTGGTATTGTGTCCCACTTTCACGCAAACTCAACTCGATTGCTTTCTTCAACTCGTCGTCCTCTTCCACGGGACCGCCAATGGACTTGGAGCGTGAGCCGGAGGCCCGATGCTTGCCGCGGTGCTTGGTGTGGCAGTTATCGCAAACTCGTACCGGCTCTCTTATGCCAAGTGATACAAGCGGAATAAAGTTGTTCGAATGGGTCTGGCAAAAGACACCTCCACAGGCACGACAGTGATGCTTACGAGAAAGCATAGAAAATGCACTGTAGCAAATCATACAACTGTCATTGTCTACCCAGTCGGGAGGAACCTCCAGGTCCACAAACGTGCTATTCAACTGATGTCCAGCGCCGTCCTTCTTGACAGGGAACTTGTAACCTTCGTTGAGCAATTGCTTGTACGCCTTCTCTACGTAGTTCAACTGTAGTTGGTTGGCAAACACCACCGACCATTCTTGAATCAACTCCAAGATGGTGTTTCCTACGTCTAATTTGGATTCGATGTTTCGAACTCGAGACTCGGCTGTGTTGTAGTGGATCTTAAGAAGCACATCCACAAGGTAATCGATGAACTCTTTGGAAGAGATTTCGACCAAGAAGTGGAAACCGCTGTTTTTAACACATAGATCAACCAACTTGAGGGTGGAACTGACTATATTGGGGTTGCCATGGATCAACGTCAACCGTTTCTTTAACGACCTCATACATGCTTTGGCGGGAATTTTTTTGGATCTAATAAGATCGGTGATTTCAAGCGCCACCGAAAGCTCGATCTCACCATTGGGAATGGATTCTGACGTTGCTTCGGAGATCTTGTTGTCTAGCTCCACTGTGGAGACTGAACTGCCACTGAACCACGACATTGTGAATTTTTTTTCTATGTTCTAAAGACTATGTGATAGATTCCTTGGTTAAGAAGATAGTGGTATGTACTGATTGAGCGATATCAGTGCTTGCGTTTATTGGAACCGTGAAGATGGTGGTGCAAGTCATTTGAAGTTATGGCAGCGGCTTAAATCGCCACTGCAGTTATCGATCACGTGACAACGGGGATGACCCTGGCGGGCACAGACAAGTAGATGGCCGGGGTCTGGCAGGAGTGTGGTGCCGGGTAGCAGTATGTTTCGGGCAAGGTAGGGACGATGGTAACGAAGAGTCGAGGGGTAGCGAAGGGTGTGGGAGCTAAGGGTCGCTGGTTCAGGTTACACCTGGACGCACTACCAGAAACCAGCCAGGCGCTACCAGGTAAACTAGACGAACAAGGCTGTGGTGATATGGCACTTGTGTTCTGATAGTGCCAGAATGTCTACTACAGAACCCTTTACTGAGTAGTACATATTATAGTGTGTGCTGAATCACTTGTTATTATGATAATATCTGTCACGTCTCTGGCTAGAATCTGTCTTATATCTTATCTCTCTTATCTTAATCTCTATTCATTCTGGTGTGACATCCTCACCCTATATTGTATCTTTAAAATATATATCAATCCCAAGTACTATGGGCTTCTCCCATCCTTCTCTATCATCCATATTTCCTGTTATCTATTACTATGTAGTCTAGTATGTAATCCCACAATAACTCCAGACTATTGTCTAATTAGAAAAGGTACCGCTAGAAGATCTCAAACTATCCAGTGGAATCAAAACATAGACTACCTTAATGTAATAATATCAGAAGGGTGGTCTGATTACATTATCTATCAGAGAACGATGTTTCTGTTGGTTGCAGAAATTTCGCAGCCATTTTCGCAGCCAGCTAGCAGAAGCACCGAAGAGCAGCACTAAGTACAGGCTAAGTCGTTGAGAGTCAAGATATGAGATAATCATTCATAAGTGTCTTGATAGATGTGTATCAATGGTACTAGAAACAACCTAAGGAATATTTATTCCCAATAACCAATTCTATTTTCTGCAAATATCTTCCACCCAAAGTGAACTGACACCTGAATCTAACCACACTCGTTTGCTTCTTAATTTATGCTAGACATCACACGTAAAGAGACCATACTAAAGGAGTATCATAAAATACCTTTGCACAAGCTTGAGTGTTAAGTATGGTATCACTACGAACTTATGCTACATCCCACCACCCGCTAATTAGAGGCTCTTGATACTTAGAAGCGAATAGTAATGATACAACAGAACATTCTAGATCAATAAATACTACTTAAAGGCTCGATAATGACATCGAATATACCAGAGAAGATTAGCTTAAATAATTAGCGATACAGAAACACAACAAGGAAAAAATAACAGAAAGTATTGACATTACTGATAAGTATCTGCAGAGATTCAAAGATTAGAGCCAATCTTTTATCATCCATGCGTTCTTGCTGCTGTTATTTAATATTATAATTCTTTCCTTTATGCCTACTACTTCTCTCTCCAATGATATCTTACATGTTTATTCTCGAATTAACGCATAAATACTGCAGTAGAAACTACTCCCAAAACACCAACCGCAATCCACCAGTAGTTGTCAAATGAATCGCTGTGGCTAGGCTTGAATGCAGTGGTTCTGTACTGGTTCTCCAAAGATCTCTTGACTCTTTTCCTCAAACTACTCTTGGTTTCAGATGCAGCATCAGTGGGGTTTAATGCATTGGTAGGTAACATCAATGGTGGCTTGTACGCCAAGTATAATGGTTGCATTAATGAACCATCAAATTGGTAAAGTTGCAATGTCTGTCTTCCGTAGTATGGACTTACCAACACTTCGTATGTTTTGAACCAGGTAGGTTGGACATAACGAGTATAGGCGGATTTGGTAGAACTATCTCCTCCACATGGATCACTCAATAATTGCCTACCGTCTACTGCAATAGGTGTCAAGACCAATGATCCGTTACCCAATAATTCGTAAGTTCCATGCTGATAACTCACTGATGCAATAGGGCAAGCATGGTCCTGAGCGTTGGAAACGACTCGGTAAAGAGCTTCTTCAAAATGCCCGTCGCTGGTAAACGAATATGAGATTCCTGGCAAGTCTGGCTCGATCAATAATTCATCCACAGGGTCGTAAAATCCGGGTCCGGTAAATACTGTGTTGGACTTGGAACTCCAAGTTCCCTCTAATTCATCCATGCTGGGTTCACTGTTTACATGTGAAATCAACGAAGTGACCATCAAGGCTATGCTTGCTGTAGATATCTTCATGATGGCTGGTGGGAAAACGAGTGGTATTTGCTAGAAAAACTCTGTTCTTTTTCGATGTGAACTGTTTCGGATACTCCGATGATATATGTAGGAACAAATAGATAAAATAATACCAGGCTTTGACGGTTTTGTACTTGGTAGGTCTGCTGCTGTTTTTAGATGTTTTTAAACATCACAACAATTGAAAAACCAGCGCGTGCAGGTCGCGTGATTATAGGCACGTGCGAGGAGGGTGGCAGTGCCTGGTCGGCTATACACGCCCGCTGTTGGCGCGGTGTGGGTTTTAGCGTGTACTGGCGACACACAGCCCGAGTTAGAGGCTCGGGAGACGTTGCACAGTAATCTCTTGGCCAAACGGGGGTATGCAGGTAGAATGACGAAAAACAGGAATACCAGATGGTTACAAAATACTCAAGGGATGTAGTACAGTGATGCAGTTTATTACGAACAGGTATGAAATCACGATCATGTAAGATGCTGTACATTAGCACGATGAAACGCAGAAAGGAGGTGGGTACGTCTAGCTTAAAGCCTAAGATGGAAATATTATTAGAAGAAAATCATACATTGGTCATAATAAAGCAAGTTCAACCGGAAATTCTTAGTCGAACTCATCATTTCGATTCGACGCCAGTGCTCAGTCAAGTTTAGCCAAAGTTAACACCTTGTCAGAAAGGGGCGCGTCTGCGATTCTTGACAATGCATCATGGACGAGAACTGACCTGCACGAAGCAGATTGTCCCAATGCGGCAACCGGGCCCCATAATTAGTGCTATTTTTTATTGTAATATATACAAAGAATTAAAATAAAGTTATCAATTGAAGCATTTATTGATTATGAACCCGAAGCAAGATAATATATTGAAGTTTGTGACACCCTAGTGGAAGAGATGCAAGAAAGGAAAACTTGACGAAAATGGATGCAAAAAATTGGTCTATCTATTGCTTGATCATAGAATAGATAGGAGAGTCATTTTCGCTGACTGGTGTACTTATCCCACCTTTTCTTGAATAGTCTAGTTCAAATATATCCGATACGCCAACGCCGTTACCATCATGACTATCGCCCTTGGAACTCACTGAAGAATTGAGGCTAGCCTGCGAACTGTTGTGCTGGTGGGTACCATTGGGATTGGAAGTAGTAATGCTTGGAAGTTTATATATAGACCGGGAACATGTGTATCCCGGGTTAGGAGTGTTTGTATAAAAAATCGGTTTATAGTTCTTGGTAGCACTTGGAATTGAATTTTGAGGCGGATTCGGTGGAATCGATGAAGGAACCTGAGAAGAAGGGACAGTAGGAGAATTAAATATTTTGTATGTAGAAGATAATTGATGAGCTGGAGGAATTGATCTTGTGGATGGTGGGGTTTGATATGACTGGTTGGAATTAAATGACTTTTTAGGAGTATTTAAGTTTATGCTATTAGGAATGTGAGGAGATGCAGATGATGTTGGTGGTGTAGTTGCAGTGTATGGATTTTTGTAGTTCATATGGATTTGTTGATATAAATATTGCGAACCCTTGGAATTGAAAAGTTTAAGGATAAAGTCCGAAGCATTTAATATCGATTTAACAAGATTTTTTTTGATGTATTTGTACTTATTAATGTCGAGACTTAAACCTTGTGGGTTTGGAATTGGTAACACTTCTTGATAGTTGATGTCCCCGACAGCCAAACCAAAGGTCTCGTTAATAAGATCAATCATGACTTTGCTGAGATCGACCAAATTGGTATCGATTAACTCAAAAGAATAAAGTGCAATATAACTTAAAAATTCTTTGATTTTAAACATTTCATTGACATTTAGACCCCCCATACCACAAGAGTTTGACGATATCATCTCTGGAATGATAGAAAATTCATCACTGTAGATTATAAATTCTTCAATTGAAGGATCATTCAATGACCAGTCTAAGGTTGTCAATACATGTAATTCCATTTGCTTGAACATACCTTGATCATATTTACACTTAGCTCCACACAATTTGACAAGTTCGTGTAATTTAGGTAATCTGAATCTTTCAGTAGGTCCCAAGTATTTTCCACCCGATCCATAACCCAAATCATTAATGGTTTTAATACTGGTCAACTTTTCAAGGTTAGTTAAGTTCACAAAGTGGTTGTTGCCTCCTTGAACTTTTGATGCAATCCATAAACATGTTGTGATGATTAGCTGACTTTGATCTAAAAGAACAATTCTCTTGGAGCAATAGCGATCAAATATCTTTACAGCTTTATAAAACACAAATGGTAAGATCTTCAATCTAATTGACATCTTCAATAAGAAGTCAATAAGTTTGAGTCTAATAGAAAATGTAAGATATGGTTGTTGTTTGTACAATTCCAAGTTAGGTTTGTTTGACTCAAGCAACTCGGTCATAACTTGGTAAATTTCCTCTTCATACTCTGATAAGGATTGGTTGTGAATGTCTAATTCACTTTGATATAATGGAGTTGGATATTCGAATTGAAAAAACTTGGCTGACTGCAGCTGTGGTTGAGCAATTTGCTGAACTGAAGAATTGTTAGAAGAACAATGTATATTCGTTTGATTAAAATGGTGGGGAGGCGTTTGAAATGAATTTGGAGTCAACGGATTGGTCATCTTCGGTATGTTTAACATCTTGAAATCTTAGAATTTTGAATAAATTATTGCTAAATTAAAATGGAAAGTAATCGGTAAAACCTAATAAATGAATTGAATATAATGAGAGAATGTATATGAGGTTGTGGTAGTTTGTGGTTTACAATTGCAATGTGAGCAATTGAAAAGTAAGAAGTATTTGCAACTTTATCAAGTTTGAAAAATTTGAAAATATATTAAATTACATGAGGAATTGATGTATAAATATAACTGCCGTTTCTATCCCTGGTTAGGTGCATACTGCGTTCCCCAATACTCTACGACTGTTTTTCCTCCTACACTATAATCTTATGGTGATACTTGAACAATAAAATTTGGAAAAATGTATGCAAGCTGCATAATTTTTTAGCATTCCAAAAAATTATGTTTAATAGTATCTTAAAAAAATTATTTAGTAAAAAATAATTGAATTGCTAATTTAAAATATAAAAAAAACATTCATTAAAAAATAATGTTGTGTTTTGTTGGTCTGCATGCGTCGTGTAAACCATCAGGACTTGAATACCGAAATCTTATTTTGATCAATAGTAACATGAATAAACCGTATAATTTAAAACCAGCATTAATAGGATGCCTTGGTCATTATTGTTGTTTAGTATTAGATTTATACACGTACTCTCAAGCTAATTTACTAATTGGTCCTTAATCCGTATTTACCTCGACATCAAATCGCTACCTAAATCCTTCCATATGCGGACATTCCGGATAATAAAATTACGATCTCGAGGTGATGCGAAAAAAAAGGACATATATTTAGTGTCGAAATTTTGATGGACGTCTGATGAGCTTAACCTAACTAAGCGAATCATCCTTACCGAACCAGGCGAAAGTTGCCCAATTAAATTGAGGTTATCTTACTCTACATTCTCTCAATTCTTGATAGTAATATAGCGCATTCTGGACTAACATTAAGTAAAACCTCTTTAGATGGATAAGCCCATTTTTTGTATTCCTCATGCAAATCTAAATGTCAATCAACTAACAAATCATCTGCGATTTCCTACTTACTACGCTGGAACTATACTGTCACCTTGTCAGTGCTACGCAGTTACACTCTCGTCAATTTTTTACTCATAACGGGTATCGTTTTTTTTTTTTGTTAAGGTTCATCTAGACGAGAATGTGCCTTGTGCAGGTACTTGGGCAAGGCCGTAGTGGGACCTGCCGTGGACCTGGAAAAATAAAAGAAACTCAACGGGAAATGCGGCCCCTCGCTATTTCAGGACTACCAACCATTTTTTTACCCCCACAAACATAGCTTCGAACAGAATTGAAGCCCTGAGCTCAGTCGTCTAGCTTCGTCAAGACAAGACCGAAGTCTAATTCATTAAATCATATGATAAGGATTTCAGTTTTCTAAATGCTCTATGCCAGTGCAGTAAGTCCAATTGACCTTTTAATCAATGCAGGTCAGTTTGATAACGAAGATATCAGTGTGCTCGAATTGAGTGAGGCTCCTATTTATTGAAGATCTTGAGATCTTATTGATCCTGCAACAATCGCAAATCCTGATAATAAGAATATATGCTCACCCCTTCCTGGGTCGATTTTCTCGCTTTTTGGTATCTATTCGCATTTTTTTCTACTTAGATTTTTCGCACTCTTCAATTTTTCGTGTAGTTCTCGCCTGAATAAATCAGAATAGGCGAGCACGATACCGTTAACTCGTTAAATCAAGAAGCAACAATAAAAGCTTAAAGTGAAAGCGGCGATGTAATTGATCGAGGCAATCAAAGGCTGGTTAATAGAGTAATTTGTCAATAGAAAGAGTTGTTTCACATTCACAATTGATTGGATTTAACTTTACGTTATATACTTACTTTGTCGTTCTACCACGAAACCTTGCCATTTTACATAGTAAATGATTAAGCTATAGGTTATCCTAGCTCGTAACACATGGCACTGCTATTCTAACCGCTCCCCCTGAGCTATTTCGTGGAACGGTAATTGAGCTGCGGCAAAATCTGCCATAACGGTAAGAATTACCCTCGGTAAATATCTGCAGTCGGCGTTAGTGGGCTACTTTTCGCCGTACGAAGATCAGGATAGGAATGTACCCTACCTGTCTTTCCAGCGCACTATTTTAACTAAAAAAGGTTGAATGCCTTTCAAATTCTGTCTTGCTACATATAATTTATTAATACAGTGATCGGAATGTAGATTAGATCGATTTTTCCTTATGCCTCTCCGGTTATTATTCTCCGAAGGGATGTTTTAAAGACTATGTTACTTATTATTGTAAAGATTTAACCATTTTTACTTCACGCAATTGAAGGAATGTCTATTGATAACTTACGTTCATACCGATGGAAGCTTTTTCTGCGTAGACTATATGCCAGTCGATTTATTGTCCATATTCTTGACATTACTATTTTTTCACTTGTACTTGGAAATTAACCCTTTTAGTATACAGTATACATTTCCGGTGATGCT
Organism: Suhomyces vadensis; assembly: GCA_030575035.1. Classification (NCBI taxonomy): domain Eukaryota; kingdom Fungi; phylum Ascomycota; class Pichiomycetes; order Serinales; family Debaryomycetaceae; genus Suhomyces; species Suhomyces vadensis. Next base: position 59,385 of record JAJMGK010000024.1, on the reverse strand, counting down.
TTAGGGGAAATACAATCTCAACTAGTCCGGTATTTGTAGAAGACCCAGTGTTTTTCTAATTACAATTCTCACGCGATTTTGTCAATAACCTGGTCCGAGTTAGACTCCCTGGCAAACATAGTTATTGGTGGTAAGATGATAGGTGGAGCTGCGTGCTCCTAATAACACCATTACGAATAAATATCTACTATACAATGCATTCGATTCTTCTAACTACTTGATAGGTCGTCTTAAAATTTAACACAGCCCAAACATGTTTTTGACTAACTCAAATCTTATTATCAACTTTTCCGTAATATCTGCTAATCAACCTCGCCATATTTTGGAAAAAAGTCGTTCGTTATAGAAGAACCTTTCGAATAGACGGCGGCCAAATAACTCTCCTTTATTCTAAAATCCTGGTTATAGCACCTCTCCTTTAGGGAAACGATGGTGTTTTGTATTCGGCAACGCTCAGACAATGCAAAGGCGAAATAATTTCCTAGATTAGCCTGTACTTGATTGGGTGATTATGGGACTAGGTCTTTGTCGTAATATAAAATAAATTATTTTTTGGATCCTCGGCTACCCCTGACAGGCGAAAATTTAAATGGTGAATGGAATATTTTTTAATGTTAAAAAATAATTATTTAAACCCTGCTAATGGCGATAAACCAGTGAATTTATACTGTTGTGATTAATTTACCTCGTCTAACTTACGGCTACCCTCAACTTTACCCGTTTTGATTTAGCTTTTGATTTTTTCAAGAGCAAATTTATCGTTGAGTTATTTTGGGTTTAAAGATATACAAGGTAGGCATATACGACCCAATCTACCAATCATAAGCTTTTTCAGTTGCCAGTTGAACCTCGAGAAATTATGCGGACATGCGTTCTTTACGAGCGCGTTTCACGCATACTACCGAGTTGAGGAGTACATCCCGCAAATGCGTATCGCACCACCCTTCAAGATAACAAATGGTGCAGCATCTATTGTATATTTTTTGAAGGAGGGGAGTATTTTTTTTTCAATCGATTTATCATTCTAATACTAATTATTTCAATTGAAGATAGTGCAACTAGACTTGCATTCACTTTCTATTGCAGTCAAAGAATGCTTTTACATTCAAAACATGAGGCTAAAATAAAGCACTGTACATCATACCTCGAATAAACAATCCCACAGGACGATCTCTGGACCATTAATCCTTCTCAGAGCTGATTACTTTGAGCCATGCTTTACAAAGCCATAGCCTAGTTCACACCACATTATTCATATTGTCTATCAATAGGTATAAGATCTCGAGGATTCGTCAAAACACTTTCACGATTGTCTCTACTTGCTGGTCTTGTCACGCTCGCTACAGATCAATACTTCGCCATGATTTGCAGGGAACATTGATTCTAGTGGACCTCTGACACCTAGTAGAACATTTTTACCTTTGCGTTATTGTAAAACACCAAGTTTGGTCCTGCCAACTGACAATTAGTAAAGCAAAGTCTAATTCAATTTTGAAAGTCGTGATTGTTTGCACCCAAAATAAACCGAAGCATGCTTTGTGTAATATCTGGATATTTCCCAATTTGGACGCGCGTTGGTTTCGATGATTTCGAGTAAGTTAATCGATACACTGCAACCTATGCAGTCCGAACTATAAATGATTTGTAGTATTGTGAAGCTATTGTTACGACAACAATAGAACTATCTTGGACGCCATACTCTTGGATTGTTGCAAGAATTTTAATTTTTTAAAGTTATTATTAAAATATTCCTAGCTAAATCTATTTTGGTGAATTGTTTGCAATATACTAAACCAGCGTTGTCCAACCAATTACTGAGTCAAATATTGTTGATGTTTTATCCCTTTGATAATTCTGGTTGATCAATAGCCTAAACAAAAGAGGTTGTGTGAACAAACCCTCCGAAGTTGATCTTAGTGCCCGGATCAAATTATACAAATAATGTGTAGCATTGGTCTCAAAAAAGGGTACAAGCGGAGACTAGTAGTTTTTCTCAATTACACTCCCCTACTGCAGTAACAGCATGAATAGCGTCCGCAGCAGAAGCAGCAGCAGCAGCAGCAGAAGCAGCACAAGATAGCAACTGATATCCGTTTTGACAGTTTTTCTGACGCGAATAGGGCTGACTCTTGTCCAAAATCTGGTCCGAAGTCTCAGCACAAAGCATTCCTAACTCCTCAATCATTAACTGAATTTAGGGCAAGTCTGTGCAGTGGCTTGTAGGCCAAACTAACCATGTAGGTCTAAACTCAAATATGAAATATGCTGGTTCACACTAAGCCCATTTGGCGGGGAGAATGAGAATAGTGATTGGAAACAGGAATGAGTCCGAGAATGGAATCTTCCAAGATTCCGAAGTCCCGCAAAATCTAGCATTCTACATACCAACAGTATATATTTCCAAACGGCATTTCTGAAAATAAATTTTATGGTTTTTGACACTAGTCTAATTTTCCCAATTGGGATTCATACGGCATGTGACTCGCGCATGGTCTTGTTGCTTGATTCACCGTTTTCCCATAACCATCCTAACGGTGAAAACAATGCACTAGAGATTTTTCTGCTTGCAAATGAAAATGTTTCATGGAAGTATTGAACAAAGAGTAGGAACAAAACATCAGTAGAGCCTTACAGTATCTCCAATGCCTTTCCATTCATTCTCAACTCCCGAGCCGTTGTATTATTTTCTCATAATCTATGTCACCAATTACAAATTGGCTCCCTTTGGAAACTAAAGCTCTTTTGACTATACTGTTGTAGCCGCAATGCGCAGAACATTCTCCGAGCATGTTCTGGTCCTTTTTCCATTGCTTACTCTCGAGTTGGTTTCTCGCTTCGTAAAGTCCTGAATGTGAGTATTAGTTTCCGGGTTTAAGAAAGAATATTGGTTGCCAATTTACCTAGCCGGATTGGGATTAATTCGATGGTAGTCATTGCCCGTTAATATTTCATATTTTTTCAAAATTTCCTTCATATGCGTTATATGGATGCGAAATATAGCATGGCACAACAATCCTACTGGTCCCTTAATTTCAGTGATGATCCCACTTCGTAACAATTTAAACTTTGCAATGACATCATTGATCTATCAGGCTCACATGTATAGCGCCAAAATTGTATTCGTTTCTCCAATTTCAAGTTAGTAGTATTTTAAAGCATTTGACAAAATTGAAATTAAATAATTTTTGAAAAATCTCACCAAATTAAACTTAAAACTACCCAAAAAAATATTGACCTGTTGGTCATTTGTAACTATACCCCTCACTATGTATTATAGTAATATTTACTATCACCACCTGAACCTTCTCCAGGGGTAAGGGTGAGTGTCTGCTTCACCACCTTACAATCATCCTGACAGCCACCTTGGCCCTCTCTCGGAGAAGCAGGTGCTGCATCACGTGACAGACTCTATCAAAACACTCGATTCTACTGCAAAGGCCAAGATAGTCAATGATGATACGATACTTATTCGGAGTAGGAGAAGATACCGGCTCACTTCAGAACGAGCCCACAATTGATTATGAGAACACCATACAAACATACCAAAGCAGCCAGCCCAATTCCCATCGTATAAAATCTCAGTTCAATCACTACGGGGAAGGACGAGGCAAAGATGGCCACCACGAACCAGGTTTGAACAAATTGGCCAATGTAATTGACTACTCAGATGACGAATTAGACTCGGATGAAGAAATGACTCGAGATTTCAATGTCATAATGGACAATTTTACTCGATCGACAGATAATTTATCGAAAAACTCCTACAACCAGGCCACCAACAATTCGTTGCCGAGCCAATATCCAGGCAAATTTAAGAGCAGTGTTACGCAGGGAAGACAAGGGAATGAAGACAAGCCAACCAAACGAGAATTTGGCTATGAATTTGGCCGTAATTCTGGCTCTTCAAGGCCGTACTCAGCACCAGATTACATCTACTCCCGGAGTGAAAATGGCCCCAAAAACCGAAACATTAGTACATCAGCAGCTCAAGAGAAGACTGATCTGGTTTATACGCAAAAAATTGACCAACAAATCAACCAGCTCCAAAGCCAAGTCGAGCGAGAGATGAGCGTCCAGAGGGACAACGATCCTGATATTACGCAAGCTTTGAGCAAAATAAAGCTGCAAAACCAGTTCTTGACCGAAATGAATCTGCTTGTAGACATTAACAACCTAGAACTGGAACAGGAAAAAATACCTCACAATTTGGTCCAGAAGTATCAAACCATGAAGACAGAATATATTAAGGAGCTCAACAACTCCCAGACCTTATACAAAGGCTACTACAAGCTCATATTAAAGTACCGTCAGCTACGTAAGCAGGGAACAACGAACTCTAAGCCAGTAACGGCAGTAACGGATAAAAGCACGTTTTCTGTGAAGGAGAAGGTGCGCCTCATAAAATCGACAAGCAGTCAGGAATCGGTCAAGTTGGTGTGTAACAATATTCTCAGCGAGTTGGAGGGTTTAGAGTCCAAAGATAAAGTTATTGAGGCAAAAAAGAATGAATTACAGGCCAAAGACAAGATAATAGAGAAGTACAAGCAGGAGTTGGCGCAGGCAACTTTGAAGATTAAGCAACTTGAAAAAGACGAAGAGAAGTAGATAAACAACTCCCCGCATAGCAGCGACAAATTCACAAATGAGTCAACGTGGCATGAAATTAGCTTTGGCCAGAATACAGAGCTGGTAAAGAATATACGTTTGTCTATTATACATCCAGAAATCAGAGTTGAACCAACATGAAGAATACGCCCCAATAGGCAACAAACACTATTAAAAGCGTTATTTTAGAATCAGGCAAATTTCTGCTTAGAATGGGACCACTTGCACATTTATAAACAATCACAAGCACTAGGGGACCGTCTAAGTTGATATTCTTAATTTCACAGCCAAATATCGGACTGGGCCTAGACTGTATACTTTGGGAGTATAAATATAATCCAAAACAGGCCAATCCTATGTGTATTGTGGGCCATGATTGTAGACACTGCCGCATGTGCAGTTACGGTGCCGTCTATATGCGTGTCCCCTTTGACTATTACTTTGCTTACTTCCTGGCATATGTTCAAGTCAACACCGATGTCGGAATAATACAGTCTTGCACGGAATTAGACTTCATAGTTATGCCTAAATTCATTTCCTAATTTTGATTCAGTATCGGAATCTATTTCCTTTAAATTTTTCGATATTTATCCTTCTTTACATAGAGGTGGCAATATGCATCGCATTGAATAAGCTTTGGGTTATGAGACGGACCAGAATTAGAAACATCTTAGCCCTGTCTTGGAGACGCCCATTTCTGTAAAGACACTATTTTAAGCTTTTCAAGTAAAATTTTGATCCTGAGTTCGGGTGACGATGATCTTGCTGACTATTTAGGCATGGATTTGTGTGACTATTTCAATTATATGATGGATCTCAGGCATTCAAATGCTTGCGAGGAGTCGGTCGCATTATAACCAAACCTTAATTTTCCAGCCAATTACAGAAAGAATTATAACTTTTAGTGTATAATTAAGACTTATGAACATGTAGAAACATCGCTATTAGCTGACATTGTTTTCGTCAAGGATAGCTTCATTAATCGATTGGGTAATAATGTAATCCCAATCACTCGTAACAACAAAATAAAATTGTAAAGTTGAAGTAACGACCAATGCAATAATCATTCCCAACCATAAACCGATTAGTTCCAATTTGAAGTAAAATGCAAACAAAAATGCACTGGGTAATGCAAGGACGTAAAAACTGAAAAGGTTCATGTATCCCCCAATTTTTTGTCTTCCCTGGCCTCTTAACACACCACCAGATGCACAACTTAAAAATTCGTTGACCTGGTAGATCGATGCAACCACAATAACCTGGGCAGCATATTCAACCACGTTTTTATCGTCGGTGTATAATGAAGATAAAGGACGTCTAAAGGTGAAAAGGAATATACCTGTCAATAAACCCAAAGTTAACGAGCACATAATAGACGATCTTGTTGCGATTATAGCTGCTCTTTTCGAAGCAGCACCGATATACCAAGCAACTCGTGTGGATGTGGTGACCGAGAAAGCCAAAGGAATTTGATACATCAATGCGCAAGTGGTGGTTACAATAGACTGGGCAGCCAATACGTCGGTTCCGAAGCTGGTGGCAGTGAAGGTAATTATTTCAAAAGCCAACCATTCAGCTTCCACCATTAACACACCTGGAATGGACAAGTTGATCATTCTTGTCCAGTTTCTAAAGAAGATTGGGTGGAAGATAGATTCTTTAGGCCAACATTCATAACCTTTAATATAATACGTGTAGGCCATAATCATAAAGAACATCACCCAATCGGTCACAGCGACAGACAAAGGTGCACCAACGAAGCCCATGCCCCAAGTTTCATCCCACACAAGGAAATAATTCAAGTAGGCATTCAAGGGAGCACAGAAGCATAAGACATACGTCGAGGCGTGAAAGATGTTTTGGCACTGCAAGTAATGGGTGGCACATTCGAATAAGATAAAACCAGGAATACCAAAACTCAAAACTCTCAAGTAGTCACCCGCCAATTGGCATAAATCCGCCTTATCATCACCAACAATAGCAATTAATATTGGAGTGGCGCCATAGACCCATAAAAAGAAAATGGGGATAAAGACAAGCAACAAAAAGTAACTACATCTGATGGCATGAACACCCACCATTTTATAATCCTTTCTGCCATAAGCTTGGGCACAGAGAGTATCAAGACAAGTCGAAACCCCCTGAATGATGGCATAGCCCGAGATGTTAGCGGTCATGGTACTCAAACTGACGGCAGCCAACTCTTTCAGGCCCAATCTTCCTACGGAGAACACCGAGGCCACGGTAAACGAGTACTTGAGCAAAAAAGTCAAAATCAAGGGCGTCGAGTAGCTCATCAATGCCTTGACTTCGGTTTTGACATCGGTTTCAGCTTCAGGGCGTACAGAGTGAGTGGACAAGATCTCCGAAATATCCAAGGTGTAGGTGGACGTCGAGGCGTGGGATCTTATTCGGGTGAGATCTTGCGGGACCACGGGGTTGGCAGCGGCAAACGTATACGGCACGTTATCTTTAGCCATAGAGGCGATAGAATTTCTTCTGTGCAGCACATAGCTTACAATATCATTTTCATCGATATCATTGAAGCTGGTATAACTGCGTCGAGGAGTCAAAAATGGAGTGTTTTCGTCTGTTCCTCTAACCATGTTCGATAAAAATCAGAAAACGAACTCGAAATCAGCGACTTGTGAATTTGCAGCCTTTTATAAAATAATTAATCCGCGCAGTTGCAGGGAAAAAACAGTTGCTAAGTTGGTAATTACCTCAACAATAATAGACGAATATAACCACGTAGGCAGGTGAAGGAGGGAGAAAGGGAGGGAGGGAGTAAGCGGGTGCTTGGAGAAGAAACAGGGGAATGTTTGATGTAGAGGATCAAGCGGTTTATATAGGGTTGCGGTGGGGCTAGGTGATGAGCAATATTCCATTAGCAAGTGACAGGTGGATGATGTTTACTTATCGCAGCCACGCGCAAAATCACGCAGATTTTAGATAAGCCTCGTATTGGTCGGTCAACTGTCAGATGCCAGACACGATTAAGTAGATGGGTGATGTAATGTTGATGTGGGAGAATTACCTGATTCGGCAGCTTGGCAAGAATACAATGTTTGATAGGATTTTTATGTGGTTGCTGATAAAGGGGCAGACCAGAGGAGAGAACAAAAAAAAAGCACCGATCAAACTCTAATTGTTGATTGCTAATAGCATTGTAAAATTGTTCCTGATAATTAGAAGTGCCAACAATCATTGAGCATCACTGTACCAGTAGAAATTGGGCGCGAGGGAAGCTCGAGACGATCATGCTACAAAGTCGTGAGGAACATGGTCAGCTATCAGGAACCAGAATTGAGAAATGACGAGACTCGGCGGAACTCGATCTATTGTGCGATGAAACATCCCGGCCCGGTGTGTTGCAACGAGCGCAATCCAGGAACTAAAGGCGGACCCACGATGACTGCGAATCTCCACAAAGAGAAGAAAACGTAAATAATAGAGCCCAAGTCTTATGCCCACATTCTAAATATACTTTAAAGTGCTGATGGCGTAACGAATAGAATTAGAATATCTATCAAATTTGAGAAAGGAAATATATAAGCTACTCCGAGAGACATAATTACATATGTACAGAATTGCGTAAATTCACAATTACATGTGCAATTTGGCATCAAGAGCTTCGACATCTGTTGGCCGGAGATCCGTGTACATCTAAGGTTCATTGAGGTTACACGTATCTGCATCCACAGTTTCCCCCTGCTGTTTGCTATCACTCAGCTATCCGTGGTCCTAGTCTTGACCGATCCGACTTCTAAATAGGACCACTCACGTGACACACAGGGTTGCAAAACATTCCAGCACCACAGACGTAAGCAAACAAACCAGCTATGTGTAGCGGCAGGCCACTCGTCGAACCTAGACTATTCACAGCCTCGCCACCCCGATATTACCCTCACTTCCACTTTACTGTCACCTTACACTTCTATGCCGCCGATTTCTGCCGACCAATCCCCGAATCGCCCGGCTGTGTGCAGGAACCACTGTGGCTGAATAACCCTCCTCACTGATTCAACACCTGTATTTAATTGCCATCTATTCCCCGTCATTTGCCAACGGATCAATTGTCACTCTTCAGTCAATTTTCACCCACAATTCAATCAGCAGTCTAATAACATGTCTTTACAAGGAAAAGTTTTCAAATTATCCAATGGCAGCACTATCCCTGCAGTTGCGTATGGAATTGGAAGCAAGTGGTTCAAAGGACCAGTACCTAGTGATGTTAACGAAAATTTGGTAGAGGCCATTGTCAAGGCCATCAAACACGGATTCACCCATCTTGACGGTGCTGAAGTTTACGGTAACGACATTGAGTTTGGATTAGCCTTGGAAAAGTCTGGGGCAAAGAGAGAAGATCTCTTTATTACCCATAAGTTTTTCAGTGGAGATGTCAATTTTACTTCCAAGAGTAGTTCAGGAACTCCAGATAAAGCATTAGAAAAGACGCTAGGTTATCTTGGTACCAAGTACGTTGATTTGTACTTGCTCCATTCGCCTCACATCAGCAAGGAAACACATGGATTCACTTTGGTGGAAGCCTGGAACCACCTTGAAAAGCTCCACGAACAAGGTTTAGCCAAAAACATCGGTGTTTCCAACTTTAGAAAAGAACATTTGCAGGAGATTCTTGATTCAAAGCCAAAATATGTTCCAGTAGTCAATCAGCTTGAATACAGTGCCTACTTACAAGATGTGTTCCCTGGTGCCATTGAATTCGGCAAGCAACATGATATTTTGACCACAAGTTACGGTGGATTGAGTCCACTTACTGCTGCTGCCCCTGGTCCAATTGACGACGAAATTGCCAAGTTAGTTGCCAAATACAACAAGACCGACACCCAAGTCTTGTTAAGATGGATTTTGCAAACTGGTGTTTTGCCAGTCACTACTTCTGGCAATGACGCCAGAATCAAGCAAATCTTAGAAATATTTGACTTCGAGTTGACTGAACAGGAGGTGGCCACCATCACTGAAGAAGGAAAGAAGAAGTCCTTCAGAAAGTTCCGTTCACTCTAGAGTAACTGGCCCGAGAATATCCAAGCACTCTAGAGTAGCTGGTGGGAGAACAGGTGGTGACGTAGCAAAGGCAGTGCGTATGTATATGACCATTAATGAATATTAAACTATTAATATGTACGGCTTATGTAGATTGTGTACCAAGTACGCTGTACGAAATAGAACCGCATAAAGCCACCTTTCGTATTGAACTTAAGTAACGTAAGATAACATTCTCCGTTTGAATCCACATTCTCCAGTCTACACTTTTGATATGTCATCTGAAAGTCTAAACAAATCAAGGTCCTTAAATGCTCTATGGAGGCAAGAAGAATTACGTTTCATATATTTTAGCAAATAAATTAGATCCACTAATATTACTTTGGTGATTTATTGAACAAGTGAAAATCCTTATGAATACGTTTGCCATAATTTCCATTAATAGTCTTAGCAACATATTTAATATTCGTTCATCATTCTTTCTAACAAATGTCAACTAGGCAGAATTGGCCTAAACTTCGATGTAAGTAGTCTCGTTAATAAGCGAAATATCCGAAATCATGATGTCTCAATAAAACTATTTGCATCCAAACTTATAGCACCTTGCATAAATCAATTATCCACAACTTACTGAGCTAGCAATATACTGTTCATTCTAGGAGATTACTCAAGATTATGGCGTGCTCTTCTTTCAGGATATCTCGCGATCTTGGATCTTTGACACAATGTTATTAAGAAGCACTGCTATGTCTGTTACCTGCTGGTTGAAACCATTGGTATTTGCGTCCTCGCCTTCAAACACCAATAGCTCCTGTGATTGGTCTAGCTTGGTCCGTTCTGGAAGCTTGTCTAGTACGATCATGCTGAACAATAATTCTTCAACATCAAACAGAGATGGCAATTCAAATAGCAGGTGTATTTTGGATAATTTAATGGTTTTGTAATATTTGGAAAGCTGCATCACATTGTTTTCCATCCAGTTCTCCAACAATAATTGGGGGTCTAAACGGAGCAATAGCCCGCTGTAACCCAGCTTGGATCCACGAGATCGGCATTCCAAGAAATTGTCAAGTAGCTGTATCGGAAGCATTTTATTCTTGCTGGCCAAATCATATATCTGCCTGGTTAATTCGTCGATATCTGCCGGTATATTCTGTTGAAGGTAGACTAGAAAGTTGTACTTGCGGAAATCTAGACTGGAAACTATGAAAAGCTGCACTATCTTGTGATTCAAATCCGTGGCTATGTGCTGAGACTGATATTCACTAGGAATACTGTTGAAAAGAAGAATCTTTTTGTTGATAAGGTCGCCAAATCGCTTGTAGTCGAGGTCTCGTACTAGGTACTGGAGATCACCTATCAAATCGTTGTATTTGACTCGTACATACGTTTCAGTGTACTTAGAGCTCTGCATGTCAATTCCTTTCAAAGAAACGACCAAGCATTTGAGCTGCTGTTCTGCTTGCTCGAGTTGGTGACCTTGCTGTATCTGGCATTCTATCAGGAGAAGCTGCCTAATTGTGGCTTCAACGGACCTATCCTGGGCGATATCACTCATATCGGCAGTACTTCTATCAATACTGCTCTCTAAACCGGCAATTATTTCTACTTCCAGCATGTCTACTTCGCCAGCGTCGTATAACCTACCCAGTCTAGATTCTGGCCGTCGTAACCCGTTTGTCTTGGCCAGTTAAAGAAAAGCACGTGACCCATGAAAAATTTCCTGGTACGACCTGAGCGAATGCACAAACGAATTATACGAGCACGGTAGTTTATAAAAACAGCTTCAGTCCCCAGCCGCCAAGTAGGACCACCACCGCGTCATAATGAAACTCTTTTACTTTACAGTAGTTCCAATTGTGTTATACAGCATTTTTAACCACTTGTTCAACACGTGGTTGCCTAGTCGTTATTTGTTCGACAAGGACGTTTTGGCACAATTGTCGAGAGAAGTTATCGACAACCACCCCGATGGAAATGCCACTGCCATTATGCTTGAATTGACACCGAAGATACAGGCTGAGTATCCCCAGATGCTCATCAATGACCTTAATTTTGATGATTGGGTAATGAACAACGCTGGTGGAGCCATGGGTACCATGTTCATTTTGCATGCTTCGATCTCCGAGTATTTGATTTTCTTTGCAACCCCAGTAGGAACTGAAGGACACACTGGTATTCATTTTGCTGACGACTACTTTACCATTTTGACTGGTGAACAAACTGCTGCTTTAGCTGGTGCCGTCACTCCAGAAGTTTACTTGCCAGGAGATCAACATCACTTGCAAAAAGGTACCCTTAAACAGTACAGCATGACTCGTGGAGCTGTGGCATTGGAATTGGCACAAGGTTGGATTCCTGCCATGTTGCCTTTTGGATTTTTGGATAGTATTTGTTCGACTTTGGACTACCAATCGCTTTCCAAAACGATCTACTTGACTGGTAGAGACATGATTAAGAACTTGTTGGCAGGTAAATTGTAGATTCTATATGTATTTAATATGAATTCTGAAATATCTTGATATAGACTGTTACTGCCAACGGATGCTAGTTACTGTTAAAAAAAAATGAAAAGTTTTGCATCCAAACCGAAATCTGTGGTTCTTTTTGGACAAGGATATTAAAGTGAGACTAATATTACAACAATAACAACTCTAGTACATACACAAATCGATTAGGTTACAGTAAAGTATACATATACTTACATAATTGTTTAAATTTAAACTAGTTATCATTTTTTTATACTTGATATATAATGTACTTTTTACTTTTCAAATATCCATTCACTTATTCCAAAGTCTCCATAAATATTATTGTTGAACATCCAGGAAATCGCGTGCTAGTACTATTAATTTTTATTACTGTTTATTACATAGATGATATAGAGTTAATTCGTATGAATGCTAAATGACTAAGACATGTGTGAAATGAATGATGGAAGTTACATGCTATAGCCTCCCAATTGCAAGAGAGACTTGGCCACGCTGAAACTGTTTGGAGTTCCAAAATGGTTTGCGATGGGCGACGATGTAAGAATGTTGGACGTACTGCGTTTTCTATTAAGTTTTGGCGTGGGTGCTGTTTTGTGCTTTGAGTCCAACACAGTCTCGTCGCTAGATTCACCCGATGAAGTACCAGTACTATTGGATGCAGCATTATTTACAGATGGCATGATGGTAGTATTGTTGCAAGTGGCGTTAATAGTAAGGTCGTTGTCTTCATCGATGGTATCGTCCTGGTGGGAAAGCGAGGCCGAATGGACATTAAGCGACGAGTTTGTGGAAGCAGCGGCCGCGTTGAGTAAGTGGCGGGTGCAGTTTGTATTTTTGATGGGAGTTTTTAATATTTTATTGATGGAAGGAAGGTTTGTGGCAGATTTGGGGCCATTATTTTGGTTTACGTATGGCAAAATAAACGAATTATGAGGCATTTGCGATGCCGAAGGAAGTGACTGAGCAGGCAATGGTCTTGAAGATTGGGGAGGGGCATTTTTCACTGAGGTGAGCGAATTGGCCAAGGTAGTCAACATTGGTTTGGGAAGTTTGATGTTATTAATGGACAAAGGCAAAGGTTTGTTGGAAGGACCAGTGGAGTAGAAAATGGAGTTCTTCTTGATCTTAAAGAGACGTAACTTCTGAGACTTTCTGCTTGACTTGAACGAATCGTTATGGGCAATGTTGGCCAAAGACGGGAACGAAGCAGCTGCAACCGCACGTTTTTGGTGGGCACTACTAAGAAGCTTTGCCTTGGTTTTTAAGTTGATATTGACCGAAGACAAGTAAGGTCTGGAAGACGGTCTGAATGAGGTAAAGGAAGAGGACTTGGTCCTGGAAGAAGGAGCGAGCGACACCGAAATGGAGGTAGACGGAGGCACAAGCGAAGTTTTGGAGTCCAGAGACACGGTAGGGCTTGCCAAAGGTTCCGATTTGGCCGAAATCGTGTGGTTCTGGTGGTGCTGGATTTTGTAAAGTGCCAATTGCAACTTGAGCTTCAATTTGGTGGCAGCCAAGCCAGCGGTGTCATTTTTGATGGATTTTGCTGGGTTTGGCGATACAGTAGACGAAGATGAACGATAATCCGAGAAACTGAGCGACTTAGCAGGCGAATAGCGCTTGGATATGGACGAGGAAGACGAAGACGAAGCCGAAGTGGATGAGGCATGGGTAGGAGTGGACGCCGTGACAGCAAAGGAAGTGGGTCTTTTTTTGTACAAGGGAGTCAAAGCAGTAGGGGTGGATGCCATGGAGGTGGCAGAGGACGCCGTGAGTATAGGAGGCGACCGCTTTCTCTTTTTCATGGGGGTGGAGTCGTTGGAGGCTGGTTTGGACTTGGGGACTGTGGATGTGTTCAAGCACGAGTCTTTGATAGGGGCCAAGGCCACTCTGTTTGAAACCGACATCGTATGACTATGTTGTATGTTGTAGAGAATTAAACAGTTTGGCTGCTACTTTTACCCGTCAGCAAACCTGGTGGTATATGAATGAATGTTGCACGAGCGCGTTATGTACGAAAACAAAAACACCGTGAGGGTAAAGGCAAGGGCAAATGCAAAATAGAGAGGAACAAGACTCAAAACTGGGTCACTGGGGCCCAGAATAGAAACCCCCAACATTAACGGCACCAGTTAACCGGGCACATTTAGCATTTAGCACTGGGCACAAAGAACGTGTTTGTTTGTTTATTTATGTTTCCAGCCATTGCGGGCGCACGCTGATCAAATGAGGCAAGTGCAAAACACGAGTGCGAGTCAGGAGGGAATGGGTACGGCATTGGAGCGGGAAGGGGATTGGGGAGATCGGGAGTGGCGATTGGTATGGAGTGCTTGGATGCATCTGATTTATCTGGATTGCGCATAATGGCTTCTGTTTGGACAGAGTACCCATTGAAAGGGTGGAGATGCATCTGAGTGGTGAAATTGTCGCCGCAGTGGTCGCAGCGGCAGGCAGCGGTGGTGGTGATGGGCCGGGGAGTTGGCTGCGCTAGCGAGAGTCCGCCCGAGCAAAAAATACTACAAAGACCCGTCACTGCAAGACACTACTTACGACAAAGACCTCGAGGATTATTCTATACCTAGGATTTTCTACAAAGGCGTAGGACGGAAACGAATTTTGCGCACAATATGGGACACGATAAAATTACCATGCTGCTGTATTTGCGACAAAGTATTTTGCCAACGTCCCTCGTATTACTGCATCGCGCATACCGACTGCGGTGTGCAGCGCGGATTATCGCGTGTGCACCGCGATGACACTGACACCAACATCGTCCTCCAGCAGGTAGCGGTGACGTAGGCTCGCGCGATGAGACCGGTTCCTGTCATGTGATATAGAGCACGTTCAACAGGCTCCCCAAGTCACGCGCCGCCGCCCTCCCCAACCATCCCGCACATAACTCACTTTAGATAAGAGCTCCCCCCTGGCAAGGAACAGTCAGCAATGCTTAGGTCCAAACTCTCGTCGTTGAGAGAGTATCTCACACCCATCAATCACAGCTCTAATTTCTCGGTCACCGGGGAAATCAGTCCCGAAGAATTTGTCCAGGCTGGTGACTATCTTGTCTACAAGTTCCCCACATGGCAGTGGGCCACCTGCCCCAAAGCACTTCAGAAGAGCTTCTTGCCGGAAGACAAGCAATATTTGATAACAAAGCATGTTCCGAGTTACCAGAGAGCATCCAACTATCTAAGTGGAGAAGGTGGTATTGATTTTGATGGTAATGTCGATGAAGATGGCTGGGTAACATCGACTGGCCCCAGCCAAGTTGATAAGCCAGAGGCGAAAACCAACCAAACCATCAGTGATATCGATGATTTCATCGATGAAAATGCCGAGGATTCGGATGAAAACAATATCGATGATGACTTTGACGATCTTCATATGATCAGTAATGCTAATTCCACTCTTCGGAAGTACGACATGTACATCACGTATTCAACTTCGTACCGGGTTCCCAAAATGTATTTGGTAGGATTTAATTCCAGTGGCATTCCGCTTTTGCCTGACCAGATGTTTGATGATATCAACGCCGATTACAAAGACAAAACTGCTACTATCGAAACTCTTCCTGTAGCTCACAACACTACCGCAGTTTCGATACATCCCTGCAAGCATTCATCTGTAATGAAAGTACTCATGAAGCATTCTAAGGCCAAGGCCCAGGATGACACAGAAGAGGCTGGTATAAGAGTTGACCAGTACTTGATTATCTTTCTCAAGTTCATAGCTAGTGTCACTCCTGGAATCGAGTATGACTATACCATGGATGCGTTGTAGCACACTGGATGTGATACACAGATATGATAGAGGCTAAGGAATGCCACATTAGTAATTAGTAAGTTTATGTTAATATATAATATAGAAGAACGAGTTCTGGACTGACCATATTAGTGCCACAAGTCATTCAGAGACAAGGGCAGAACCACCGCCTATTTCGATATATAAACCCATATTCGTTTGGGTTGGTTCTATGTAGAGAACCAATAGCCAGTGTACTTGGTAAATATGCTCTAAACTATACCTAGTTGTACATCCAGGAAGAATGTTGCTTGAACCAGCGAATTATAGTAGCCCATGTCAAAGCATGGCAGAGCCCAGTGGAGCTCAGTAGAGTCTTCTCGTATTCCATGACGATTAATTTCAGCCAGAATAAAACTTCTACAATTTCCGGATATCAGTTTGAGTATGATAAGTACTCCACCTGTCCGAAAAAGCATGCTGAAATGGGTTTACAGAGGTGAGCCTAACGAGATTAGCCTGTTATAGTTTGATATTTAGTTTAGTCTATTTTAGTTTCTTCGAAACGTGTATTTTTATGCGAAATGGGTGCAAAAAATGCTCGGAAGCAGTGGAAGGATGCGTACGCTAGTTCCATGCCAACCTTCTCCTGTCATTTAACTCCGTGTCAACCTATTATAATTATAATTACTATTAAGATTTAAGGCAGCCGCATTGCTTAGGATATAAAATATTCGCTGATCTAAATGTTTAATAATAAATTCTCTCCAATTTCGAAGTGACATAAACCTTCTCTACATGTTTATTTCGGGGCAGAAAAAGAAAGGGCACAGTTATAATAAATATAAGGTTAAGTTGTACTCCTACAGGAAAAGCTTAATTCAAAGTCTACTTTTACAAGCCCAGAACATCGAAGCATTCTGCGGCTTGCTTAAGCCGAGCCTCCCGTATAGCGCAGACCAACCCAATTGTCCAAGCTCTGCGAGCCAATACCCTAAGATAGCTACTTGTTAGGATAAGTCTAACATTGATGTATCTTCAAAATTCGCCACTGACCACTACCTTTTTCAATAATAGGGCGATTGCTGGCATATTAACTGGGACTGAAAAATCGGTATCATCAAGCCTCGGATTTCACGTGCGCCCCATGTCAATTTAAACATTGCTGTTAGATGTATAAACAACAACAAGATGGCCAACAAGAAGAAGAAGAGCCCATCCAAGGGCAAAACTGAGAATAGTACCTCGAGTGGAGTATCTGGTTCCAATAAAATCAACAGTATTGAAGAAATACCGGCTGAAAACGCACAATGGCAGCTGATTATCCCCCATCATGAAGATACTAAAGTTTTCAAAAAAAGACTACATGAGTCTCGAAGAGTTGTATTCATTTTGGGTACACTTATAGGTCTTTTGGCTACTGTGTTTGTGTCAACGTACTCCAATCCACATTTAAAAACTGAATTTGATCGCTTTGTTAACTTTGATTCGATGAATTTGTTTGAAGACTGGAAAGCTTGGACAGACGTGATTCCTAATGGACTTCAATCCATGATGTCCGATTTTGACTTTAGAGGCCAAGATGATCCACTTTCTGGATCTGCAGAGTCCTTTTCTGTAGGTAAAAGAATGGCATTGCTTCACAATCTCACTGCAACACACAACGTCGTATTGGTGCCAGGAGTCATATCCACAGGCATTGAATCGTGGGGTGTTTCCTCAGACGGAGATTGTCCTTCGATAAATCACTTTCGTAAGCGACTTTGGGGCTCATTTTACATGCTTCGAACTATGGTGCTTGATAAAACCTGCTGGTTAAAGCACATTATGTTGGATCAGGAAACAGGCCTAGATCCTCCTAATATCAAACTACGAGCTGCACAAGGATTTGAAGCAGCAGATTTCTTCATGGCCGGCTACTGGATCTGGAACAAAATCTTGCAAAATCTTGCCGTTATTGGCTATGGTCCTAACAATATGATTAGTGCTGCTTATGATTGGAGATTGGCGTACTTGGATTTGGAGAAACGAGATGGATACTTTTCCAAACTTAAAGTCCAGATTGAGCTCAACAAGAATTTGAACGGTAACAAGACTATACTTGTTGGACATTCTATGGGTACGCAAGTAATATACTACTTCTTAAAATGGGCAGAGGCAAAGGGCGAATTTTACGGTAACGGAGGTCCCGCCTGGTGCAACGACCACATAGAAGCTTTTGTAGATATAAGTGGTTCTTCTTTGGGTACCCCTAAGACTATCCCTGCCTTGATATCCGGAGAAATGAAAGATACTGTCCAGCTTAATGCATTGGCAGTTTATGGATTGGAAAAGTTTTTTAGCAGACGTGAAAGAGTAGACATGCTTCGTCTGTTCGGAGGTGTCGCATCGATGTTTCCGAAAGGTGGAGACTTAATTTGGGGCAATTTGACTCATGCTCCTGATGATCCAACCAATACTTTGGAAACCAGTAATACTAATGTTGAATTACCTCAACCTCACGATAAATCATTTGGAACTTTCATTCGGCATTTGCGTAAATCCAAAGAGGTTGAATCTTTAACCGTGGCTCAGAGTCTTGAAAAGTTACTCGAAACGGGCCCCGAATGGTATGCGAATCGAATTAAAGAACACTATTCCTATGGAATAGCTAAAAATTCCAGGGAGCTTTCTAAAAACAACCAAGATCACCTGAAATGGTCCAATCCTTTGGAAGCTGCCTTGCCAAATGCTCCGGACATGAAAATTTTTTGCTTCTACGGGGTGGGAAAACCGACAGAAAGAGCATATACATATACTGATGCACATGAAAACACAAGACTTGAGATGGTCATTGATCTGGAGCTGGAAAACCCAGTTTATTTGGGTGATGGCGATGGTACCGTTTCTTTAATGACACATACCATGTGTCACGAATGGAAGAAACCAGGGTCAAGATTCAATCCCGCTGGTCTCTCAATTAAAGTGGTAGAAATAAAGGATGAACCAGATCGATTTGATATTAGAGGTGGAGCAAAGACTGCTGATCATGTTGATATTCTTGGTAGTGCCGAACTTAACGAATTAGTATTAAAAGTTGCTGCTGGAAAAGGTGATTCAATTGAAGATAGATATGTAAGTAACCTTAAGGACATAGTCGAAAGATTAGATATCTGATTCTTCTATTTATTTATTACAATCTTTCTCGAAACATCCTAAATATTTATAGAAGTTTTCAATAAATAAATGTAAGTTGATGCGAAAATCGCAGCCTAATCGGGAATTGCTGCAACAAAAAATTGATCCGACGTATACCGAGTGTAATGGACAGTCACTAAGTAAAAGAATTAGCATACTTATCATATAAGGGCAATTTACTCTAACGCGTCCTTAAGGTAACTTTTATTTAATTCTATTTGTAAGGTTTCTAATATTATGTACATATTTAGTTCGACCAAGGGTTATTTCATTTCTTTTACTGGCTCGGAGAGGGTCTCGCTTAAAGACTCTATGGAGGCTGCATCCTTGTCACTCACTTTATTTTTAGCATCCTCACTACGTGGGAGCTTTGTGTTAGTTACAAAGAGACTCGAAATCGTCGCGATAGCAATAAAACCGATGGCCATGTAAAAGACGTTCTTTATCGAGGCCATGATTTGATTCTTAACAAACCTTGCTGCTTCTGGTGATAATTGTTGCACAAAAGTATTGTTAGAAATTAATTCCTCTGCACTATAATTCGATAGTTCATCAATAATAGTCTGATTTGTTAAATGCAGATATGCCTTCAGGTACTTTGATTGCACAGATGATGTATATACGACATCAGCCAAATCTCCTGCTATTGCACTTAACAAGGACCTGAAGAAGTTGAAAAGAGTGGTGGTCAATATAGTGGCTCCTGGAGTTTTGGGAGCGGCCATCTGAGCAGAAAGAAGCGAAGCTTGCATTAATAACCCGATAGAAACACCAGAAAGAATCAATAAACCGATTATTGAACTTTGAGATGAGTCTACTTCGAGTAAAGAAAGTAATCCCCCTGCAACAGGACCCAACACTGCACCGCAAACTGTGAATAATTTGACCTGTCCAGTTTTTCTCATCAACACACCAGCAATCATTGACGAAACAATTAGGGCGATAATAACAGGAAGTAAATGAAGACCAGAAGACAAGGCAGATTTTCCGCATACGACCTGGAAATAGATCGCCAAGTATAGTAAAATGGCAATAAAGTAAGAAAGGGCACCGGAACCACAGAGAAAAGCTGCAATTATTGTTGGTTCTCTCACAATTTCTATTGGAATTAATGGACTCTTCGAGAACTTAAAATTCCAAACTGAGAAGGCGACAAGGGTTAAGAATCCGAGAACAAAGCATAGTATTACAGGAGCTGAGCCCCATTTATAATCACTTCCTCCAAAAGTCAATGCAAGTAAAAAAACCACTGTCCCTGCAATCATCAAAAAAGAGCCAAAATAATCATATGTTTTAAGCTTTTCTAACATGCTTCCAACTGGAGAAGGTGGTTTGAAGGTGAAAAAAAACACAATCGCTGCCACACATCCAATTGGTAAATTAATATAAAATGCCCACCTCCACGATACGTGAGACACAAATGCACCACCTATGACTGGACCTAATACAGATGCCACTGCGTAAAAGAATGTCATGACTAATATCCCGAGTGGCCTTCTACTAATTGGAAGGATTTCACTAAGGATTACAAATGTCATGCTCTGAATTCCGGCACCCCCAATACCAGATAATACTCTTCCTCCAATCAATACGTTCATATTGGGTGCGAGCCCACACATTAAAGATCCTGCTTCAAAAAGTACGATTGCAACGATCATGGTATATTTACGGCCAACGATAAGTGAAACTCGTCCAAAAGGTTGAATAAATACCGCCATAGTCAAGAGAAATCCAGATGCCAACCACCCAACATTATTAAAGGCATTGAAATGATTACCAACGGTCGTAAGTATAGTAGATACGATTGTTTGATCCAAAGCGACAAGGAATAGACAAAGACCTATAGAAAGGGCACAGAACAATAATTGCAACCCTTCAAGGTATTGGTCCTCTCTTCTAGTACCATCACCGGCATCACTCTCGCGGAAGATTTTCGATTCTGGCACCTGCTGAATCTCTTTATCTTCCAATTTATTTTGTTCAGTAGACATCGTCACCTTTAATAATTAAACAATTCAGTGAATTAGATTTTGAGAAAACTTTTGTTCTTTTATATAGTTTAAGAAAACGTTAAGAAAACGTTAAATCCGTCTGCAACCCCCTTACGCAATTTGCGATGATATTCCCGCATGCTCTTCATGCGGCCGCACTTCAAAAAGCCGTTTGTTGCAGCAGGACTGAATTAGATCTAGCTAAATCCAGCTAAATCCATCTAAATCCGCATTAAATACTGAAATATCGGAGTACTGTTGAGTCATCCATTATTCTATCCACAGTCAGAAGCACTGTTATTTGCGCGAACACCAATGGAAGATGGAATGAAATTTAAGAGTTTTTGTCTATCATCTACCCTTTTTAAAGAAAAGGTCTCAATAGAATGAATTAAATACCTCTCAATGAAGCGACTGGTTTCACTCATTTTTTTGACAGACTTGACACCCACGTGTATTGCTTGGCAGGGCAGTTACTAATGACTTGGCATGCAGATTTGAGATATCGAATTTCACGTAGTCTTGACTCTTACTATACAGTTGGATCATTCTAATATCGTAATCCGTCGCTATGTAGAATATAACTATTTCATCACGGCATATGAAATTTTGGTGAATGTGTCCGGCTTTTGTCTTATTAACAAGCAAAACAGGGAGATCAATAATTAAACCTTGGAATAATTATTATTATAGTTAAAAGATCGATGAGCCGAGAGACAAGGGGTTTTGAATTGCATATATTTAGGGTTGATTTACCATTATTTGTTTGAGGTTAAAAACTGGTTGAGGCCCAAATTGAAAACCATAAGTCATTCAATTCACAAGGGATATTAGATAGTTGAAAATTTATTTTACTGGAATATGTAACAAATGATGTTCAAAATAAATGGTATTATTGATCGAAGATTAACTGAGTTATACGCTGAACTGAGAACATTAAGGTAGAACAAAATGAAAACTTGCTCATAGGATGTGAAATTTTGAATAAACCCGATTATAAGCAAGTCAAATTTTTAATGACCACATATAAATCTTGATGTAAATTTCTAAATTGGAAATCGTTGGAGTGTTGAACGATGTCTGTTATCCTTCCATGGCATTTTTGTTCAATCGCAGAAATATTAAAATGAATATTCATCATTTACTACATTACTGCATTGTGGTAATGTAGATCGGGATATGAATAATCAAAATATATCATAATATTTCGTGATGAATTATAATATCATACACAGCCAAACTAGTTTTGCAGTTACCATATATCCATGGGAGAAACTTTTCGAATTAAAATTTCGTTGTCTGCAAAAGAGTCCAGCACGTAACAAGGGCACCAATACGGATTAGGGAATCGAACGGAAATCAATCCAATAGTCATAGGAGAAGCGTTAAAACACGAAATACTTACCTTGTAGATGTTTTGTGAAAGTTTCAAATAATTTGAACATCCAGGCATTTTTTTTATATCTATAATTGATTGATATAAGTTGCTTTCGAGAAGTTTCTAGATTGAACCAATCTACAATTCACCTCTCAAAAGCGAGGTTATCGATGATTCTATCTTGAAATATTCTCTATATTAATGTATGCTATTTTCTTTTGGACGGAAAATCTCAAGGAAGGTCTTCCCAGATTTTCTAGTTTAGTATTTAGGGCTCAGGCAAGAATATTTTCAATAAATTCTAGGGTTTGTCAGAATATATCCCTAGTCGTCTGATTGGGAAGCAAGAGGAGAATGAGGTGTTAAAGTGTTTATAAGCAAGCTATATGAATTTGGATACAGCGTGATAGTTACGCAGCACAGAGATTCGCGCAACATGACGACATGGATTATTAATGATACTTATATATACTGAATGGGGAACGATCCCCGATTGCCGAAGTAGGATTGGCTTTGAAAGTTTTGATACGGGTACGGCTACTTTATTTTACGAGTTTGCTAGAAAAAAATAAAGACAGCCACAGTGTCCCTTTTGCAATTAATTTGATTTAAAAAAGGATGAACGGTTCCATCAGTTCCGTGAAATAGTTGGTAAAGGATAGATCATTAGTCATTGAACAAGAAGCTACAGTTTAAAAAAAGTTTAATATCAAATAATCTGATTCTTGGCAGTTTTTTTTTTACTATTGAGATGACAAATGAAATGCCGACCTTACGAGGCACGGCTGGATCTGCGCCAGTGCTGCTAAAATTCTAATACTAAGGAATACAAGTATATAAGGCAACCTTTTGCCTATGAAGATGCTGGTATATGTGTAGGAATGTCAAATCTGTTGAAAAAAGTAGACTCCGCTGCCTCAGCTACCCACTCCGTTGCTTCTACAGTAGGAAAACAAGCTGCGAAATCATGCTATGAGACCAATTGCAAGCCGGAAAGCAAGCCAAACAAGGAAGAACCCAAACCGAAAGCCAAACCCAAAGCTAAACCCAAGGTAAACTACGAAGCTGCTATCTCCTATTTGTCCCTTAAATAGTTGACCCCATTCCGTGGTTTTTTTAAATATATTAATAAAGCTACCTACTGTAAAGACCGAAGTGACAGATTTAGATAAAATGTAGAAAAGTATTTTTCGCGCAGGACAATTTGAGATCAGTTCTGTATACCACAAATCCTTACGGGGCCGAAAATCCTTTCGGGGCCGAAAACCAAGATACACATAAAGCAATAGTTGGAAACCAGTTGACACAGTAAAAGATAATGAGAACGCAGTTGAACTTGAAGTACACTTGAGGTAGACTTGAAGTAGACTTGAAGTGCACTTACAAGTAAGTTTCAGAGTAGGCTAGCCGGGCGAATACAGGTACAGCTTGCAATGCCGATCGATCGCTCGTGGAGGCGGCTCGGCTCCCTATTAAGAGTTCCCGCGCTGGAGTTTCGAGGCAGATCTCTAAATTGCAACGGACACGTAAATGGGAAACTGAGACATCCATGAGCACTCTCCGAACTCACCAGATCACATACCCACCGAAACTTCTCCAGCTAACTTTCCTTATTATTCACTTTGCAATATACACCTTTGTTTCCTTATTATTCACTTACTTTGCCACTACTTATCGTTGTACTTACTCTTTCACTTGTCATTCCCACCTTTGCCTTTCCCATCTCTGTCCCCGTTATTATCTCTCGCTAATCCTGCACTGGTCGTTCCAGACTTGCCGCTGCGAACTCAGCACGCGAAATTCAACAGCAAATAGTTATCAACAGTCCACCAGACAACACACAATGAGGTATGTAACTCAGCGGATCCCAGATATATACAAGCTTGTCAGAAAACAGACTATGTGCATCGCCAAATTGTATAGATTCAGCAGAAACGCGTTCAATGGAACCAGCACCAACTAACCTTGAAGTGGAAAATTTGTAAGGGCCTCCAAGTACCGTCATGTCTACGGACAGGCTGCCAAAAAGGAATTGAGCTACGAAAACTTGAAAATCACCAAAAATGCCTGGGATTCGAACATTATTGCTTCCAACGGGAAGTTTTTGTCGGTCAATTGGGATGCTTCTGGCGGTGGAGCATTCGCGGTTATTCCCGTCAACGAAGTGGGCAAAGCTCCCGACACCGTGCCTTTGTTTAGAGGCCACAAGGGTCCAGTTTTGGACACCTGTTTCGATCCTTTCAACTCAGACCAGGTTGTCAGTTGTTCAGATGACGGCAAGATCTGCGTGTGGAAAATCCCTGCAGATTACTCCTTCCACAAGTACCTTGACGAAAATGACAATATTAAGGATATCACCGAACCAATCCAAGTATTGTCAGGTCACACCAGAAAAGTTGGACATGTTGAATTTCATCCTTGTGCTGCCAATGTTTTGGCCTCCTGCTCAATGGACTACACTGTCAAACTTTGGAACCTAGAGACCGGCAAGGACGAAATCACCTTGCAACATAAGGACTTGGTAACTTCATTTGCTTTCAATTACAATGGTTCGTTACTCGCAACTACTTCCAGAGACAAAAAGTTGAGAATTTGGGACATTAGATCCGGCAATGTGATCAGTGAAGGTGATGGCCACACCGGTGCCAAACCTTCTAGAGTTACCTGGTTGGGTAATACCGACAGAATTGTCACTACTGGGTTTTCCAGATTATCCGACCGTCAAGTGGGTATTTGGGATATCAAGAATATCGACAAAGGTCCTATTGGCGGGTTTTTGGTTATCGACGCTTCGTCCGGAGTCTTGATTCCATTCTATGATGAATCAACCTGTATTTTATATTTGGCTGGTAAAGGTGACGGTAATATTCGTTATTTTGAGTACGAAAACGATGATTTACACGAGTTGTCCCAATACTCATCGATTGATGCCCAGAGGGGATTCACGGCTGCCCCAAAGCACTCAGTCAATCTTAAAGAAAATGAAATATTGAAGGCATTCAAGACCGTCAATGACTATTCAGTTGAACCTATTTCTTTTATTGTTCCAAGAAGATCCGAATTGTTCCAACTGGACATCTATCCTGATTGTCCATCAGGAGAAGCAGCACTCAGTGCTTCGGACTGGTTTGCTGGAAAGGATTCAAATGGTCCATTATTGTTAAATTTAGAAGCCATCTACGATGGCAAAACACCGTCCATTAGAGAATCTACTCCTGCAACCATAGTTTCTGAAGTTAAAGAAGAAAAGAAGAAAGAAGAGCAGAAAAAGATAGAGGAAAAGAAAACCACCATCAAACCTGTAGAACCTAAGAAAGAAGAACAAAGAGAACCTTCACCTCCAAAGGGTGTAGACGATGTTTTGAAGAACTCTAATAAAGTCAACAACTTGCTCGATAAAGTCAACGACCAATCAGACGATGAAGATACTAAGTTCGACAATGATAAGGATGGCGATTGGGAAGAAGTGCCTAAGCCAATTAAAACTGAAACCAAACCAGAACCAAAGGATGAGCCAAAGGATGAGCCAAAGGTTGAGCCAAAGGTTGAGCCAAAGGTCGAGCCGAAGATCGAGTCAAAGACAGTAAAATCTGAACGTACTCCTGAACCTGCAGCTCCAATTTCAGAACCAAAGGTTGAATCAAAACCCGAACCAAAGGCAGAGCCAAAGTTAGAACCCAAACTTGGCTCTCCAACCAAGACTACAGCCGGTGCACCTACTTTGAAAGCTACAGTTGAAAAATTAGCAGGTATTGTTTCTCAATTAGAAGGTCAATTACAAAACTTGAATGAATTGGCCCAAGAAAAAGATCAGAGATTAGCTTCTTTAGAAAAGAAGATCGATGAGTTATTATCGAAATGAAATAGATAGTGTTTTGTATACATAAACTAGACATTTATTAATGAATATCGTAAAACTTTTTAAATATAAAAGCTATCAAGTTTTTAGCGTTAAAAACCACCATGTCGTTGAACATTTTAATCTTTTCAGTATTTTCATACTGGTAGTTCAATAACTGATCCAAGCTTACATCATTGTATGCTCCCGGAACGTTAACCGAACCATTTGCTGCCTCAATGACGAACTTGCCCACCTTATGACAACTGAACATCAAGTCCAACTTGGAACTGGATCCAAAATTCAAGCCACCAAAATCAATCAAGATTTCTTGATCAAGTAATTTCTTGGCAGAGTACTTGTACGATCCAAACTTGGGTAACCTGTTACGCTTTCTAAGTTCCCTATGATAGAAGTACTGCTTGCTGAACACGGGAATGATATTAAATATCTTTCTATCCTTCGGTTTCAGTTGCAATTCCGACAATATTTTTTCTATGTGATTGTTATAATCGGAAAGTTGTTTTTTCAAGAAGTTCTGCTTTTCGATCAACTTTTCTATAGTTTTCATTGAAATATCCAACTGGGAGTTTCTACTTGATCTTTGAATATCCTTGGTTTTAATATCAACAGCTATCTGGTTTAAGATATCCTGGTATGAGTTTTTACGAGTAACATAGCCTAATGTCTCCAATTGTATAATTAAATTTAATGTCATCTTTTTCAATTCATGATAGGTTATGAGAGACAAATCTCCCAAAGAGGTCCTGTAATAAGGTCTCTTCTTACCGTTGATTGTTGAATTTTCCACTTCTTTCTTCTCACTAGTGA
Organism: Suhomyces vadensis; assembly: GCA_030575035.1. Lineage (NCBI taxonomy): Eukaryota > Fungi > Ascomycota > Pichiomycetes > Serinales > Debaryomycetaceae > Suhomyces > Suhomyces vadensis. The sequence continues at coordinate 32,325 of JAJMGK010000024.1, read as the reverse complement.
CCATACTTTGGAATTTGGTTTCATGATCCTTCAATATACCTGATATAAGAAGTTCAAGTAAGTTCGATCCCTCTTGGATTCTGATAATGTACAATATACACCGTTTAACTTGAGTAATCAACGATCTATACTTGGAATCCGCCAAAGAATCTTCTTTAGTAGTTGGATTAAGGTTTAAGGTCAAGTTACCAAAGTCGGTCAACGTAACGTAATCATCAATTGAGTTCAATGTATCGTTAAGCTTATTAATAATCATGAACAACTGATCATCTGAGCTAGGTGCCAAAATATCAATCTTATCACTGACAAACTTTTCGATTTGAATCATCCTGCTAACGTTCATCGATAACTTAGGACGGTTGTGATTAATTATGTCGTTGTAATCGTTCATATCATATTCACTGTCAATATCCCCGACATTGATAAGCCTTGTGATTATCAGTTTGGTCATTTCCATCGATCCAGTGACGTAGTCATTCAAAGGCTTGAGAAAGTTATCACTGAATGGTTTGAGAGAAAAGATCTGCAACAAAGTTCTACTTAATGATTTTAAATTTTGACCACATTTCAATGAATTAATAATTGTCGGATTGAATGGATCTTTGATCAAATAGCCGTAGTTTTCAGGGAACTGAAGGATGTTGGAAATGTAGTGCTTGATGAAAATAACACCGGATACTGCCAAGTGTTGCAGATCAGACTTATTTGGGAATTGAAGCTTAGAGACCCTGTAAGCCTGTGAACACACGAGTCGGACATGCAATGGTATCTTATCGACTGAGTTATTGAGGAGGTTCAAGAAATCAGTAGAAATTTCACGAAGATTCATCAAATTTTGAATAAACAGATTCGAAACCTGTGAGTCTTTGATAGCAGCTTGTGGAGTGATATCGGACATATCCTTTGTGGTAAAACCGTTGACTTTAAGTTCAAGGGCTGACAATTCGTTGTAAATTTCGCATGGATCAGATTCGAAGTTCAACTCGTCATTTTCGATTACATGATTAATGACATTTCCGACCACTCCTTTCAAATGTTGTCTTTGGAAGGTGTGGTTGTTGATACTCAAAAAGAAGTCGATCCAGTAACTCGACTGTGACTTGGTGAGATCTGAAAGCAAATGACAATTCTGTTCAGCATCGTTCTTCATCAATTCTATTATGAACTTGACAAAGAAGTACTCCTCACGGGCGTGTTCACGAACCAGGGTATTGGCAATAGGGAATATCAGAAGAATGAAACTTTGAAGATCTTTCTCAATATCTTCGTGCTGATGGTCTGCAAATGTCTTGTATAGTCTAACAAAGTAGACTGGTTTTGTTTGGAGGAAGTAGAACATTGTTTGGTAGTATTCAATTCTTGCCCGTGATGTCTTGTTAAGCCGCTCCAAGTTCTGAGACTTGTGGGACTGTTGTGGCGACAACTTCTTCTTGTTTTTGATAAAATCTTCGATGGAGATTTTGTTTTTATCCAAAAGACTCAATTTGATATCCAAACTCTCAATTTGGTTCTCCAAGTCTTCATTGTGCTTGGAGTTTTCAATAATCTGGTTCTTCAAGTCTGATAAATCCAATTCTTCCTGATAATCTTTATCGTTGTCGGTCAAAAGGTATGCAAATCTCGATATAGTCGTCAAGGAAGGGTTCTTCAGGTTGATCAATGATCTGTAGGCTTGCTGAGTGAACTTACTCTTTAAAATTGCCTGAGCCCTTATCACTTGCTCAATGTTATAGTGGTAGTATATGATCATCTCTCTGTGTCTGTAACGGGTCCTACTACCTCTAATAATAGCCTGGAAGCCAATGAGATGATCTACTTGCTGGTACATGTCATCAAGCATGATTTCTCTTTGGAATCTAGCAAGTACACCTCTGAAAGTGGCCTGAATTGGGACAATAGAACGATGCTCGAAGTGTTGCAATGCAAATTTCTGATGTTCGACATGGCGCCTTATCTTATTACCTCTTGCCTTGGCATACAATTGGTTGAGAATATGGTCCTCATAAAGCAACGTGAGTAAGACATTGTTGCACAATTTTGATCTGGAAAGACCACCTCTGGCAATACTCTGAATTTCTTTGAGTAGCTCAAGGTTTCTGACTACACTTATACGTTTTTCCGTAACCGAGTATCTAACTAGGTTGCCTCGAATAATGGACTGGAAGTCTATAATGTCGTGATTCTGGCTGAGTTTTCCGAGGAATCGACTCGACTTTTTGGACAAGAATCCACGGCATATGGACTGTAACTCGACGGTGGAATCCTCGATGGAATCCAAGCGCGGAAGAACAATCCGTGAGTAAATGTAAACGCGGTTTCTGCGGACAATAGCTTGGAAGTCGGTGACTTGGCTGGTGACACCAAACAACGAAAACCTCGTGGCTTTGACCAGCTTCCTCACAAGATGGCCCCGAACAATGCCTTGGAACTTGACCACTTGGCGAGAGTGCGTCTCATCGATGCTGACACCAGTATGTTGCTTTCTGAGCTTGGAGCGGATTAGTGACTGCAACGAGACTATATCCTGTTTATACCACAGCAATTCGTCCCGATGTCTGTGTACAGTTTTACTTCTCGACATATTTCCTCTGACAATACAGATGAAGTAGGACAACTCGTCTGAGAATGACTTCAACATGATCTTGTTAACAAACATCTTGTAGCGGAAGATGGCACCTCGTGACAACGACTGAAGTTTGATGATGTTAGCAGTTTGGTCGTCTATATCTGGGGCATCGAAAGTCTGATTTGTAGAAGATCTGGCCGAGGTAAACTCGTCTTCATCAAACGTATAAGCAGGGGCGGCTACTTCGAAAAGTCGAGTCGAAACAGTGCTGGTACCCACACTAGATCTAGTGGATTTGGTGTTTAGGTCTACTCTGAATGGATTGACTTCGTCGGTCTGAATGGCACTTTCCATAAACACCTTGCGAGGTGCTGGTACTTCCACCTGGATTTCAACCAGTCTGACTGGCTCGGGTTCCACCTGACGGGCAAATGATCTTCTGGGCGACTCATTGACCATTTTGTTCATATAGGTGTTATCATCAGAGCCCGAGTCAGCGCTAGAGAAGTTGGGCAAGCCGGATCCTACCAAGGATCTGTTTGCAATTCTTATGTCAGACTCGGAAAAGTCTGCAGAGCCAACCAAGTTCTGGAGGCGGGGGTATCCTGATTGTGATTTGTTTAACATATAAGTCATTGCATGGAGACAGAACCATACTTTGGGCACATTTTTAGCATCGTACAAGTCTGTGAGCTCGAAACGAAACAAGTCTGGCACATTCATATAGTCGAGAAGTCCAAAGAACCGGTTGATGTTTTCGGTGTGTCTGAACTGCAATTTGGAGTCGTTCAAGAAAACATTACGTCTGGTGGGCAAGATTACGTTGGCCAACTTGGCCAAAAGGATCCCATTACGAATGTATGCGATCAATTCAGCCAGTTCCTGGACGATTTCTTCTTCCAATACTTCTTGCAACCACATTTTGATAGCCTGAATACGGCACAAGTACTCGTAACCGGGTGAATCCTTGGACGTACTGTTGCTGGGAGACTGGAGAAATGGACGGGATGCCGGGCTGGGTGAATCTATCTGCTGCTTCAAAGGGGTAATTGCCCTGGGAACCCGCGACGGCGTTTTGGCACTGGCAAAAGATGATGCGGTCAAGTGTGACGCTGTTTCCTTGGCAGGGGATCGGTTGAGAACGTCCTTGTAGTTTCTGTTGGCCCAGCTGGGCAGATCATCATCGTCGCCGTTGTTGGCTAGGTTGGGGCGATTTTCAAGCTTGGAAAGTGTTGTGGATGGAGTCTTTGAGTCCTTCGAGGGTGTTTTGGACGGCCTGGCTTCAAATGAATCGTTGCTGTCGTAGGTTTTATCAAAGTTGGATCTTTTGACGGGGGAACTGCCTCTGCTGCTGGTGGATGATTTAACCAGCGGGGTTTTGAAGGAAGACACAGTTACAGACGGAGACTCAAAACGAGTACGAAGCAATGCTGTTTTGGAAGGACTGGCAGCGGTGGGCGTGATGTTTAGTTGTTTGGCAAGCGCATCCAAATCCTCGTCTTTGCGAGGCGAGTTGTACTTTTGGGTAGGTTGTAGGGGTATTCTAGGCGAAGTATCGTCGTTGATTGATTCAAGATAGCGCAATGCTACCTTGTTTCTACTGGGGGACGCCATTGGTGAAGTAGAAGCTAAAGAGAATGGTGGTAAATTGAAGTGTTTAAATTTGGTTGTTTGATTTATGGCTGTTTCCTAATCGGGACGTAAACAAACAAAGGTCGCAAAGATCTCATCGGTTATTGTCGCGGAGTGATAAGAGTATGGAGAAAGAAAAGGGGAAGGGAGAAGGAGCAGTGTGGGTAGGAGGGCATGTGGAGAGTGGTTTGCTGTTTGCCGTAGGAACTTTCAGGCACTTGTAGTATTTGGGATGTGTGGGGGTCAGATTTTGTGTAGGTGCTTCATTACTGTGCTGCGATTCTTTATTATGGGAAGGCTTAGTGGTTGCGAGGGTGCGTAAAGAGAGAGAATGGCTGGGAAGGCGTGGTTTCGGATTACGTGGTCTGGGGAACCTGGCGGGCTACTCTACTCGTAGGACTACTCGTACGTCTAGGACCACTCATTCCTCTTCTCTCAGTTTTTGCACTCCGATCTATGGATATCTTGCTGTAAAACTAGTGGCATTGTCCAGTGATCCGCTTCACTTGTCGTTCTCTGCTCTTGTCCGGGCTCGCTAGACTTTTTCAGTCTCGCTAGTTGCTCGTCAGCTGTCAAACGGGACCACAAAGCTGCTGCTAAGATATTTGCCAGATACGGCCTCTGCCAGTCTTTCAACTCTACAAAGGCCTGTGCTGTGCTATGGATGCAGAAACGGTTTGACGGCACGTGCAGAGACCGGAACTTTCTTCTGGCCAAACCATAAACGCGATCTTGGAGCCCAGATTGTTGTTTTCGAGGTAGTAACTGAACCAAGCTCATAAAGACACATGTCGTAAACACAGTACACTCTTTTCAGATTACGCTTGTGACGAAATGGCCGATATATCTGAGGCTAGTAAGTAGTGACCCAGGTGGCCGGAAGTCGCATACGCACGTGCGCGACCGGAAATCACAATCTTTACTATCTATCAGAGTGCTTAGATGTAGTGGAGGAGATCCATTTCTATTGAAGGGTTAGAATGACTAGATATATAGATACTCTCAGAATATAAAACTTTGGATCCATAACTATTGAAAGCTATTTAGCAGATCCTATATAGAAGCTCTAACAATTGACTTCGAACCATAAGATGATTCGGTTGCAATAAATTAATCAGATGACCAGCGCTGTGGAGCCAGAGGCAGATCTAATCATGTCCTACTATTGCACGGTGGTAGATTGTTGGGATAGCTAGCGTATTTTCCATACTCTCCTAGTGCTGTATAAGCTGAAATATAACTTATCCATGAGTGTTTGAACTAGGATGATCAGGTTCAAGCAATACCCGGTAGCGATGCTAAGACAGCAGACAGGTGTCAATCTGTGATGATTATTTATACTTTTTTTTGTAGTTTCCTCTTCTTCTTCCCTTTCCTCTATTCTCCTTGCTGCTTCTGGTATGCCTGCTCCAAAAACTCAATGGTATCGTCATACTGATCAAGCTCAGCTTTTCTTTCAGGTATGCTCCTCTTAAGCTCACTCAAAGTAACTAAATGTGACTCGTAATCTTTGGAAATACTGTCCAAATTAGGTATGGCTATGTCTGCCTCCTCTGCTTCCTCGCCATCTAAACCAGCTAGAATCGACGAAACTTCGCCATCTGTTCCTTTCACAAGCTCATAATACGCCATACGTGCTTTGGACGGCAACTCTCGACGCAACTCCGTGAGCTGCACGGTTTCGTGCTCCACTTGTTGAAGAATCTCTCGCAACCGACTGTTGATTGCCAAGTCAAATGGCTCCACTTTTTCTTTGCGCTGCATCGAAAGTATTTCCAGCACCTTATGGTTACCGTCAATCACGTTCCCATCCACCACTAGCCCGCTTTTGGCGTACTCAAACGCTCCCATGAGAAATTCGTCCAAGGCCGCAGCCACTTGGGTCTTTAGCGTATCCTTGTTGGAAGTGGGAAGATGCAAATCGAGCTTGGCTGTCGTTTGCTGAAGTATCTGCGCGTACACATACCGCAAGTCTTGTTTCGACAACGCTATCCGCTCGTAGTTGTCGGCCATTGTCCTGCTTCAAGTCTCTTCACCAGGTTTGTTTGGAAATGTAAACGGGCCACCCGTGACGAACTCCACGTGACACATCCTCGACGTAAATTGTTCGTTTATTCCAAAGTTTGTTGCCCACCAACAGCAATGTCAGACATCTTAGGGGACGAATATACACCGGCCTTTGCTCCATTTCTTGGATTCGCAGGCTGTGCAGCAGCAATGATCTTGTCCTGTGCTGGTGCGGCCATTGGAACCGCCAAATCCGGCATAGGTATCGCTGGTATCGGTACCTACAAACCTGAGCTTATCATGAAGTCACTTATCCCCGTGGTCATGTCGGGTATTTTGTCGGTTTATGGGCTCGTAGTGTCAGTTTTGATTGCAGGGGGCTTGGCTCCTTCAGAAAACTACACTCTTTTCAATGGATTTATGCATTTGGCCTGCGGCTTGTCTGTGGGCTTTGCGTGCTTGTCTTCAGGCTACGCCATTGGAATTGTGGGTGATGAAGGTGTACGTCAATTCATGCACCAACCAAGATTGTTTGTGGGTATAGTGTTGATTTTGATTTTCGCTGAAGTCTTGGGCTTGTACGGTATGATCATTGCGTTGATCTTGAACACCAAAGGAAGCGGTTGAGTCAACTAGAATACTACGTGGTTTGCTACTACTACTACCACTAAAAGTGCTACTGGTGTTTCTGCTTTGCTATCTGCTTTTTTTTCTGCTTTTATCTAATACACACGACTAATCTGTTTCCATCTTATCTTCTCCTTCTCCAATAGTTACTTTACCATTGTCATCAATAAATTGTCCCGCAAACTCCTGTAAGTACTGGACAGAACGGTCAGAGTCCAAAAACAACATGTAGGCTCTCTTGATATCAGGCAAATCGACAGTATTGTTTCTTCTCTTCAACGAAATCTGCTGCGACACCGAAATCAAGTTGGAAGCGTATCTCAAGCTGGTTTCCTGTCCAATCTTGGTCAAGAGTGCCAAAGCATCGTTGGACAATTCGATTTCCTCTTCACTGGCACGGATGGAAAGAATGGTTCTAATCTCGTCCTGGTTGTACGACGAAGTGTGGATGATAATTGATCTGTCCAACAAATCAATTGGTAAGCCGTGAGGTGATTTGTAGTTGGTGCCTCTGGTCTTGGAGATACCACGATTGGTTGCCATGATTACAATAGGGGCAAAGTCGTCTTCCAACGCTCTATTTATGAATGAAAAACACTCAATGTCTAACATGTGCACTTCATCAATAAACAACACACCTGGAATAATTTCAGCCTTGCCCTCTTCCTTCCATTCGGCAACTTTAGTGTTGATTTGATCTCTGACTTCAGACCGGATCTCTCCAGTATCTCCCGAGAACAAAGCAAGGAATCCCTGCTGTCTTGAATTTATTACGTCGATCTCGTGCAACAGGACTGTGTGGACGGCTTCCTTTCTCTTTTGCAACTCGCCTTCGGGACACTGGACAAATTTGGTCTCTGGACCCATGGCATCATAATCTCTAGCTCTGGTGAATGATTTCCCAAGCTTGGTAATCTTGCCACTTGCCTTGTCAATGGAAATAACATCTCCTGCCAATACCTTTTCCTTGGTCAATCCTTCGATCATCTTGTTACCTAATTCATAAATGGTTTCCATATCAGTGGTTTTAATTGTAAGCTTACCTTGCTTGTGACCCCCTGTGATAGATCTGTCGATTTGGATTTCAACCACTTCACCTTCGATGATTTCTGTTTCTTCTTTGATTCTAATCCCAATGGACTTTCTGAACACTTGAGTCAATGCTTCGGTTTTGGATAATTCCAAACTAAAGATTTCCGAGCCTGCAATTGCCGTGAATGGAACTTCTGGTCCCAAGTTTTGCGACAATCCCATGGCAATAGCGGTTTTACCTGTCGATGGAGGTCCGGCAACCAACACGGCTCTTCCAGCGATTTTTCCGGCTTGAATCATTTTAAGAATCACCCCTGCCGCTTTTCTAGCTTGTATTTGTCCAACCATTCCTTGCCCGGACTCCTTGGGCTTTAAATTTTCATCAAGTCCCAAACCTGAAATATGGGAATGGGCAGCGATCAATGACAATCCATTCAAGTTTTTGGTTTCCACTTTGGTAGAAATCGTAGTCTAAAACGTTAGTATGTATGAACAGGACGTCTAAACCCATCGGATATCTCTATATTCCTATTTTCTGGTTACTTACCATGTTTACCGTATGTGATGATTGTAGCCAGCCGTCGTTGCCTTTACTTTTGAGATGTTTGAAAAAAATCACTGGTCACGTGCGCTTGTTATTTCAGTCTAACGTAAGAAGTACTCGGGGACAATGGCAGAACGAAGGAAGAGTGTTGAGTGATAGAGTGAGGAGGTATGCTAATGCAGCAGGATATTTGGAACATGAAGATTCTGTGTTTGCGTGATTTTGGCTTAAATTTTGATCCTTCAAACTCATTTCGGCATCATCGCCCACTAATCTTTCAACCTCCCCACTCATGCGCACGGTTTTCCCACTGTGCTTGAGCTTAACTACTACAGCCATGCCTGCTATTTAATGCCGTTCTTCCCTAAACAGCGTAATTTGGTATCGGTATTTTATTCGTTTACAGTTTACAAATGTAGAAATGTTTTTCATCTGTGCCATCCTTCTGATTTAAATACCATTCCCTTTGTCCTTCTACTCTAAACGAGGGACCAGCATTGCTGCGTACTAACTTACAGAACCACGTCAGGTTGTACTTATTGAAGTTATCAGGGTCTCTATCAAATATGAAAGCCTTTACGTAGCATGTCTGTTCTTCCTAAATGCTCCCTTATTCGTCAAGAACTTCCGAACACCTCGTAACCTCAACCGTTATCTCTCATAATCGTTCTACTACTGTACTTCCTACCTGCACCTCACGGGGTGCAAATTACATCTTTTGCATAAATCATTCCGAAATAAATATATAAATATATAAATATGTAGATAACATAGTAAATAATAAATAATAACAATCGTAATTAGGTTCTCGATCGTTATTTTTCAATAAATAAAGCCCGCTTATAACTTGGTTTCTTTGCTTAACAATGAACCTTCTTCGTACAATCTTTCGAATTCGTTCTTGAAGTACTTGGCCACAAATGGTCTCTTTGCCTTCAAAGTTGGAGTCAAAAGGTTTCTTTCCAAAGTCAATGGTTCAATTTCAATATAAATATTGTGGATTCTTTCAAATCCTTGTAATGAACCTCTAACGTTTTGGGTCAATGCATTCAAAAATACCTTTCTGTTCTCTAATTTGTTCAATTCTCTCAAAATATCCTCATCCGAAGCAAGTGACTTCTTTGGAATCTTCAACTTTTCAGTCAAGAACGTGGTAGCAAGAGGAATATCAATACCGACCACACCGACCAAGAAGTTCTTGGTGGAATCACCATGCACATAGGTTTGTGCTAAAACAGGATTGGCAGAAGAGTATAAACTTTCAATCTTTTCTGGGGTAACGTATTCACCCTGACTTAACTTGAAAAAGTTCTTTACACGATCAATGATTTTAATGTGGCCCCTGTCCTCAGTAATTTGGGCAACATCTCCGGTGTAGAACCAGCCGTCTTCGTCAATAGCCTTTTTGGTTTCAGTATCATTCTTGAAGTACCCAGAAAACAATTGAGGACCTCTCAATAATAATTCACCTCTTGGTCCTCCTGCATCATTAATTCCATAGCCCATTTCTGGCAATGCTTTGACTCTAACTTCAACGTGTGGATTGGTAGGACCACATGTGGTTGGGCTAGCTTCATGGCCTCCAGTGATGGAAAACCCAGCAAAGGTCTCGGTTAAACCGTAACCTTGAGCTATACCAACATTTAATGCTGCTTTTAAAAATATAATGGTAGATGCTTGAATTGGAGCAGAACCAGTAATCATAATCTTAACATTGTCAAGTCCTAAAAGTTTACGGAACTTAGTCAAGAGCAAGTTATCGTAGACGAAATGATAACCTGGATCACCGCCGTTTCTGGCCTGGAGTTCTTGCTTGGTGTTGAATACCTTGCCGAACAAGGCTTTCTTAATAGCCGAGTTCGAGTCAATAGTACCAGCCTTAAGGGCAGCTTCAAATTTGGCGTATACTCTTGGAACATTACTCAAGACATCCGGCTTGATAATTTTCAAATCTTCAATCATGGTCAAAGGAGACCCATTTAACTTGGGGAATGCGATCAAACCTCCAACAATCAAGGCCCCCAATGACATTTGTCTTTCGTAAATATGGGCCAACGGTAAGAAACAGTAACCAGTCTTAATTTCGTGTTCATTGGATGTTACAACCATGCTTATACCCGCAGCACCAGATCTGTGTGTCAACATGACACCTTTTGGATTAGAACCGGTGGTACCAGAAGTGAAACTGATGGTGTAAAGGGTGTCAGGATGTGGCAATAAAGGCTTCAAAGGGAATATTTCACCAATTTTGATGACTTGACTCAAGTCTACCACAACAATGTTGTGGGACTTGGCCTTTTCGACCAAGCCCTTGTCTTTGGCAAAGATTGGGTCAAAAGACACAATCAACACAATTTGGCCCAATTTGTCGGGGTAAGAAGCCTTCAAGTCAATAAGACCATTAATCTTGTCCTTGGAAGCAGCAATGACCGGCGAATCTGTCAACTCCAAGATGTATTCCGAGGCCTGGGGTCCCAAAGTATCGTACAAAGCGGTGTTGGTGATAGAATACGAAGCACACATGATATCGGTCAAGACCCATTCATATCTATTGGCAGAGAAAATCGACAAGATAAATGAATAGTTGTCGGGGTTAAAGTTTTTATAGTTCAAGTGATGGTTGTCAATCTTAGCATGACTGTCATACTTTGAAGAGTCTTTGAATGGGTTGGAGCCCAAAAGGTACATTAAACCGGCACCATACGAGTCCTTTAATTTGTCAACTTCACCATATTTCAAGAAAGTCAAGGACTGGGCTGATTCCTGGGTGTCGTAGTTGTATTCTCTGAACCCGAACGCGTTGGAATCATTCGAATACTTTACTGAAGTTTGGAACACTTCGGCGACAGTGGTAATGGAGCTGGTAACGGACGATTTCAACTGAGTAGGCGAAACAGCAGATCTGTATATGGCTGAAAGATCCTTGGTGGCAGTCCCAGCAACAGGAACTGCTTTTTCTCTTAACTCAGCAGGAGCTGGCATGTATTGGCTAATGATTTCTTTGATATTGAGATCCCCAGATTCATCAATAAGATATGGAGAATCGAGTGGAGCAAGACCTTTAGCAATGACACTCATGATGTAAAATTGTTTAGTTGATTATTATCAAGTTGTCTTGAAGAATAAACAAGATAGACGCAAACTGGCTGCCAGGAGAATTACACTTTATATAAAGCAGAGTTGGAAATGTACACTGTCGCTGAGGGCCATATTACTGAGAGTGGGGCATAGGCGGCGAAAGAAATCGGCTGGGCGGGTGCACCAAATACTCCGAAGTCAGAGATGACAATCCTAATACAGAAGGGCGATGAGGGGTAAGTCCCTGAGGTATCCAGACGAACCGAAAGCTAAATGACAGGCAAACGCAGGGGATAAGGTGTGGTACTCTGGTACGAAGCCTAGCGAGGCTAGCGCCAAAGATAAATATGAAGTGTCTTTTGAAGCTTAAGCTCCCGAAGTTAGCTGGATCAACCGTTGCTGTCTAAATGTAGTTCTTCTCAATTAGGTCTTTTCGGTTGCAAAATTACCGAATTACCGAAATACCTCGGGTTCTCGGTACTTGATGCGCAACGCACATGACTGAGTCGGGAAACCAATGAAGACCCTGAGGCCCCGGAATACTGGTAGAAACACGACCTGATGTGGGGATTGCTAGAATATCGGTTTCGGAAGATAGTGGATTGACTCTTGGGGTTGTCGTAAATGTATGCCGTAGGTCTTATCTGATTGATGGAACTACTGACGGATTAAGTAGGGATGTGATAATATCAGATTGATGCCAGTGCCCCTTCGTATAATTGAATAAAATTGGATAAAATATTCTCTGCATTTAGTAACAATAGTATAGACTAGATATAATTATCAGCTGCAAATTATTGAACCGATGGAATAGCCTTTGTGGAACTTTGTGAAATAGGTCTTGTAGCGTTTGGACTGGGTGCTTAGTTCTTAAAATATCCAGAACGCGAGTAACAATTAGTGACAGAAGATGCTGGATGTAGCTCGTAAAGTGATTCTGCAATAATCTCCCGGCAGATTCTGCTAAATGAGTAGTTGATAAAATTAGGTCCTTTTATTGGCTGCTCCGGTATATAGATGCCCTTACTTTTTTTTCCTTCAGTCATCTGTCATTTATTTACTAAAATCATCTTGATTTACCTGGTTGACAAATAAATACCTAATGGCAGTGAATGTAAAATAGTTTGATTTGAATTAATGGTGATACCGCTAAATGTATATGATAGGTAGCTGAAACATACTGACTGCACTAGCCAATTTCGGTGCAAACAGAATAATCATCTAAAACACCTATTCTAACTTAATTTACTAAATAAGTATATATATAGTGATTTAAATTTGAGTGAGATAACATGAGTTTTAGTTAGTTCCACTGTCTAGGTGCAAAAAAAGACTCGAGGTGTAGGAGAATGGTAATTAAGTGTCTAATTTCAAAAGCCTCTAGACATCAGGGATGTTTAGTAGAAATCTTCACTTTTATCGATCTGATTCTACGTAACATTAGTCGCACTTTGAGTTTCTATTTCTAATAAACTTCTAGTTAGGACGTCCTGCAAACGTTTTCAACATATTAGGTACGTCGTATTTGCCCATGATTAATTCGATCATCTCAATCTTATCACTGTTGCTACTCTGTACCTTGACCCGGAACTCATCCAATTCATCGTCGTTATGTAATTTTATACTCCGGTGGACCTTTTCTTCGGGATCTCCCATCACTTTAAGCAAGTCTGTCCACTTCCAAGTTCCCAAAATATCATTGTACGAACGATCTGGTCCTTTGATAAACCTTTCAATTGTATAACCATCATTATTCAATAAGAAAATCTTGGGCTTGACTGGCAAAACATCAGCGTATCTGATTAGAGTGGAAATCTCCTGGATCACCATCTGTGCCGAGCCATCACCTTCAAAAGTGATAATCCTTCTGTTGGTCTGCCCTAAGTCATTAATAGCAAAAGTCACACCTACAGTGGCAGGCAAAGCGTGCCCAATGGAACCATAAAACTGCTGGGATATAAACTGGACTCCTGGTGGAAATTTGACTTCAGGGATACCAAACAAAAGTGCACATGTCTCGAGCACAATCACATCATTAGGCTGCAAATACTTGGTAATAAAATCAAGTACCTTGGCTTGACTAATGTACTTTGGATTATTTTGGTAATTGACAAGTTCAGGTACATATTGGTAACTGACATTGTCTGGGAGTGGCTGGTTCACGTAATTAGCAGCATCAAATCGAGTTGCAAGACGGTCAAGAACATTTTCCAAAGAAAACAACCGGGTTTCGCCGTTTTTGGCATGGAAATACTGACCATTTACCAAGATATAGTCGTGATTGATCTCAATGTAATTGGCTACATTGGTTAAATCAGTGGTATACGTAGCTGTGTTCGTTTCCATATTAGAATGGCCAAATATGAACAAGCTATCAGTGAGCTTCTCGATTTCATGCTGGACCTGAGGCGAAGACGATACCTTTCCATAGTATACACCTACAAAATTAGGTAAGGACTCGTTGAAATTCCTCCCCATGTTGGTACTAAACAAACGGAGGAATTTATGGCCAGGATCAAATGACTTGACCAACCGCAAAAGTTTATCTTGCAAGTTAAACCTGGTTATCATCAAGTCTGACAACACTGATGGAGCCCGAGATTTGTACAAAACGTTCAAAATAGAATCACAGGCATCATTTAATAAAGATGAATGGTCTTCACTGTCAATTTCAAACACACTGGGGTTAAATGAACGCAAACGAGCAGTGCTGACCATAAAGTCAGGTACATCTTTAGGTATGAACAAATAGCCTGGTCTAGAAGACTGAAGAATTGTCCTCAAAACATGATCGATCTGATCTAGAGCATATTCGTCATTGGTTTCCAATGTTTCCTGAACCACGCAAAAGTCTTTGCATGCCTCCATATACACGTTATGGTTTGGTGCGCGCAACTGATCCTTGTTCTGAACTAAGTGGTGAAAGTTCTGCACTGGATTAGCTGGATCTTGCGCATAAGCCCTTTGTTGAAGCGAACTGGTGCCTACCACATGTAAAATAGGTACGAACTCACTAAATGATGAGGCAATTCCATTGATGGCTGAAAGTTCACCGACACCAAAGGTAGTCAACAATACACCTAAACCTTCAATTCCTCTAGCATAACCATTAATGGCATAAGCAGCATTAAGTTCATTACAGAACCCAACAAAATCTATTTGTCTTTGGTTCTTTACCGAATCAGAGTACAAATGTTCTAGTAAATTCAAGCTGAAGTCCCCGGCAATCCCGAAAATAGATCTCAAGCGTGGGTTGGCCTGGGAAATTCGAAGAAAGAGATACTCTCCAAGTGGAATTTGGTCTGGTATGTCCAATTTCTGATCTATAGAAGGTGACATTGAGTTGATTAAACAGGTGTGGCCCCGGATATCAACCCCTGGTTATATATAAATTGAGTGAATCAACGATTAGCGTAGCGTCTTTGTGCAATAGTGGTGGAGGACGGTTTGTTGCGAGGAAATATTATGTACGACAAGGTTATGCGTTAGAGAAATCTTCCTAGCACCCTATTGTAGACAAGAAGTTTAGCAGGTGTGATTAGACTTAGGGATGGGAATCTAGAGTCTGCTATGATCTAACCACATTTCAGAACCCTTTTTGATTGGAAGATTTGTGATTTTCCAGTTACTATTATCCAATATAATTCGACTGGTGCCAAGATGTGTAAGCGAAGTAGCGTTGCACGAGTAGGAATAGTCGTACCACTGCAGGAACACCGCCCGAAGTGCACCCTTTAGGTTCCACGAGGGGTAAAGGGGGGACTATTACGTAGCAACGTTACAAATTGTATACATGTCCGTTATAGAAGCCCAGACTGGAACGGCTCCGCAGGTTTCTAAAATATGGTCCACTTCGTGTACGTTTTACTATTTCTGGCTTGGACCCTTTCTACTGGGATTGCAACAGAGACTGAACCCAAAGCACCTCCATAAAACCGAAGAGGTAATTCGAGTCTAATTGCAACGATTCACTAATATATCTTCTGGTGGATTATATACCAAGTAAAATTGTTAGTCAAATTTACTTTCGCAGCAAATCTCTAAGTACGTATATTCTCCTAAAGGTGCCTGCATTAATTCAGGGACAATTTCAGATCGAATACTTCTGATAATTCTGAGAACACCGTTGTCTTCCCAGTTCTTACACCTAAATAGAAGCTTTCGTCACGATTCGGTATACTCCTTTATGTGACGGGGGTCAAAAATGATATGAAATCACCTTCAGTTATAGAGAATATGATTAGGATCTAATGCCGATGTAATAGACTTTCCTTGAACTATTTTCAGGAAGCGAATAGACATTTATTCTTGTCAAAATTTTAATCTCGCATGAATATTAGAATCTCTTGCCATGAATAACTTAAGACCGAGTATGTCAAAACCACAGCAATCGCAAATTTATATAATCCGCCCAAAGTGTATTCGTTCGTTAATTTATCCTAATTACACTAGATCTGGATAGACCCTAAGTTTCAAAACCGCATTAATACCTAGTCACATCCGGACAAGAGGGGTGAATACCCGCCCTACAAGGCACTTAGTGCTGTCGCTACTTTATTTCCACAACTTCCCTCTGCAACTTCGCCTGCCCACAGAAGTAACTCCCCATTATCTCCTGAAAGGGTAGTGTAATGGGGGTTTGTAGTCTTGCTGGGCCAGTCGAAATCGTCAACCTGAAATGGTTGACCGTCAACAGTCCCAATTTTCAAGTTTCGACAGTTCTCTATTATTATTGTGTTGTTCGTTCCTACTTGCTGAATCAATATCGTCGAATCATGGACGTTATGTAGTCTGAGCTGGTGACAGCGGATCACTACCGCCGCGCACGTCAAATCATGGACAAAAATGGGCCCCGTACTGTGTACAGCGAACACACTCTTGTTGCCCCCCTTGATGTGGACGGAGGCCGGGATCGAGTCATTAGTGGTACGGACAATACACCCCTGTGTGTTTGTAACTAACACATGACTGCCCGATCCGGTATCAATGGTAAACGTGGTATTGTGAAGGTCGCAATATACGGCGGCGCTGGAATCGGTGCCGCTTCGCGCATCGCCTGTTGTCTCCCTACTTTGTTGCGAGCTTCTCCGAACCGCATGTCGCTCAACTCCTACGGGAGGAACAGGTTCTCCTTCAAATGCAAACTTACGGGTATCTAACTGGGAATATTTGACTTCTATCAATTTAAAGAGCGATTCTATGTTGTTGGCCACTCTTTTACGTTCAAATGCAGGAATGTTTTCAAGCCGTGCTTCAACGAACCGATTTAGTTCTACCACCTCAGCTTTCACCACCACGACCTCGCTGCTATCTCCACACTCAATTATTTTCTGATACAATTCTATTTGTTAGCAAGGCTGCCAATTCCAATAAAATCCTACATACCTTTGCTCTGCTTATGGAACTGCTCTAGTTCTCTCATTCTACCCTGTAGCTTCTACCTCTGGCCTATCTAAAATGTCTCGGCTGTTAGAATATCTTGCAAGTCGTGTGTATTGCACAATATCAAGTTCCCTTTGTTGCCGCTATTGCCATAGGAATTTTCTACACAGTCGGCGAATTCTACTATAGAGAAATATTTTTCTGTATACAAGCCATTACTGGGAACGTAGGAACGGCTTATTTAATCATAATAGTGAATTGAACTGTATACGACGAATTACTAGAAACTCAACTTTAAGTAAGCAGCTGGAGACTTATTTTTTTAGAAGAGCTTCTGCAGGACCCTTTTTTTATAGAAAACGTATAATTGTAGAGTTGTTGTTTGCAGGGAACGGCTGATTGCAGAGAAACTTTTACTTGCAGAGAAGCTCTTATTATAAAAGCTTTGTTCAAATCTATAACCTTGAATTTCTATGAGAGTTTGAACCGTTCTTTGTTGTATAATAAAGGGTTTTATATGAAGTGTGATTTACAGTTACAGTTTTAAAGAACGCCTGATTGATTTGGCATTGTCATCTAACCTTTTAACTTTTTCTGCGCTGTTACTGTAATATTATACTGAACCTTGTCCTTAATGGTTATTTTTTAGGCTCTTTAACTTACCTTTTATCTTTTTAGTTTAATTAGTAGGATCATAATTTACGCTATATACTTATGCTTTTCTGATTCTGGTTCTACCCACCAACTGGTCAGCAACATCCCTGAGCTTAGTCCAGTGAATTCTCTTGGGCATTCTGGTGGCCAAATTGGTCTCAAAATCGTACAATTTTCTGATGGATGAGAACTTAATGTGTGAAGACTTGACTCCCAAAACAGCGGCTGTTGCCTGTAATGATCTGCTGTCTATTGGGAAATCAATAGAGTATTTGTGTTCGGCCAACTTGTCAGTATTATCTTCAATAAACTGCACTGCCTTGACGGCAAATCTGGAGGCTCTGGTTCTGTCAATAGGCGATGGCAAGCACCCTTGTTGGACGTGGCCAGGAACGGCGGTTTTTGTATCGAAAGTCTCGCCGGCTTCGTATTTGATTATATCAGCCAAGACTTGGGTTGTCAAAACCTTAGAAGCGTTGGTGGACTTAATAATCAACTTACCTGATTTAGCCAATCCCTTGTCTACAGCAAAAGATTCCTTTAATGAGCTGATATCCAACTCCAACTGGTCCAACGAGATTCCTTCTTCGGGAACATACGATATTTGGGCTCCGCTGATCAATGACGCAAACGTAGCAATGTATCCCGAGTTACCACCTTGGACCTCGATTACGAATGCACGGTCTCTGGTGGCGGATGCCGACTGCTTGACAATATCACAGTAGTCCATGATCGAATTCAAGCAGGTGTCCGAACCTAACGAGTACTCAGATCCAGGCACATTGTTGGAAATGGTGGCAGGAATTAGCACCATGGGGATTCTGAAGGCTGGGTACATGGATCTGGACTTTTCCAATTGTTCCAAAGACACGAACGCCTCAAACCCTCCGACAATAATCAACCCGTCAAACTGATATTTTTCGAAATAGTGGGCAATCATGCCCAAATCGGTCTGCAGAGGAGTCTGTCTGTTGGTACCGATTTCAGAACCACCAATGGAGTTCCAGCCGTCAATATCGATCCAGTTTATGGACCTGACCGACTCGTGTCTGGCCAACCCACTGAACCCGTTATGGATGGCGTAAGGAGTGTGTCCTCTAGACATACAGTACGCAGCCATGGAGTATACAGCACTATTCATACCACCAGCAGGCGCACCTACGTTGATAATAGCGATCTTCTTTCTCTTTTCAACTGGCAAAGTAGGCTTGTTGTGATTGGCCGAGTTGATGGCCATGTAGTTGGACAAGTGTTCACAAAACTCGGAGTCTCTGAGAGCCATGGCCTTTTCAAAGTCTTTGTTTTCTATGGCAGTCGCCACAGATTTGGTAATTTTCACTGCTTCAACCAAAGGTTTGCGGGCCAATTGGTTCTCTTCAATGGCAATTAATGGCGAGGGAGTGTCTGGAGTACAATCCAAAACAGCCTTGACGGCTTCTACACCTTGGAGAGTGGCTAAAACACGGTCAAATGCAACGGCATTACCACCACGTTGAACATGGCCTAGCGTGGTGACTCTGGTGTCCAAACCCAACCGGTCTACCAACACATCCTTGACATTGTTGGCAGAAATAGGGTCTAAGTCGGATGTGATGGCACCTTCGGCCACAATCACAACACTCTTTCTCTTTCCTTCGTTTCTGTGCTTGTTGACAATCTGGCACATTTGATCTTGCCAGTCTCTGGACGACGAAGGCTTTTCGGGGATCAAAATGTAGTCGGCACTAGTGGCAATTCCAGCCATTAAAGCCAACCAACCACAATGTCTTCCCATGACTTCAACCACAAAGGCACGCGAATGGGAGTTGGCAGTGGCATCGATGTAGTCAATCGCCTTACAGATTCTATCCAACGATGAATATGCACCAATAGTAGCATCAGTGGTGGCCATGTCGTTATCAATGGAACCCACAGTACCACAGATGTTGAGGTGCTTGTGTTTTTCATACTGTTCTGGGGTAATTTGGTTCGAATCCTTTAATTCCTGGATCAAGGACGGCCATTCGGATCTGAACAAATCAGCTCCTGTCAACGAACCGTCACCGCCACATACAATCAAGGCATCAATACCAGCCTCGATCAAGTGCTTGCAACCCAGAAGACGGCCTGGTCTTTCTTTGAACGTCATACATCTGGCAGTTCCGATATTAGTACCTCCTTCACTCAAAAACCCCCGGACATCGTGCCAGTTCATCTCAGTGATGTACTCACTTCCACCTCTGACCAAACCCTCGTAGCCTTCTCTGATGGCAAAAGCCTTGCAGCCTCTGAAGATGGCAGCTCTGACGACGGCACGAACACAGGCATTCATACCAGGGGCATCTCCACCTGAAGTCATAATCCCGATATTTCTTCTGGGCACATTGCCTTCTTCAGCCCGGGAAACTTCACTAACCGAAGCAGAAAGAGACTGGGAGCCAGTGCCAGGTAAGACCACTTGACTAATTGCTGGAGGCACCAAAGTCATGGGCGATTCTGAGGCACTGAAACCGATCAAAGTACCCAAAGGATCGATGGTGTAGACTTCATTGGGGTACAATTCGTTGGGGTTAACCTGGAACGGGATTCTGCACAACTGGAAAGTGGAAATCAAGTGGTTCAAGTCGGCGGACTTGAGGGTGACGGCCGATTCCAATGACCTCCAATCGTTGATATTCAACTTTTTGGATAACAACAGTTTCTTTGCCGAGATCTGGTCGACGGACAATGCATTTTCCGAACAACCCACCACGATTTTGATGCTTAACTTGTGGTCTTTGTTGGAAAGGTAGACGGCCAGGTCGGACTCGGAATGGAGCGACAAGCCTAGTAAATTGGTGTAAAAGTTAATAGCTTCATCAAGCAATGGTTTGGAAGACGCCAACAACGTTAAGTTGGATGAGCCATTGATGACGGGCGCAGTCATAGTAGTAGTCTGAACTGAAGTTCTTTATAGAATCCAAGAATGTTTTTGATTTTTAGCAGCGAATTTTGTTAGCGCGAGTAAAGTAGGGAACACGAGGAGGAGATGGCGATGGCAGTTCGTGGAGGGAACAGTCTATGTGTAAAGAGGAGAGAAGAATAGATGATGGCAGAAGAAAGACTGAACATGGTGGACCGTGAGAGGTGGAGCGTTGGAGGTGGAACGTTGTTGGTGTGGGATGGTTTCTCGGGCCAGAGTAGTGCGAGATTGCTACGTCATCGGGCGTAAATCGAGCAATGAGTTGATGGGAGATTGTAGGGAGGGACAGAGAAAGGACGGTAAAGGAAGACAAAGAGAAGGACGGTGGAAAGAGAAGGACATAAAGAGAAGTACTGCGATAGTAGTACGTCAGGTTAGAACGGATACAATTGTAAGGACTTGACGGAAGATCTGGATATCTGTAGTTTTAGCCTAGATGATCTGAGACAGCTGATTCTTCACGTGGAGCTATGACGAAGCTGCGCATCGGACAGTGGAACGAACCATGGAATGGTGGTTAGTGCGTAGTGTGGACAGGATAGTGCGAGAAGCAACGGGATTACGCTAATCAAGTCAGAGCCAGACCCAGGACTAGAGCCTGTCGGTGGGTTCCTAGCATTGTTATGGAAGCAGGATTGTAAAAGATATAGAGAATGAGAATAGACAATGAGAATAAGGAGAATTAGGAGTAAATGAGAATAAGGAGAATAAGGAGAAAAACTGTCACATTAGTGATATTAGTGAGAATTAGTGAGAATTAGTGAGAATAATTGCTTAGATTCGTGAGGAGAGAATCGAAGCTGAAGCCAATACATCCGTAGGAAGGTGGTGGATGAGTTGAAGCCACAGCTAGAGTAAAGCTCACTTCAATTTTCTATTTGACCTAAAGATTATTATTTGATGTATCCTATTAACCTTGATCTATTTGCCATCATCACTATGTGTCAACTGTAAACTGTTCGCAATCGTTGTCACTAATTCATCACTTTATTTCTTGCTAAATTTCATGTTTTTTAATGTTCCCTAATTTGCGTTTGTTCTCGCTACTTCTCACTAATTCTCCCACTACTTATTTCCCAGTGTTTCTCATTGTAATTCTTTTCTGTTCTTGCACCCATTTCCTTTAAACTTTATCCATCTCTTCCCTCAATTCCTGCACTATTAGTCTACTCTCTCCGACACCTCGCCTTCTCTCACTCTCTCCACTATCCTCTCCAATCTCCCCGTTCTGTTCTCCCTTTCTCCTCTCCACCATCGTATATCACGTGCGTCGGCAACTCTCAGCGCCCATCAAATTTTTCACTTCTTCGACAATAAAATTAATCTTCACCACCTTCTTCACTAAAATGTCCAACCCTTCATCAAACCCAGTTCCATTAGGTGATTTGTCCAAATTAAACATTGGATCTTTGCCAGAAGTCACCCCACAACCTCCAAAACCAAACGGTTTATGGTCATCCAATCCGGTCTTTTCATACTTGAATGATGTCTATATCACAACTGCCGAACACCGTAAATCCTTGGGCTTGGTTAACCCAGGTACCGTTGAAAACTTGAGTAAAGAAGTAACCAGAGACGTGTTTTTAAACCAATACTTCTTCACCGGATTGAGAGCTGACTTAAACAAAGTCTTTTCGTTTGCGCCAGTATTCCAAACTTCCCATACTTTAAGTGTAGGCTCCAACGTCTTGCCATCGTATGCATTTTCCGCCGTTTACGCCAGTGATGATTACATGTTACAAGCCAACATCGACAACGACTACTCCTTCAGTGGCCGTGTCAACTACGGTTGGGACAAACACAACATCTCCAAGTTGACTTTACAATTGGCCAATGGTCAACCATCAATGGTCCAATTAGAACAAGACTACCAAGGTTCAGACTTCTCTATCAACTTGAAAGCCTTGAACCCTTCATACATTTACGGTGGATTCACCGGTGTTGCCGTTGGTTCCTTGTTACAATCCTTGACTCCACACTTGTCTGTTGGTTTGGAATCAATGTACTCCAGACAATCCGTTGCTGCTCCTCCTGATGCTGCTGTCAACTACTTTGCTCGTTACAATGCTGGTAATTGGATCGCTTCTGCCCAATTGCAAGCCCAAGGTGCATTTGTTGCCTCATTCTGGAGAAAGGTCACCGATAAAGTTGAAGCTGGTGTTGAAACCCAGGTCGCTGCTGCCGTCAAGCCATTGGCCGATCCATTGATGAGTGCTGCTCCTATTGGCTATGAATCGGTCGTTGAAGGATTGACCACCATTGGTGCCAAGTACGAATACCGTAGTGCTGTTTTCAGAGGACAAGTTGATTCTCAAGGTAAAGTAAGTGCTTTTGTTGAAAAGAGAGTATTGCCAACCATTTCATTATTATTCTCTGGAGAAATTGACCACTTCAAGAACACTTCTAGACTTGGTTTAGGTTTACAAGTAGAAAGTGCAGGTAATGAACAAGTTATGATGATGCAACAAGGTTTAGTTGATCAAAACGGTAACCCAGTTCCAGGTGCCCCACAACTTTAAACCATTCAAAACTAATGTTAATGCCAAGGTCAGGTTCATGATTTGACCATAATGTCTACAATAAAACACTCTTTGTATATACTATAATTCGTAAAAATTAGACAAGTTTCGTGTAGACCGTACTTTCCAATAGATCAATAACCGTTGGTTGAAATATTATTATCGGATTGACCTCTCCCTGAATTATTATAGAATTTGTTATCCTATAGGGATCTGCTATTTATACCTATGTATTAGAATTTATTCACCTAATTATATGTCTAGTTCATTATTAGTGCACCAATATTTAACAACAGAGTGGACTAATCTAATTTTGCTTATCCTTACCAACCGGAATTGTTAACATTCAAGAACTATATGATAAGTCGTCCAAATACTCCATTAATTTTAAACCTTTTGGAATCACAAGATATTGAAAAAGCATATCATTTGAATGCTTGGGTTTTAGATTAATGCTATTATATATGTTGATTGATGACATTGACTTGATGTATTATTTAACTTATTTAAGCCCATTAATGTAATTCATTTAAAAGTAGAATTATTATTGAAAAAAAAAATATGATTAGTACCCTTCAACTATTACGATATAGAGCAATCTGACTTATTTGTAGAAGTTCTCTTTTATGGGAGTGTAATCGAATTCTCTATTAACATACGCAATCCCGTTGTAAATTCCACCATCAGGCTATCTTCACCCTTTCTATTGTTAAACATGGTAAAGTCGAAGTCCCTCAACTGAATTCACACTAAATGCATGGATAATGAGTTTAATTTAGTCTATATTAAATTGTCCATAAATCATGTATTAAAGCAAGAACCATTGATTATTACACCGTGAAGGGCCAAAACCAACACAGTTTATACTCTAGGAACTCACTTGGGTCTAATACTATATCTAGTATCTTTGCATATTTTTGATAACTACTGCTAACACCCCAATCAATAAATTATAGCAATTAGATATCAACTTCAGTTCGTAGTATTGTTCCCAATGATACTTTCAACTTCATTGATTCATTGTACATTAATAATTAAAAAAGTATAACCCAGTGCTGTACTGAAGCATAATACATATTCTTTGCTTGTTTTCTCTGATCTAATAATTAGATTAGATTGACTAAACTATATGCTCCTACGGTTATCGCTTGGCACTACAATCAAATAGAAATAAATAGTCGTGAATAAATATCAATGCATAATTACCAGCCAAATATTCTGGAGGCTATTCCTTTTGGTTCGTTTGGGCGTTTTCCTCTGGATATAAGTCGATATACATCAGAGGAATCAATTTTCATATCGCCAGCAACACTATTTCGCGAGCTGGGTCTCTCACTTCGTACACTGTAGGTAGTCGAATTCCGTCTAGGAACTCGGTACAACAGTGAAAAATCACTACGAGAATTGGCCTGAATAGTTGATAGGCGATGGGGTTGAGCAGATTGGGCCGAACGTGTGTCGTCGTCCACATACTGATTTAGATTTCGCAGCGTAATAGACCGGTATATATTTTTGTAGGTGCTGTTCAAGTCATATGGCTTTCCGTAAGGTGCACTATTCATGCTGTAGGTTGATCTGGATTTGGGAAGTCTTGGTTTTGCGTCCTGGGCTAGGCCCAATTCCATCCAGTTGGTTTCTGACGTATACAAGTCACTTTTGGACGATCTTCGAGAACGGCTATTGGAATGAAGTTGGGATTGGTGGTTATGGGTTTTGTTGTATTCGCTAAGTGAAGTACTGGGAAACTCTTCATGGACATCGGTGACCACACTTCTGGCTATAGTACCACGTGGTGGATGTGCCAACGAGGCTATTGATTGCTGGCGAGATGCTGACCTGGAAGGTCGGCGTGAAGTCTGTTTCGACTGCGAGTGGGTTATATTATCTTCGTATTCATCTAGTAGCGAATCCATAGAAGAGTCCGATTTTTCATCTAGTTTTCTATGAGACCAGCCAGGTGATGACTTGTTCAATGGCTCGTACAAAGAAAGACGATTTGGTTTGGGATGATGGAGATGGTTTTTGTCGTTGACATGTTTCTTGGGGTTTTCAATGTCTAGGCACGCCAACGACGTAGAAATAGATTGGCTGGACACCTTTCGGTTTAGATTCCACCCATTTCGACCAAGTTGGTTCTTGGTTGGCGTAATGGTCCGGAAGTGATCGAAGCCATTGTGGCTGGGTGAGATGGGTGCAGAAGGTGGAGAGTCAGGAATGGCCCCTGGCAACGGCATTTCGAAGTCGAGCGGTGTTGAGTCTGTTTCATCGATAATTGAGAGTGATCCGAGTTCAGTGGGTTGCTCATTAATGGTCAAGAAGTCCTCCCGCACGGAAGCAGTATTGGGGTCTGGTTTGGCACCAAAAAAGAGATTTCTGTACTTTACCAATCTTTCAAGTGTGTTTTCTAGAACCTGGATGACATTGGGCTCCTCAGAGTTGATGAAAATCTTCCAGTATCGCTCAGGGTTAACCAACGGCAAGATAAACTGGTTGAAGCTTATTCGCAATATTTTAAGTTTGGGCAAAAGTGGGTATATGAAAGAAGGTCCGCATGATAGGTAGGTGACATCTCCATTGTGTAGTTGGAATATTTCAAACTCACCGTGGCCCAAAAGACGGCCGGACGAGTTCAACAGCGATGCAGTGTTTTGGCTGGCATCGGTTAATTGTTCGTCGTAGACAAAGATTTTCGAAGATTTGAACTTGAACAAGGTCACACGCTGGTCCAAGTGGTCTCTAACGTCTAGATCCCGCACAGCCTCGTCTTCAGCAATGTAGGTATTGCTCTTTAGGTTGTGTTTCACTTCATTAATGTACGCCTGGCCATTGAGATTTTCATCACTCTTTTTGTAGCGCATGATGGCTTGTTTTCGAGGACTCATGATGGCAGTCTTGAGAGGAAGAACTGGAGGCACAGTGACTTCGTGGTTGGCACCTGTACTGGTACTGTTGGGGGCATTTGCAGGGGATTTTGGGTCGTCTTCTTCAACGGAATCGTCGGTATTTTTCTGTTTTTTGCGATTCCGACGCTTTTTCTTCTTGTTACTGGATCCATTGGACCCATTGTGGGTTCCAGGAGCGTGGTTTGCTGGTTCATGCGGCGACAAAGTGTTTTGACCCTCGCTAGAGTCATTGGTGGAAGTGGCTGGATCGTGCGGTTTCAGCACCAAATTCGCCGATCTATTTTGCAGCTGGTTCCTGCGATGATTCTGGCTCTTATGACTGACACTATTACTGTCTTCACTTTTCAGGTCTGCCATACTGCTGCTTTACCATTCAGAACTTGATTGTTGTTGGTTTGGAAGTAATTATCTGCGGGGGAAATAGCGAGGGACGCACGTGATAGAATAGGGCGAAGGGTCTAGGAGGATGCAGAGAGAGAGGGAGAGGGAGAGACTATCACAGTAAGCAGGAAGAGGAGAGAATGGATACCTGGGAAAAACAGGATGAGATTTTTAGAGTGTAAGTAGTTTGTAGGAAAAAGAGCGGGAAGGGAAAGTGCTTCTGTGGTACGTGGTTTAGCAAGAGCTCAGTAGCTAACGAGGGACAGTCGTTGGGAGACTTATAGTTTGATTTGTGAAGGGAGACCAGTCATTTAACACTCCAGCACACATGATCTGCTAGTTGAGCTAGATAGAGCTCTTGATGGTAAGTGTTGGTGGAATCGGCCGTGATTTTGGTCAGCTGTGTCTTTACTGTCGTACAAGTTTTACCATGGAGATTTCGCAGCCATTGCTTCTTCGTTGTTACACTGCTTGTTCGAGCTACATCGTTACAGCATGATAACCAAAGCAGTCACCAAGACTGTTTTTCTAGAAATGATAGTAGATATTGTCCTCGCACTAATTCTATGTACGTACGTAGTGGTTGTCCTCCTTGTGAAACACCTGTCTGGTCGAGATTTCTCATGCTGCACGCAATACATAAGACACCATCAGAAACCGATGGTTTAAGAAATACATTCGATAACCTACGGTTAGCACTACGTCTGTTGTAATTATAACTTTAGTTAATTTTGAATTATCAGATATTATAGTGGGATCATTGATCTATACTAGTCTAATTAAAGTCCTTAAGTTCCCAAAGGTTGTCCGCCACGAGAGAAACCAGATTCAGGGTCTTGGCTAAATAAAGGAGAATATCCAACACCTCTAATATCAACAGCATCAGACTCTTTATAATAAGTTACAAGATTGTCCAATTTACTAATACCTCCAGCCAATTTGTTTTCAATAAACAAAATAACCTTCAGAGGAGGATATAACACCTTAATGTAGCCTTTGGCGAGAATGTAGCCGGTAGTAATACCAAACAAATGACCAAAGAGAGACGAGCCTGGTGCTAACAAGAATGTCAACAACAAAAAGGCACCAGGTATCCATAAAGTTGGGATCAACACGGAACGATTGAATAATCGTAAGGTGTAATTTGGAGTGTGGAAGTGTTCCTTGTATGCAAAGAAAGTCAAAAAACTAAACACAACTCCTGATAATCCAATAACATGAGTGTTTGGATACAAAATCAAACCCACAATACAATATTGCAAGCCAGCAACAACCGTCAAAAGGTTCAAGGTGATCCCAGTGTAGACAGTTCCGTGAGATCTTTCGAAAATAGATAACGGAGCAATCAAGCCAATTATGTTGAGTAGCCAGTGGAAAATTCCATTGTGATACAAAAGGTAGAATGATAAACGGTTCAAATCAAACGATAATGGTGCACCAGGATACAACGAGAACTTGGAACTCAACCATCCACCAACATCAATAGCTAATAAGATAAATGTGAATATCGTAATACCCACAGTGAGTGCTGGATACTGTTTGAGCCAAGCAAAAAAGCTTGCTACATCGAATTGATTAGAAGCGGCCATTGGTGGTGTTGAAGATGATGTTGACGAAGAATCGAATTTGTAGATGTGCGCACGTGATGTGATGAGCTGGGAGAGGGCAGGCAAGGACGAAGTATAAGTAGGGAATATACGAATAGGGCGTTGTGAACTGGAGGAGAGGCGACGTGAAGTACGGTCGTTTGAGTTTAGGTTCGTTGTGCTGTTGTGAATAGCTGTGGTAAGCGTGGTAACTCTAGTGAGAAATTCATGGGAAATTCGTGAGAAATTAACGAGAAGATTATCTAGAGAGAATAATTTAGAGAGAGATGCAGTTTAGGTGAAACTTGACAAGTCCAGCAAGAGTCCAGTGACAGCCAGAACAAATACGTAGGCAGATCATTGTAGCGCAGTATGGTCGAGGTCCTTGGTGTTCGAGCTGGTGAAAGGTGATAGCCCGCGTTTGGGGAGACTAATGCAGTAGTGAGTCTTGTGATCTAAGATCTAGTGGCTTAAGAATGTGGTCCTACGAATTATTACCAGGTATAGACAGGCTACACCATACACTATAATTGATTTATTTCGACTAAACCCATGACTATATAGGAACTAACAGTTTCAGAACTATTCATTGCCCTTGTGCCCTGGCACTGAGCTTTCACCGTTCAGATGTTGCTGAGGCTTTCTACCGAGAAACGACGGAAAGACTACCGAGAACTCTGAGAGACTACCACGACTGTGCGACCGAGACTGTGCTACCAAGACCACACTACCTAGACTGTCTAAAAACACTATGCGAGGCTCCATTACCTTCAGACCAGTTCAAATCTTCTCTATGTCTCAAGGTGTTCGTTCCAACTTACTTTTAAGCTAATAACAAGTTATCTTCTTGCTATAAGGCCTTGTTTCGCAACTCACCCTCAATTGTCCCCCGTACTCGCGCCAAGAACGCCGATTTCCGTGCATTATTGGCACTTAAAGCATCGATCGTCTCGTACCGTTTTTCAACAGTCTCATTTATGCCATCCACTTCTTGAAGGTACTGTTTCAACTTGGCTAGCTTGAGTTTGATACTTCCCGAATTTTTGTCAAAATCTCGTGCCAGAACTGCCCCTGAATCTAAATCATGTAGAAGATTGTAGAGATCCGGTATAACTTCCAAGTCATGGAGCTTCTGCAACGTATCGTCGTCGCTGTCGTCGTCGTTGCTTGGGGCCACCACCGGACCTTCAGCCACTACTTCCACCACGTCCACATCCATGGAATCTGAGTCTACTCCCTGGCTCTCTACTCCAACAGGCCCAATCCTGTCTACTTCTGCTCCTCTGTCCATACTACTGTCTGCCATCTTGCCGTCTCCACCGCCCTGTGGCCACACCGCCAGCCTTCACCTAAACCCGTGTCACGTGACCGTGGTCTCCTTCATCATCACCGTTCTGTGACCAATGCCGACAACGACACCAGCCAGAATGGATGCGTTGACGTGTATAAGTGGGTGTTTTCCTTGCATACCTTGCTTTCTGTCACCGTATGTGTCGATTAGCAACAACAAGTACAAAATTATCCGACTTCTCGGCGAGGGAGGCTTCTCGTATGTCTACCTTGTGTCCGACAAGTCGAATCCCAATTCATTGTATGCATTGAAGAAAATACGGTGCCCATTTGGTGCCAATGACGAGCTGTATCGTAATGCACTACGAGAAATCAAAAACTACCATCGGTTTGCTCCTTTGAACACACCGTACATTATCCAGTCCATCGAAGAAGCGATAATTGACGAGAGTGATGGTAGCAAGAGTATCTACATAGTGATGCCATATTTCGAAAAATCGCTCCAGGACGTAATTAACGAACTTGTTCTCAATGATAAGTCCATGGATGAAGAAGAAATCATCAAGATCTTCGTGGGAATATGTCGAGGTTTGAAGGTGATGCACAACTACAAGAAGAGGCAAGTCAATGTAGTCAACGAAACCAATGAAGGGGACCATCTCTTACCAAGCGATGGAGAAATGGAGGACGAAGAAGTTCCATCGGGTGCGGAGTTTGGTACTCAATTGCTGGAGTTGGTGCCATTCGCTCACCACGACATCAAGCCGGCCAACGTGATGCTCTCGGCGGAGGGATTGCCTGTGTTGGTGGATTTGGGATCGTGTTCTAAAGCCAGAGTGTCGGTGAAATCCCGTCAACATGCCTTAACGGTGACAGACTTTGCTCAAGAACACTGTACTTTGCCATATCGAGCACCCGAGCTTTTAGACGTTGAAACCAATACCGAAATTGGCGAAAAGACCGACATCTGGTCTTTAGGGTGCCTACTCTACTGCTGTTGCTTTGGATTTTCTCCCTTTGAAAAGCTCGAGATCGAACAGGGTGCAAACCTCAATGTTGTCATTTCCCAGGGTAACTATGTTGTGCCGCGGGGCAGAAATGGATACTCTGAGGAGCTTGTGGAATTGATCAAGCTGTGTTTGGTGGTAGACCCGGCTGCCAGACCATCTGTCGAGCAGGTGCTCGAAATAGCCCTCCAGTTGGTCAGGAACTAGCCGGTATATCCGATTGTGAGCCCGTGCAATACTTTTTCTGACCCTCCCGGCTAAAGTGCAGATGCCGGCGCACAGTGCTGCAGTACGCCACGTGATCTTGGTTTTTCCGGCCACGGTGGCCGACAATCGATCTGACGCAGATTCAAGGCACGGATTGTTCAAGAATGGGGTCGGGGCTTTGTTGGCGTCTGGTTGACGAGACTCACGTGGCTCGTCTAGACCGGAAGCCTATTTAGTGCTCTTCAGCCACACCTTGGCAAATCCGCAGCGCGCCCCATCCTTCCAATTCTACGTCCACCGCAAAAACCCTAACCTCAAGATCCAACCCACTATCCACTTAAAAATAAAATGTCTAATACATGGTAGTACAATAATTGTCCAGTACCACGCGGCACTGCTGCGGCTGTAATGCCACGCCTATCGCAAACCGACCGCGCACTTTCCCTTTTATTTTTAAATGCTAAATAGAAAACACGTACACACTACAAAAGAAAAACACGGAACACGGTACCATTTGGCAGCTACAGACAAAGTAGCAACAGCGATGTAGCGACCGAGCTCTGGTGCTCCTACCAGGTTGGAGCACAATAGATATTAGGTTATATTAGTCCAGGTCAGAACAATACAGCGCCAGGAACACCCGGACACCCAACCCCTCTCTGTCGTACTCGTCCAGTGGCTCGAATCATTCCCGCCTGCCGCCGCATTTTTCGCCAACTCAGACACTTTGGATGTTTCTTTCTTGGGCGCCGCACACCGCTCAACGTTGTTGGCATTCATCAAACTATAAAAAGAACCCAAATTCCTTCCTGAAATTGTTGTAAGATTTGAAATTGAAGCAAGAAAAGTTTATAATATGAAGGGATTAATTTTAGTTGGAGGATATGGTACTCGTTTGAGACCTCTTACCCTTACTTTACCAAAGCCATTGGTTGAATTTGGTAACCGTCCCATGATTGTACATCAAATCGAAGCTCTCGCTGCTGCTGGTGTCACCGACATTGTTTTGGCTGTCAACTACCGTCCAGAAATCATGGTTTCTGCTTTAAAACAATACGAACAAGAATACGGTGTCAACATCACTTTCTCTGTTGAAGAAGAACCTCTCGGTACCGCTGGTCCATTAAAGTTGGCTGAAAAGGTGTTGAAAAAAGACGACTCTCCATTTTTCGTGTTGAACTCCGATGTTATCTGTGACTACCCATTCGAAGAATTGGCTGCTTTCCACAAGGCTCATGGTGCTGCTGGTACTATTGTTGCTACCAAGGTTGACGAACCTTCCAAATACGGTGTTATCGTTCATGACAGAGACACCCCTAATTTGATTGACAGATTCGTTGAAAAACCAGTTGAATTTGTCGGTAACAGAATCAACGCCGGTTTGTACATCTTGAACCCTGAAGTCATCGACTTGATCGAAATGAAACCAACTTCCATTGAAAAGGAAACTTTCCCACAATTGGTTGAAAAGAAACAATTATACTCTTTCGATTTGGAAGGTTTCTGGATGGATGTCGGTCAACCAAAAGATTTCCTCTCCGGTACTTGTTTATACTTGAACTCTTTGGCCAAAAAGTCCCCTGAAAAGTTATCTAGCGAACCTTTTGTCCACGGTGGTAACGTCTTGATTGACCCTACTGCCAAGATCCATCCTTCTGCTTTAATCGGTCCTAATGTCACCATTGGTCCAAATGTTATCGTTGGTGAAGGTGCCAGAATCCAAAGATCTGTCTTATTGGCCAACTCAGAAGTCAAGGACCACGCCTGGGTCAAATCCACCATCGTTGGTTGGAACTCCAGAATTGGTAAATGGGCCAGAACTGAAGGTGTTACCGTTTTGGGTGATGACGTTGAAATTAAAAACGAAATTTATGTTAACGGTGCCAAGGTCTTACCTCACAAATCCATTTCTGCCAATGTTGAACATGAAGCTATTATTATGTGATTTTTCCTTTTACAATACGAGTAT
>JAJMGK010000023.1:0-183213 GCA_030575035.1 Suhomyces vadensis | reverse complement strand
TGTATTTGCTGTGTGATAGTCCTGCAGGCTCTTGAAATTAGGTATTCGTTCTAGATTAGAACGCTGATCATTAGATTCAAATATGTAGAATAGAAACAATCTTGTTCATATAAGCATGCAACTTGGAACCCTCTATTGTGCTACATACCGGACGGCGAATGTTAACTTCAGTGCAAGCTCTCCCCCAGTTGTCAATATTCATATCAACTTCAAGATCACGTTCCTAAAAATCTGTCACATTCCAACTAAAGTTTTTAAAATGCGGTCATCCTTGCACTCTAATAGAAATTCCAGTCAATTAGCAAAATTGAGAGGAAATCATTATAAGTAGTACAATTTTCTTTCAACTATTCAGTTCATTACATTATTACTAAATTGAAAACATAATTTATTGATAAGTATTTAGAATTATACACAAATTCCAGCGCTTAAAAGAAAATGGTAAACCTACCATATAATATTCCTAATTAATAGGAACAATAGAAGAAGCATCGGTGTACTTAGCTTGAGCAATTTGAACATTGTTGTCATCAAGATCATAAACAACATAGGCACTTCTTAAAATGACATCACCAAGAATAGTTTGACCTCCTGTGGAAAGAGTTGATTGAATATTAAAACTGCCAGAGGAAATTAAATCTGACAACGGAACGCTAACCTCTTGTCCACTGAAAGAGAATTGTAAGTCTCCTTGAGTAGAAGCCCCTGGTGGAAGAGTTACTACTCCCAAAAATGGATTGAAAAAGCCACCGATTGATTCAGCGATATTTCCCAATAACAGGCTTGGTAAGTAGGCAATAGTAGTACCACTATCTAAGAGAGCACTTGTATCGGCCGAATGAGTTTTGCCATCTGGAGTAGTCACCGAGTCTAATTGAATATCTAATAAACTACCTGGATGTAAAATGGGAACTGTTTTTAAAGAACCTTCATACTTCGCATTGTCAATACCTCCAAATATGATCGATCCCTCAGTAGCCGAGGCATCATTTAAGTAGAGAGAGTATGCAGTTTTAGAAATGTAACCAGCATTTTTCAAGGCAACAGGGAAGTTAGGGTATTGTGGCTCACCCGCTTCAATAGAAGCTTCGTTTCCTGTGTAACCGATACCCAAGATACCCAAGGTACCACCAGGAGCTCCATTATGAGTGACATCGCCAAACTGAAAGTGTTTCACGGATACTCCATTCGGAATGCCAACAGTATCATATACATATTCTCCACTGGCGGAACCAGTCCCATAAGAAATCGAAAATTGCTCATTAGCATCTTGGTAAGTTGTAGACTGAGTATGGTCATAGTAAGAAGGTGAATCCTCAACCCATAAATCAGAACTTCCAGTATCAAGAACAACTGGAACAACTTTTTGTTGAGATCCAAAAGCAATGTCAATATTATAAATAGATTTTGCATTTTCCAATGGAGCATCAGGTTCTTCTCTTGATTTTAAAACAGTACTATTAGCATTTGTTCTAGTAACGGTGAAGTCCAACTTGACAAAACCAGGACCTTTATCTTCATTATTAGCTCTTGCAGCAGGAATTGTGAGACTTGAAACTGACAAAGCACACGCAAGCGTAACTAAAGCTCTAGGGGAGAAGATATTAATTGATAACATTTTTGTATTATGTAAATTGTGACATGAAGGTCATAGTTATGGAGCTGAAGTAGCTCTTATATACTCTTCCTGAAATCGAGAGAGCGCAATTATGCCCATCTAGGGCGAACAATTGACATGAAGAGCCGCATAACTTCGCTCTTGAATTATGAAATATTCCGATTACCACTAGCCAATCCGATCAGTAATTGGGAGGCTTATGCACAGATAAAAATGACTGGGATATTATTCAATAAAAAGTTTGAGCCACCACAACGTGATAATTTAAACTTTCGAAAAGGGTTTGGAGGTAGGGCCGTTATGGTTTTTTTTGACTCAAGTTCTAGAGCTAGAGCTATCGACTTCGCCACCCACTGGGTTATAATAATCTTTAAGCAAAAATAAAGTTATTGAGGCATCAACTAATCACCTTTTCCACTTAAATTTACTAAAATAATAACCTCAATATGAACCAAAGCTAGTAATAGAATTATGGAAACTTCCGCAAGATTTGATGGTCTAATTTCTTCTACAATTAAGTATTAAGATGGTTTAAGTGTTAGACTTTCTAAATTGCAGCAAGGATTAATAGTAATTGAATCTGTGGCAAGAAATCGGCTCAAAAATTGCTAATTTATTTTCGGTGCTGATAAAGGATAATTTTGACGGACTCATTGAGTCGTAAAGATTTACGAAATTAAAAATTTGATCCGGAAGATTATAACCGAGCCTGATCTAATGGTTGTGTACAACATTTTGAGTAATGCACTCAAGATTGAGTTTGAATGGAACAAAATTAAAAGGATGTAATTATGATACAGGATCTATATTTCAATTCTTACTGAGCGAATAATCGATCATTCAGGTAATAGTTTTGCATTTTCAGTGTATCAGTTCAATAAAAAATCTTGCTCCTTCTCTTCTCTTTAGACAGTAATTGAAGTCTAAATTGAACTTGCGCCCTGATCAGCCGATCCCATAAGCCTCAAATGTATAAAGAAAATGAAATCGAAGGCTTATGATATTTTTTTTTCTGATTCGAATTCGCTAGGATGAATTTAAGAATCAAATTAATTCTCCATTTTCGTATACTATTGATAAGTTAACATCCTTTACATGAACCATTGTAAAGCAAATATAAGTTGATCTGCAAGCTATTCTACATATTACAGTTTGACACTTTTTCATAATAAGTTTACACACCTTTCTAAATGTAATTTAACTGTCCAAGCGACGAATCACATTCTTACTCATCAAACCATGTGAACATTCTAAACCTGAAGTTGATGCGGGCTATTCATATTAAACTTTTTGAAACGTTTTATTATTTTAATAGTATACTCTATGCAGGTGCTGTGGAGAATAAGGTTTTTAGAACGCACAAAGAGGGATTTAACGGCAGGATCAAAGGAAAATATGCAGACAGATGGTTAAATTCGCAATCGAAATACAATTGTTCAAAATAAACTAGGCATGTCTAACTAAAAGAGTAATTATTGATTTTGAATGAACAGATGGAAGAAACGATAGATCATGGGCTATCTTTCATGAAATCAGTTTCTCTTGAGAAAGTACTTCTTTATTCTTCTCAAGACCAGCAAATGCTAGTTATTGACATTCAAGTTTTTTTTTAGAAGATTTTCTTAACCTAACCACTTTTTGACGTGAAAATGAATTATACGAGACTGATTTCAATCAATGATTTATGAGTTGTATGTGGCGTTATTCGGGGGACGGACAATAATTCATATTACAAGTATTGTAAACATTTGCAACCTTTTAACAACCAATCGTGTCTCGTGGGTCAATAAGATTTGACCAAAATAAAGTAGATTAATTCCCTCAAAATTTGCGATGCTCAATAATTGAGTATACCCTACCTGCTAAATCCAAGTCTATCCCTACACAGTATGAAACTGGTGGTACCCTAAGTCTTGATTTGAGAAGGTCAGTGTTATCTGCAGGAAAATAATCATGAGACCATTGCCACACAAAACTATGCGAATTTCACCTATCTGCAACTCTTTTATCGAATTCCAGAATCATTCAGTGGTTTGCAGTGAAATTGCATATTTTAGGTTGGGATCGGATAGGAGAATCCAATCGTTGAAGGTGCAAATAAGATACTCGCACTTCGATCCGAAGGATGAGGATTAAAAAAAAGCCTACATATCCTTCGTAACCGATCACTATTTTTTCAGATTGTAAAGTCGTACAATTCTAGTTGGAATATTCTATTTGTTGCTAAAATAGTAGGATAGAATCCAAAAACTTACTTGATGGCGTTAATAATAGAGTTTGGCATTTTTAAAGGCATATCTATAACTCAATTTTTTCGAGGATGAATAAGTATTAGTAAATACTATTAGACTGACTGTTCATGTATTTGTTCTCGATGAAGAAATCCAAAATCGCTAAATGATTCGGACTAGATCCGGAAGGCTAAGTCCAGTGGGAGATTATGCTATCTTCCTCGGTGACGGAACGAGTTATCTGAGTCGGTATTGCCACAAAGATGTTCATGCTGTGATCCAAATCCTAAGCCGCAAAGTATTCGGACGACAGAACTAAGGGTAATCCGGAATTCTGAAAACATCTGATGTGAGCAGCTGACATTTTAGTTCGATGAATGAACTTAAAAGCTTATTAGCCACGAGTTGTTTAAACCTCGGCTTTACTGTTTGAATAAGAAATGTTATAGAAATACAACTGCAAAGTAA
This sequence comes from Suhomyces vadensis, assembly GCA_030575035.1. Taxonomy (NCBI): domain Eukaryota; kingdom Fungi; phylum Ascomycota; class Pichiomycetes; order Serinales; family Debaryomycetaceae; genus Suhomyces; species Suhomyces vadensis. The sequence goes on along the minus strand of JAJMGK010000023.1, from coordinate 178,896 downwards.
TCTACTTAAAAATTAGGGTGATTTTTTCAGCTATAGTTACTATCTGTTTAGTGAATATTTCGACATCTGGTACTAAATATCCTTGATAGAATTGGATTGGTCGAATACTCTTATATTATGCTATTAATCAGATAATGCGTATGACTTAAGTTTAGCTTTCATAATTATGTTTACTATTCGGAACCAAAAAAGTGACCGTGTTGCTATAAGCTAATATTTCCTGAAACTACTGTTTTTTCAAAGAAATATCGATGATGCCTAGCAGTATTGTTTTTACTATAAAGTCGACACTAATGTTTCCTGAATTATATTAGTTCTCTATTATATTGGATCAATTAATCACTATCCAGGTTGTAATTGCGATTGAACATTTGAAAGGTGTTCAGATATTTTTAAGAGGTCTAGATTAAATGACTTTGTTCAAATTCATATCTCACATGCGATTTATCAAATACTATTATGATTCAACAGTAATGTCTCATAAGAGAGTAATAGAGAACAAGTATTTTGTCTCAGAAAACTTAATTAAACACTTATTTAGTCAAATTACTTTCAGTGTATCTTAAAACTTTATATTATATTATGGAATAGTTTATAATATGAGTTACGAAAGATAATTTGAACACATTTTTATATAAAAGTTTTGTTATAATTACTAGAATCCACGAAGGATATTGCACAAACTAATGATATATCAGTCATCCAATTTGTTTTCGAGGCTATACCATTTGATCGACCTTTATAATCATTTCAAGTCTATCATAAAAACTTACATATCATTTGAACTAGAAAACGTGAATTTAAACAATCGCTACTACATTAAATCTATCAAACAAATTCTGCACCAACAGAATTATTTTCTCATTAAGGTTTTATACAACATGAGTAATCTCAAAAAAACATTTTCTGAAAGTTGTTAACCTTGAGAGCACAGACAAAAAAATACATAAATAGCAAGTTCCACTTTCTTTAATGCGAAATAGGTATTGATAATCTTCGCATTGAAGAAAATTTTCAAATTTGGATTAAATAGAATACTGCAAATTAAGGTGATTTCTGGAGTTGAGCTGTATTAAAGCCCAGCTACTTCAGCAATCTTAAGGCCATAAAACGCAATCAAACAAATATGTGTAGTCACTTTCAAGAGGAGAGAGGAATTGAAGCTTCAAGCCGACACTTGTATCAGGAACTGGATTAATACCTTTATGAATGACTGCATCATATGTGGTGCAAGGTTTCGAAATTAATTGGCGGCACTAGGGTACATGCCCGACAACGCAAATTATCCGAAACAAATAGTGAATATTTAGTTCAAGAAAAATAAGAAAATGCGATAAACTATTGGAGTATTTAAAGAATGCTTCAATGATACAAATTAATATGACTAAATTCGATGTAACACAAGTGAAATACAGATTACTTAGAGAAAGACTAGTCAATCATAGTCTAATGGAAAACTAAACGATTAATGAGTGAAGCTATATTTCCATATAACTAAATGTAGTTCGACTCTAATCATTTTGAAATCATTGCGAAATAATTTTCAAAAGATTATTTGGGTGATTGTGAGGATCGATTGGATTTAATTCAAAGGCTAGGGAACTTCAGCATAGTATCAAAAAGAGCTATTGCTGAATGGAGTTATTTATCAAAACCAGAAAACAAAATGCCCTTTGCGCCACAAGTGTACATAATAGATCAAAAGTAGATTTTGAATATATTGATATAGTATTATACAAAATTATAATCTCAATCCCTGTGCTACTAAGTCACTGCTCACAAGATTAAGACTTTTCTGTAAAGAAGGTAATGAAGATAGGTATATGATAGAGCCGAAATGTAGTCTGGCGGAGAATGTAACCGTGTTTTTCAGTTTAAGCTTGAACTCTTAGTGCAAGAGAGAATCGAAACTAATTTAGAAAAATCATTGAATTTACGGACAGTGATCCAGATCCGAACAAATCATTCAGAAATTTACTTTTTTCTAATTTGTGCACTGAAATATACCAAAAAAGACTTAATTATTTTTTATATTTTTCATTCTTAAATAGTTTTCTGTCTAAACAATATTGAGCAAATTACAAAAGGTTAGTAATGGCCGTCTAAATAAAGGCACTACACCATGGACTTTGAAGTGTTCTTGTATGCAAAACCTTTTCAGTTGAACCTTCAGCTAATTGGGACTGATTGGGCCCTTAATTAATTGGAATCTCATTTATAATTTGGTTTGCCAAAACTGAAAGTCTGTCCCTCAAAATCGAAGTAGATATAAGAAAAAGATTGAATCGAATTTCCGAGGAGATAGGTATCTGCTACAACTAAATCGATCGCACATAAATTTCCCGCTGGTGCCCAAGGCTCTTGAAGTAACTTATTAACAGGAATTTCAATGCTTGCACCATTGTCAAAGTTAAGCGATATAGTTCTCTCTCCCTGATTACAGTCAACAAAATAGTGGGTTCCATCCCAGCTATCAATACTTCCACCCAATTCTGTAGTTAGAGTTTGTATAGTCAGATTTAAAAAGTAACCCCCTGGAGAGCCTGTATCGATCACGGCTGTATCAGATATATTGATTGTGCTTTCACCAACGGATATAGTGTTGAAATTAACTCTCATTCCTCCCAGACTAACTAACCGAGGAACGCTTACTAAATCTCCGTCAAATTTTGCCTCATCATAGCCTCCAAAAAGAATATTTCCACCACGAGTGCTATCTTGAGAGTTACTCCAATAGGAAAAAGATTCTCTACCAATGTGACCTTGTGATTTCAATAATGTTGGCAAATAATTGGGGTCTGGAGAATTGGGAAAAGCCATTCCTATAATTCCTCGACTTGTTCCTTCATATGCAATTCCGAATTCATAATCTTCAACAATAATCCCATCGCCAAGAATCCACGAATCGGTACCCAATTCGCCTTCACAGATAGGTGATAATGCACCGACTCCGTACTGTGAACTCCAAGTTTTATTGAGGTCTTTCCATGTACTTGAATTTGCTGAATTAAATGAACCTGCCGACCGGCACCAATCCGAAGGCGAATCACCATTTTGTGAGCAAGTAATATTTGACGCTGGTACCCAACTTAAATAGCTTCCAGTATCGAATGTGGGTCCTGTATTTGCTCTTTGAGAGCCAACTTGTACTGATAAAACATTGTATCCACCGAAGTAAGAATAATCTATTTCACCTATACTACCATCTGATCTTTTATTATGGTCTGGATTTGTTTTAGCACCCAAGGGAATATGTATCACTTTACTTATAGTAGTATTTGGTCCATCTTCTACTTGAATAACACCAGTATTTGCAACCGTAAATATGGCAAGTGCAGTTAAAGTGAATAAAATTGAAACCATTATAGGTAATTACTTGTGTACTCCTGTAAAGTAAGAGATAATTCACACGTATTTATAGAAGCTCTTGAATTGCTATTGAGAAGGCGCCTCGAATTCAGTAATCTCTCAATGTAACTTGACATTACACGCAGCGGCACATTTCAGTCTATATCTTGTAATACAAATAAAAAACGCCGTGTTAGAAAACCATAAAATAATTTTCAGATCATGATAAATGAGTTGATTTTGCGGATCGAAGAACGTTACAATCTGGTCCTTAGAACCCACGATAATCTTCTTTTAGGGTGAAGTGCCGATACAATCAAATTTGAATTCATTTTGTATTACCAAAGTAGTTTGTTCGAAATAAGCTCAAAAATTGTGTCATGCATGCGCCCCTCAAATGCTAGTTATTAAAATGATAATTTGTTTTTCAACAGTAACACGCATGGTATAGTTTTATTTTTAAATGAAGAAGGCTGTTTCATGCAGTTAACGAGTTTAACGAGTTTAAATGATGTAATATTTGCTCATTTGAGACCAGAAACATCAACCCAGTATAGTGAAGTTAGGTCGGAAGTGGGTGCCACATCAACTGCCAATAACTCCTCCCGAATCCGTTATAAAAGCTTGTACGACAATTCGCATGATAATCTAGGAGAACCTGTATCCATGATAGTTTCAATACTATTTCAAATGATATCCGATGTTGCGCCTGTTGCGGAAAGTTTAGAATTAAACTAGTGTACCAATTTTGCGAGGACCTTAAATTCAATTAAATCACATGATTATATTTAATTATTCTCCTAAAAAAGCGGGATTTCGATATTTAGATCCTGCGTCAGTTTACTTTTATCCGAATGGAAAATCTTATTAAGCCAATTTCTAACCGAATTCGCTTTAAGAAAATCGATGGAACGAATGGTAGGTACTAGTTGATTACTCTTTAAAGAATATTGGGCCCTTTCCAAAACAAATAAGTCACAATGTGAGAAAGATAGAACCTAAGAATTTCAGCACGTGGCTAGCAACTGCTTCACGTTACAATGTGTTACGTGCGGGATCATTTGGGAAAATATGGCAATCCTGTTTCAATGCACACAGAGTACGATTATCCAAACTTCTACAACCAAATTAAACAGGCTCTGAATTGATTATGTCATAGTATTCATAAATAATCCGTCAATAGATAAGGACTACTTTTTGTGATACTTTCGTACATTTTAATTCTACCTGCATAAACTTTAAAATAACTGAATTATCGACCGCACGAAGATAAAAAATTAACAACTCAAAAGTAGAAACATAACAGGAATTCCTTTTGATATGTTTGTCCATTACATACTTAGCATGTAATAAATTGAGCAAATTCACGACTAGAAAATAGGTTATAAGGCTAACTTAGAGCGTGTTATATAGATTATTTTGAAGAGATGTGAAGTAAGAAAGTTTATTATTTTCTCAAAAATGATAGCTCCTTCGAAGTTGCTCCATTTTAAGGAGAAACTTTATCTCGAGTGTCATCAATCTTAGTGAAATTATAAAGTAGGTTGCTATATGAGAAGTACTCCAGTCCAATCTACCCCGTGATAAACATTATTGCATTTTTTTATAGAAAGCAAATTTCATAATTTAGCTCTGCAGTTTCATGCAACATAGTTCCACAGTTTGATAATTCTGGGAACTGAAATAAACAAATGTGCTAAAATCAACAATGTGAGATTAAATTAAGCTCTTCATCTAGTACTCGAAATCCTTTTCAAGATTCTAAACTTTTTAATATTTTAAAGTAATATTAAACAAAACACTGGAGCTTAGATATACGAAGCAGTGTAAAATGAGTATTAGAAAAGAATGACGGGAGAAATGGTTCATATAGTTTAATCAGATATTTAGAATAACTCAATGGTATTTACATTCGTGTTAAGAAGTGGTGATTGAAAGCATTTCTTAATTGGACAGTTAGGAAATGTAGAAGATATAGAATACTGCATTTACACCGAGCAGATGAATCTTTATTAACAATTGAACCTATGTATATAAAAAAGATTATGATATACGTTAATCTTTCCCTGAATACTCCCGTATACCAGAGTGGAGTATTAGAACTCGCGACTGAGAGACAATCTTTAGCTTTTATAATTTAACAAATAGCTCACCATAAGAACCACCGGATTACGGAGAACATATGCCGATTATTTATAAGTCTGTAAATTAGAACAATTTTTTCAAGTAACCATGTTCACAGGAAAAGCAATTTAAAAGAGTTGTATCTTGAGAATTAGCTCAGCGTTTATATTCATCAACATAACAAAATTATTTTATTTATAGTTACCCTATTGTAAATTCAACACAAGTCTGTAGATAAGATCCTTCTAGCATACATCTTTACTAATGTGTTGCATGTTTATAATTTCATTAAATATACACAAAATAACTAAAGATCAGAAAAATACAACAAAATCAATATTTAACTTTGAATGTAAGGATTGAAAAGCCAAAACTTGTTGAATAAGATGAAATTATCACACATTTGTGAATTCTATTAGTTTGGAGTTAGACTCATTTACCGACAACAGACTTTATGGAAGTAACAGCTTCTAAGTTAAGATCATTTTCAATACCACCATGGGCATCGGTTTCCTGTTTAGATTCTTCACGATCTATCTTTTCTCTGGCTAATCTTTCAACTTCCATCTCCTTGTGTAAGTTTCTGAATTGGTAAAGGAACGCGGCAGCGGCTGCGAAGGTAGCGATTGCAATACCAGCAAATGGCCAAATTAAGTGTGGATCAATTAAGGCTGGGGTTATAGCCTGCGAAAGAGCTGCTGAAAGGGCAGACGTGAATAAGAAAATAGCCATTACAAGACCCTTCATTTTTGGAGGAGAGCGGGAGTAAGCCAATTCATAAGCACTAGTCATAGCAAAACATTCACCAGCAGCAGAAAGGACATATAATGAAACATCTTGCCAAGCGGAAATCGGAGAGACACCAACTTCTCCATTAATTGTACAATCAGTAGCATAGTATCCACATGGAGAAGTTTTATAGACTCTCCATTGGATAATGGCTCCTGCAATTTGAGATGAACCAGCTAAAGCGAACCCTAATGCAATTCTGAAAACTGGACGGAAGTCAATTTTCCACTTTCTCAAGAGTGGGTAAACACCATAATCGAGGATTGGAATTAAAATGATAATTGTCAAGGGATTGAAATTATTAAATAAATCATTTGGAACACCCTTGGTAGTCATAGCACCAGCTTGAGATGTTTGGACACTACCAATTCCACCATCGGCCAAATTGAAAATAACGAAGTAGATAAAAATTTTGCAAGAATTGAACGTTTGTTTGATATCCAAGACCCATTGGTCATCCCATGTGATTGGGGACTTCTTCTTAGTGCTGTAATACTCTCTTCCTCTAGCAACCATGTTAGTTGGCTTGGCCCATTCCCATAAGGTACCTTGTCTCCATCTGCTGATAAAACCTCCGCTGAAAGTCACAACAGTAATTTTCCATGAGTTTTCAAGAACACTGCCCTTTGGTTGATCAACTTGTAATCTTGGCTTTAAATAGAATAAAACACCTGGCAAGATCATGTACATAACGATTGGTACAAAGAAAGCTGCCCAATATCCAACATCTCTTTCCAAATAAGAAGTTGCTAATTGAAAAAAGGCACCAATATTAATAGCCCAGTAAAACACCAAAGTCATTCTTTCAAAGGATTTTTGGCGATCGACTATAACCTTTTCACCAGTAGACAAAACTTTAACTACATCATGCTTTTCAGGATATTGATCCATAAGAAGTGGTAACAAGTTTGGTTTAATAAAACCAGTACCAATTGACAATGTAAGGATAGCAAGTACAGTTACAGCTAATGCAGCATGTCCATTGGTTATAACTGAAGGAATAGCAGCAATGACAAATAAAACGTGAGAAATGAAACCAGCAACAACACCAATCCAGATAGCTTTGAACTTACCAATCTTAGTATCGGCAACAAATCCACCATATAATGGAACACAGTAAGCAACAAATGTTAATAAAAGAGTAAGTGCATTGGCAGCTTGAAGCCCCTGATTTAATGCACCCGGACTTTCAGAAGATGTTTTACTCTGTGGGGCACCCCAACCATGTGGAGAGTTTGGAGGAAGCGGTCTTTGAATAAAATTTGGTAATAAACCAGTGATAGAGTAATACGATGCTCTTTCACTCAATTCACACAAACAAATCAAATAGGTCGACCAACTGTTTCTTCCCAAAATTCTTCTGAGACTGACTTCTTCCAGCGGAGTCGGTACTCTCAAACCTTTTGGGTTATATTCATCAATATACTGAGTAGAATAATTAGCTTGATCCTCATAGTCATATTCCTCATCTACTGAAGAGACGTTAAGATCAAGGTTCTGACTCTTCTCATTTAATATGGCAGAATCTCGTTTAGTATCGGTCATTTTTTTTTTATCAAGTAACACCTATCTAAAGAAGAGAGACCTTAGAGAATAAAGATTCTGATGGAGACGTTATTTCAGCTACTTAAGTATTAAACATTAAACACTATTCAAGATATTATTAATAAAAGAATTAACGAAGTTTTATTAAATCCTAATCGTGCCGTACGTAATTTTGCATCAAAGCCTCATTTTTTAATGTAGCAAATTATTTGAACTGTAGATAAAAAAAGAATTCGTAGATAATAGATTTAGAAAAAAAAGGCCGGTGTAATTAGTTTCTCAGAGAGAACTAAATTATGGTAGTTCATGAGAATACCTACTTACTTCATTCTCGTTAATCTTGCTTTAAAAGATGTCTGGTAAGCTCCAATTCTCCACTGTCCAGAGTTAAAGCTGTTTACTGGTACCGCTATGGGCAAAATGCCTTGCATTTTTCCTGTGCGATAACGAACAAAAACTTTTACAATTTCTTTTATTGGGGGTTCTTCATGCAGGCGAGATTGCAAAGAGCGGAGGAAACACTGAGTATGGCGTTTTTGGCAAAAAATGCAGGAGTAATTTGAGATCTCATGATAACACAATTTATCTCGCATTCGCCTTATGCTCGAATTTTTTTTGCCAACTTGTAGTACGGCACCATTGGTCACGCATAATCAGCCACAGTGTTAAGGTTTCGATAAAGCACATGAACTGAATGAATCTGTACGTAAATCTGTTTCTCTACTATCGATCTAACTATTGAATGCAATAATTGTGCCGATTAGTTGACAAATTTAAAAAAATAATTGAATTATTTAGATTCGCTTTTAAACACGAGCCAACCTCCTTGGTTAGGTCCCAACGGGCGGGGTTTCTGGGGCTTCTGCGGCATCATCTGACTAGGTGGCAAAGTTTAGTTCATTACTCTTATTACTTCAGAGTAATGCTATCTCTCTTCCATCACACAAGCAATCTAGATCAAAATCATTGTTTAATGGATATGGTTTTGACAGGGTCTTGACAGGACTCGGCGCGGATTTATTTCGCCGATCGCCTCCAAAAAATTTCCTAAATGTCGTTTTTTGAGTAGAGTATTCAAAATAGTTTGATCAAAACGGCTCTTCAAAATATACTCTTAAAAATATAAATTTTTAACTTATAAGATTTAATAAAATGTGCACTCCCAATGTTGTAAAACATTTCATCTAGATGGGCTCTACAATTACCGATCTGAATGCCCGTACATTATTTCCTAGGTGAATAGTCCATCGCTCTGGGTAGAAGTCGCACTAGGTAGAGACATCGAAATGCTCTTCTGGGATTGTCTGAGAATTCTCTTCCTTACTAGAATTGTATCTTATCCAGTTACTTCTATAATATTCTCCATCATTTATCCCTATCTTACTAATGATAAGCTAAATCCTTCTGGTAGAGCTCGAATGCCTTGCCCAGTAAAATAACCCCCAAAGGATTTACGTTGGAAATGAAATGTCGCGCAACGGCACACTCTCGTTAAGTTGATATCACGATTAGATTTATAACGCCGTTTAAGTGAGAACTCATAATCCACAATATCTAAATTCCTGTAATTTCGATCAAAAAAAACCCCCCACTCTTTGACTATAAGTTTTTGTCTAATTTAAACTATTATCTTATTTACGCAAACTTATTATACTATTAGTAATTAGTCCTTCTTCTTCTTTTCTCTGTTTCCTTTCGGAACTCGAGCTAACCAGTAAAGGAATACGGACAAGAGAACATTGATAGCAATAAAGGCAATAACAATACCTAAATTTCTCCACCTTTCAGAGAATTTCGCATCTATCGTGTTTAAAAAGTCATTTGTACTCTTTAATTGACAGTAAGAACAATTAGATGAAGCGTCGGGGTTAAGCAAGTTTCCTCCTTCAGCATGAATGAAATTGTTGAAGTATTCACGACAAGTTTGACCATTTGGTGGATCAACCTTTAACAATTCTTTTGAAGAACATATGACTTCAGTATTGGCTAAACCAGTTGATAACATACCTTGGACAAGATAAGTAAAAGGGTTGGCCCTATACATAAATATCCAGAAGCCTGGAAGAGCAGAAGCTGTGGCCAATACACCACAGAAATTTAAGCACATGGTGAATAAAGTAATGGCCAACGTAGCAGCATTATCAGCAATTTCAATAAACGAGATACACAAGTGACCCATAGTTGTGGTATACACATAGAAAGCAATAATGAAAAGCCACATCAAAACACCACGACTATCTACCTGATCAGTGGGCTCGGCGTTCTTAAAGAGGCCAACGGGATAGTACCAGCAAAAGAAACCTAAGGTACCCACAACAATCTGATATGGAACTTCAGAGGAAATTTGAGCAGTTATAAACGCGAGCCACGAAAAGGTTCTGGATGGAGCTTCCCTGACTTCATAAACATCTCTTTGAGCAACGAAAACTGGTAGTAACTGTTGGACCAAAGTCGAGAACGCTATCATAAACATGAAAACGGAGAACATTTGGTTCTGCAAACCTTGTTGAGAAGTACCGGCATTAAAAAATGAAAAACCATTGAATAAGCTGGTAGATACAGTCAAAAATACCTTCGCATGAATGTAATCTGGTGATCTCCAGTTTTGAACAATAACTCTTTGAGTAACGAGGAAGTATTGATTCCAGATGGAAGATGCGTAGGTCTTGTGCGACTCTGGAGAGTCTTCCTTTTGAATCTTTACCAATTCTTTTTCCATATAGTCTAATTCATCTTGAATGTCATTGTATTCAGTGGATTTTCTCCACACTTCAAAATAATCTTGCTTAGCATGAGATCCTGGAGCAGCACCGACTACTTCCAACATCCATTCAGCTGGATTAGCTTCCTCGGGACATGGGTCGGCTCCATATTTTTCAAAATAGTCAATCAAAACCTGACAATTTTCTCCCAAATCACCAAAATAAACAGTACGACCACCCTTTTGCAAGAAAAGTAAACGATCAAACTCTTTTAATAACAATGCTGATGGTTGATGTATGGTACATAAAATTGCTTGACCATGATCGCATAACTTTCTCATTAATTTACAAATAGACCAAGCAGTTTGTGAATCTAAACCGGAAGTTGGTTCATCCAAGAACAACAATAATTTTGGCTTAGCCACCAATTCAACCCCGATTGTCAATCTTTTTCTTTGTTCAACATTCAAGCCTTCACCAGCTATACCAATAAGAGCATCGGCATAAGTATTCATCTCCAATAAATCGATAATATATTCAACATATTCCTGCTTTTCTTTTTTAGAAACGCTTGATGGTTGTCTCAAATATGCCGAAAATCTTAAAGCTTCACGAACCGTAGAAGTACCTAAATGTAAATCCTGTTGCTGAACATAACCAATGGATCTTTGAAATGAAGAATCTAATGAATGACCGTTTACCATTCTGGTACCACTTGATATGATTCCGCTTGTGACTCTCTCCGATAAACAATTCAATAATGTTGTCTTTCCAGCACCAGATGAGCCCATCAATGCAGTCAATTGACCAGGTTTTACCCATCCATCGACTTCATTCAAAATAATCCTATCCTCGGATTTGATTTTAACTTGATAAGTTAAATCTCTCCAGTGGAATGTTTCTTTAGAAGCGGGTAGTTCTTTATCGTCTGTACAATCTGATAATGAATCGTTTGCTTCAATGGTATCTTGGTACTCAATTCTTTCGTTAAGATTACCATTTTCAATATCAGCAGTACTAGCTTGACTTTTTTGAGCCAATTTCTTGTTTTTCTTGATGTCACCTCGTAAAAATAATGCTATTTCACCCTTCTGCATAGCACCTTTGTTGAATTCAGTTAAACCGACATAAAGTGCCAAGAATACAATAACAAATGCAACGACAATACCAAAGTTTCTCCATTTGTGTGAGTTGTTGTAATTGTAAGTTTCCAAAATGTATCTAGAACCTGAAACAGTAGTAGTTCCTGGAGTACTACCAACAGTTGCACAAATCTTGTTTTCAAGAGCAACATCTCCGTAACTTAGACCGGAAGGAACAAAGCGAGAACATTCAAAGTCGCGACCAGCAAACTCATTAGTCATTAAAGATTCAAAAACATAACCAACTGGATTAATATAATTGATCCACCTAGACCAGCCCAACATCTTTGGGGTAGGAATGACGAAACCAGTAAAAATTACCATTGCACTCAATAAGATAGAAGCTGGAGTCATGGCACCAGCGATTGAAGTAGAAACAGCCCCTAAAGACCTAAAGAGATGTGACATAACCAATGTACATGAAAAACACATTAACCAATAAAAGAAAAACCTACCTGGATCTCTTCTGAAGTTAACCATGAAGTAGAAAACAAAATTAAATGAGGTGGACATAAGCAATTTGGTTGGTAATTCAGTAATTATCCCAGCTAGGGCATCAGCACATGGACGGTACAATGCATACTTCTTATGTTTTTCAACTATAGGTCTAGATTCGAACAAAGACATTATTTCTAATAAGGATGAAAAGGCATTATACAAGACAGCAAAGAACAAACCAGAACCACGATAATAAAAGGAATCCGTAGTGGATGCAAGATTGAAAAAAACGGATGATAAGATTAGACCCATAATTAATTGACTCGCGATAGATGTGATAGAAATTGAAGGATCACCTTTTAAACGCAAGTAGTTTCTATACATAATGTACTTGACTTGCATTGCAAAGGAAACTGTATAAGGGGATTTTTGAGATACATGGTCTGATTGTTTGGCAACGTGTGAACTGTGATAATCTTCTTTAACACTGCGTTCTTGAGACTGAATGATGCTTTCATCAATTTCTTTCACCAAGGCAGCGTACTCAGGAGAATTCTTCCAGTAAGTTTCGAAGTCTTTGGCACTTTTAGGAACCTTATCCTCAAAACCCTTCAAAGGAACTCTTTCCGCAGCATTAGTAAGTGATGTAAGGAAATCAGCAGTTGTTTGTCTTTGAACGCATTCCCACCCCATGTTTACGAAATACTCTTTGGCTTTGCTGGCTTTACCGAAGAATATTTGATAACCTTCGTACAAAACTACTACGTTATCGAACAAGTCGTATGCGTCTTGCGAACATTGATATATGGCAATGAGAGGGGTTGTATTCAATATGGTAGCACTTGTCTTTAAGGCTCTGATAAATTCTAAGGCTGTTGCAGAATCCAAGCCTCTGGTAGCATTGTCCCAACATTGTATGTTGGCACCTGAAAGTGAAACCTCAGCAATAGAGACCCTCTTACGTTCACCACCAGAGACACCTCTAACAAAATCGTTACCAACTTTAGTATTCCTGGTATGGGATAAACCATAAGTCGCCATGTAGACACTAGCCATATGACGAGCATACGATTCTCTATCAATATTCTGACCTCTGTTCTGAGGAGTTCTCAATCTTGCAGCGAATTCCAATGTTTCACCTACCGATAAGTGAGGAAAATGAACATCTGTTTCAGCTGAATAGATAACATCGCCACGATGGTGTTGGTCAATGTCTGATAAGCTCAAACCATCATAAGTAATTGTTGATTCCTCCCCTACTTCAAAACCATAAGTATGTGCAGAAATAGTCTTTAAAAGGGTGGAACAACCTGAACCTGGTCTACCTAAAACGACAGTAAGCTCTCCAGGTCTCATCATGGCATCCATTGATTTAAGGATATCGAAATAATTAGAAGGATCTTTCTTCTTAATTGATCTGAGAGCATTAGCAACTACCTTAAATGGGGCACTGATGACGGTTGGTTGATAATCAGAATCAGAAGCAATCCCAGAAGCTCTCAAGTTTCTGTAGCAGATTCCTAGTTTAGAAGGTTTGTAGTACTCGGGATCGGATTCATGCAACTTTCTTAAATTCTTAACCCAATATTTAGAGCTAAAGTTCTCTGATTCTGGGTCAAGGGCTTCCTCGCCAACTTCATCAGCGTTAAATGGTGACACGCCTGGAACTGCTGACATGTTGGAGAGATATTTAATTAACCCAGAACTGCTTTTATTTTCTTCGAAAGACTGTCGAGTATACTTACGAGCTAATTGATGGATACTGTGTTCAGCCTCCACACCAAAACCATGATACTCGTTAATCGAATTATTCGCAGATTTGTTAAGCTCATTTTTTGCATCACTTCCAGAGTCTTGACTCAAGCCGTTTATAGACATTTTGAATGCGTAATAATTTAATCTACTGGTATAAACTAAACAAATACAAATTTTAGTAAGAGCAGATTCAGTTATTTATATATTAACCTCTTCTGACGGAAGTAATGATTTCTTGCTTGGAATAGCAAAGCAAAGCGTAACATTTCTCTGGTTCCAACTATAACCGCCTGCTTTTAGTCATACGGTTACGGCAAATATTTCAGTAATCCGAACCGAATAAATCAAGAATACCCAGATACAATAATATCTGCAGGACCTGCAGGAATTTATGGGGTTCTGGAAGATTTAAAAAAAGATGCAGAATGACAAAAGCTCGATTACTGATCATCGCGACGGAACTTTAAAAGTGCACTTTTTTATCCGGCCCGTCCTAGGATAAACAAAGAAAAATAGTGCATAAGTGAAGTTCAACGCTATGTACGATTGCAAATAAAGTGCGGAAACGGCTGAAACTTTGATGAACTTGGGACCCTATAAGTCAAACTGCGCCCTGTCTCAAGCTACAAACCATAATTTGTCTATCAGCCCATGCTAAAATCGTCAGGCTATCAACGCATGGCTTGGCACTAACATTCACTTTTTTTCTGTCACAAAACAACTATTATATTCTGAAGATATTTAAAAGGGAACTCTCTAAAATCCTTCAAATGCACATTAGCTAATAATTTTTTTTAAAAATAAAAATTGTTCTTAGACTGGTATAACAATCCTTCTTTCCATGAAATTGTGAGGATAGCATGATATACCTAATGTTGCCTATGTCTACTGTATTTTAAGAAAGGAAGAATCTGGGATAAACAAATTCTTGTTACAAGTAATTATACGAAAAGCGGAATGCGGAAATTTACAATAGATGAAATGTGGAATTACATTAGTTATCTAATCCAAGTCAGTGGTACGGAGTGACCCGACGATGTTCGAAGCATCTAACTAGATGTGACAAAAAGTATGGTATGTATATCTCTGGCGAGCAAGTTTTCACCTAGATGAGAACTATTAGAAAATAGAACTGGCACGAACTTTTGAAAAATAGCGCCGATTTTGATATTTCCAAAGAGAGTGAATACCCTCCTTACCTTCAAGGCACATCAATGGAAACAATTAAAACCAAATTCAACAAAGGTCAAGAAAATTACAAATAGAATTAAATTAATCCTAATTTTATCAAAATTGCTGAAAAACTACAAATTCGTCTCTATATAAGAGGAATGTACTGTTTCGGTAAACTTATTTTTTAGAGATCAGGACTCTCAAAAAGTTGCGCTGAACACTAAACAACTAATTTTTTAGAAAAGTTGGTGCAATTGTCGTTCAAAGTTCGGAAGCATCACGCAAATTGCACGACAATTCTTCAGATAAACAAAAGTGATTACACTTGTCGAATATAGAATTATCCTAGTTAGTATTCACGACTTAAAAAAAATTATTTAGTTAAAAAGGTTAAACAGTTCGATTGGTAGGAATTTAGCACTTATGTGCAGGAACGAATTGAAAATTATCGGATTATTTTGAATCATATTGCTTGATGTAAATCTAAAGATCTTCGCTAACATGCGTTAAACTTTGAAAGGGTTCTTGTTTCTTCTAACGACAATTGGGTATTTTGAAAGCTTTGTTTTGAATGAGGGCGTAATTCATTCAGCTTAGGTTGAAGTAATTTATGAAGACGAATTAAATAATAAAGGAGATTATGCTACCACTCACTATACTTCCCTAACTCTTTTCAATTCAAGGGATCATTCCTGTAATAAAAACTTTGCTGAATATCCAGTTATTCGCTATCATACGACAATGCCTATATGCTACGACGCAAGCGGCAATGTTCTGGAACGTATGACTCGAGCCAAGTACTGCTTCGATTCCTATAAGGGTGCTTTAAAATCAAACATAATAACTGAAAGTCTTCCAACCAACCATCCGTTCGAGGCACAAATTTATGTAGGTGAAAGTTTTTTAAGGGCCAGACAATGCAAATCGTCGCAAACACTTGGAATTCGCATATCTAGCTTTGGAATACTTGATACGTACCTAAATTTTGACTATCCTGAATTGAAAATTACGGACTACTTCCTAAAGAATAATCTTGGTGCAGTTAGAGTTTGTTTTGACTTATGGACTTTTAGAAATAAACTAACTTCATCATTACTATATAACCAGGGATATTTTTACAAGCCAGATATCATACAGCTACTAAGTAGAAACTAAGTAGAATTAGGGAGAAGTTGTCGGAAATTTTATATTGAATTTAAGGTAACAATAATGTTATATGATTAGCCAATCAGTCAAAATTCGTTATAGATGCTATTTCGAAGCACCGAAATTAACCTACCTTTCGCTTCTTTCAAAAAGAAGACTAGGTTTACAAGAAAACCAGTCGAGAAAAGCTGAATACTCAAAATTTCCATTTTCGTGATGATATCTAGTTGATCTTGTTAAGGGAATTGACTTAATACTTCAAATACTTCATATCAAATCCTGGTTTGTTTATGAACCACCAATTGATATGCGTTCCTGTCTCATTTCGTAAAAAACACTCGAATAAGTCGCTTGAGATATATCTTTCCTTATATCTGAGATACAAAAATGCTCACTCATATTTTATGACATTCCTCGTGCCCTACCGCGGTGGGAATCTAGATTTACATTAGTCGATTGCAAACAGATTAACAGAGGTTCAATTACTAGAATTTAATTAATATCGAAGGGCCAACTTATTCAATATAACTGCCACACGAAGTTTTGTAATTGTCACTTTCATTATGCGCCATTTATAATATATTATATCGAGGATGATGCAAGAACTCACTAAATCAGCTGAATAGTTTAAGTAGAGGATTTTCCTGAACTCAGATTACAGGCGGGTTTTCGATGTTTGCATATATTGAATTCTTAAATCCAAGCCTAACCTTGTTGGACCATACGTAATTAGCTTAATTACATGTCGAAACTTTGAGATGAATAGATTAATTAGGCTTAGCAAATTTTTCTCGCAATTCCTGAAATGCTTCAGTCAATTTGAACTTATGAATTAGGATTTTTTCAGTAATAAATAATGGAAGAAATCTCGAAACATAGTATACTAATAAAGAACTGCTACCACGATAATGGTGTAACTTTCCACTTAACCTCGCATTTTCAAAATCATTCGCAACTTGATACGCATAATCTTCAGCGGAGAGTGGATAATTTCTGGCTGCCATTTCTTTTCGCAAAGTAAACGCCATCTCAACCTTTGGGATGTTGTAAATTGAATCGGTTGGAAAGGGCCTAGTATCGGCAATATTAGTTTTAACGCCACCGGTAATAATGTTAATAACTTTGACTCCCAAAGGTTCTAATTCTAGTCTCAAATTGACAGCATATTGGTGGATTGCTGCCTTCGCTGAGGCATAGCCTGCCGACCATGGAAATGAGGTAATTCCGCTAATTGATCCAGTAAAACCGACCACTCCTCTCGCATTGATCAATAGAGGTAAAAATTCCCTTGTTGAGCGCATACCCCCAAACACGTTGACTGCAAAACATTCTTCAGCTATTTCATCGGTCATGTCAGCAGCAGCAAGTGCGAGTGCCTTACCAGCATTATTGTACAACACGTCCAAATATTCTTCACCAGTTTGCTCAATCACAAATTTCTTGGCTTGTTTGACACTTTCCAAGGAAGTTACGTCAAGCTTGAAAGAAACAATACCATACTCGCGTAACGGCTCCATAGCTTCTAAACGACGAGCGCCAGCGAAAACTTTATAACCTCTCTTTGCAAACTCTATTGAGATGGCGAATCCAATTCCTGATGATGCACCTGTGATCAAGGCTACTTTTTGGCGTGAATCCATTGTATAGACTCTCGATGATGATTAATTTGAACCTTATGGTAAAAACTTATCATTTAACTTTCATTTATTTCCAAGAATTAATCTTTATGCCAATCTTGTTCAACGGTCCCCGCACTAAATCCCGGTTTGCGTAACTGAAAGTGCTGATCGAGGTGCATGAACTGGTGTAAAATAAAACTTCAGCCAATTCTCTTCACGATATATTGATTACAATTGACAATCTCTCTCTGGTCTAGTTTTGCATCTAACTAAATCCTCTAGTAATTTTACATCTGAATAGAAATAATAAGGGTTGTGATAATTGCTAAAATCAGCAACGTGCGAAAAAAACCAGTCGTCTATTTAGCTCGTGATTAGAGTGCTAGGATGTTGGTACACTACAAGGAATAGGTTCGTTTTTGGCGCTAAACTTTATTGGGTGACAAGGAAACAAATTCTCGATAATACGAAATTAATTTCGCCCCCCTTTGCTCCCCATAATTTTGCTACACGTCATTTTGTGGCCATATATCGTAGCCCCGAGTTTCTCGGAAAAAATATTTGATCCCCTTATCTAAATGCTGCGAAATAATAAAATCTCGATCTGCGGAGAGTCAATCGCATCAAATACCTTGCAGTCAATTTGACACCACTGTCCGACTTTCTCCGAATTTCTCCGATTGTCTAATTTAGTTGACGTGAATGGCAAGTTTTACTTGTCAAGAATACTTATCAAAATAATTAGACAAAGCGAATATGATGATATTTCTAGTTGCTGCAATTGAATTCCCGAAGACTATAATTGAAAATCATCATAAAATCGGCAATCCAGCTTTCTGTCGCATAATTATTCAAGTTCTAGATACTATTTCCTCAATTAAAATACTCCCAATCGTAATGCGCTTTCCACTCGATTTCCGCGTTGGTATGGTTCGCAATTTTAGAGCAATCGGTGATTTTTGCAACTAGGTGTCTAACCATAGATAAGACTATCTAATTAATTTGAAATACTCACTATCAACGGGTAAAAGCTTCAGCTTGACCGATATGTAGCCAAGAATATAGAAAAATCCATGTCATTGTTAAAATAAGACTCTTAAATCTTATCAAAAATTAGATTTCACTTACTTAAAGTCAGCATCGTGCTACGTTTTTTAAGAGAAATATTCAACAATCTATACTTCAATGCTTAATTTAGCACAAACAACTTCCATTGCTGAAGAGAATAAACAAGGTTCCTCGCCGATTAAACAGAACTTTACAGTCTCTGAAGAGCTATCTGAATCTCAGATAACTCCTTCTGTGTCCCGGAATATTGTCTCCAAGTTAAGATCAAGATTTCCCTGGTATAGAATAGCTATCTCAACTGTTTTGGGCTGCTTTTTCACCGCTTGGTGGATCTCTATTTTAGCGCAGGGAAAGCATAGACCAAAATGGCTAATTCCGACAGTAATATATGGCATGATAATGGTCAGGCTCATTACATGGCACTGTACGGTACATATCTGGATATTTCTGAGGTGTAATTATATTTGGAATTACCTCACTGAAATACTTTATACCAAAATCTTGACCGAAAATTACCAAAGATTGATTGCTGGAACAGTAATAACATTGTCGGTTATGGTACTAGGCACTTTTGTGCCTTCAGAAACCTCATTTTCGAAAAGGGAGGACCGTGCGGTATCTTTCTTTGGGGTATTTGCTATTCTATTTGGCTTGTATGTTACCTCGAACAACCGTAAGAAAATTGTTTGGAAGACAGTAATTAGTGGCATGCTTATACAGTTCATAGTTGCATTGTTTGTTTTAAGAACTTCAGCTGGTTTTGATATTTTCAACTTTATTTCTAGATTGGCCAGGCAATTATTGCATTTTGCAAAAAATGGTGTTGCTTTCTTAACTACTACAGAAGTTTCGAATTACGGCATGTTCTTTTTCACAGTTTTACCATCTTGCATTTTTTTTGTATCTTTCATACACATCTGGTATTACTTTGGAGTTATTCAGTGGGCAATCGGTAAATTTGCCCATTTATTCTTCTGGGCAATGAATGTTTCTGGAGCCGAGGCTGTAACTGCTGCTGCATCTCCATTCATCGGAATTGGTGAAAGTGCTATTTTGATCAAAGACTTGATGCCTCTTTTGACCAGAGCAGAACTACATCAAGTTATGTGCTGTGGGTTTTCAACTCTTTCAGGTGGAGTGTTGGTGGGTTATATTGCATTGGGGCTAAATGTCGAAGCGCTAATTACTTCATGTATCATGTCAATCCCTGCAAGTTTAGTTGTTTCTAAATTGAGATACCCAGAGACTGAACAATCCGCATGTATGGGTTCGGTTCATATTCTGAAACAGGATAAGAGCAGTCCAGACTCTCCTCAAAATGTACTACATGCATTTTCTCAGGGTGCATCGTTAGGCTTGAAAATAGCCGGAACAATTTTGGCGCAGTGTCTAGCAATTATTTCTTTAATTTCATTGATTAATGCAGTGTTGGCTTGGTTTGGTAACTTTTGGAATATAAAAGATTTGTCATTGGAATTGATGCTTTCTTACATACTTTATCCACTTGGTTTCTTATTAGGAACTCCGAGAAATGAGATATTTCACACTGCTCAATTAATGGCTTATAAATTCATGCAAAATGAATATGTTGCCTATCATATGCTAGTAAATCAGGAACCATATAACCAAATGTCAAAGAGAGGAAGATTGCTTGCAACTTACGTATTATGTGGTTTTGCTAACTTGGGATCCATGGGTATCACTTTGGGAGTTTTCAATACGTTGACTCAAGGCACAAGAACGAAAGTGGTTTCTAAGACAATTGTCTCTGCCCTAGTTTCAGGAGCAATTACTACAACACTTTCAGCTTGTATGGCAGGAATGTTGATTCACGATTTGAGTGGGTATGACTTTTGAAGAACATTTTATTATTAAATGTCTATTTTATATATAAAAATGTAATTCTTATTACCAAGGCTGCACTTTATTAATATTTGTACTTTCTTTCAACAGAAATTGTATAGAAAACAATAAGGATGTTTCTATCAGGATGTTAGCTGTTAATATATAAAATCCAATATTTTGTGATCGAAGTAAACGAAATAACCAATAAAATAATTCTAATTATACGAATAACTACATTACATTTGCAAACTTACAAGCCATTTCAACAACTACCCAAAGTAGAGAATTTGGTTATAACCCTTCTTTTTGCGCTTGCCTAGCTAACAACAAATATATTAAATTATTGGCACTTGCTAGAGATCAAAATTAAGAAGATTATCCTAGGAATAATAATCTGTAATAAAGAGTCACATGCCTATCACAGAGGCGATAAACCAAATTTAGCAACTATTAGGCATTCGAGTAACCTCTAGCACTAGCTTGACTTCGAAAGAACGCAAAAGATTAGTGCATGAACTATTTTCACGAAGGAAAACCTTATTTCAGCTAATCGTCAATAAGATAGACTACATTGAAAAGTGTAATTGCTATGAGGAACGAAGACTCCCAATGATGTCAAATACTATCGTATTCCTAATAAGTAAGACACATCAGGAAATCTTTCTGAAAGTAATTTGGTTACAATACTTGTTCCTCTTCCGAGAGATTTTAACAAAATTACTCTCATCTTAATCTAACCTCACCAGCTCGTGATTATAACAGAACGAACACTTCAAATTTCAAATGGATCTAAAAAAGAGATTTCGGTGCTCGCTTAGGCAGATCTCAAAATCAAAGAAAGAATACAATACATCTCAATTAGTGGACGGTTACGTTATATGAACATCTATTCATATCATCCAAGGGCATATAATTACTTCCTCTTTTTCTGACGACCATTTTAATGCCCACTCTCTCTTCAAATATATTGTTTAGTTAAAAGTAAGCAAATTTGGCTTTTTTGATTAGATCTCTCATCACAAATATATGTTCTTTTGTTGCAACAACTTCCTTTTACTTTATTTGAATTACTGCGCCCCGAAACAACCGCAAATAGTTCAGAACGCGTTATTCATACAATCCTTAATAAGAATAGCTTAATACTCTACGCAATTGTTTTCTGAGAATAGTGCGAGATTATTAAGCAACTAAGCTCTTGATATTGTGACCCTAATTGATCTTCAAGAAATATATCAGAGCGAACAAAGGATGAATGAATGGACACGACTAATTCAGAATAAGTGCCAATTAATTGTTAAGGGAGCCTTGGTAGATGAACATACACGATGTATTCACTACAATTCTGCATTGGACATTCTAGCAATTAAGTTCAAATGTTGTAACACATATTATCCATGTTACCAGTGCCATGATGCGAGTACTACATGTGCGACTGATGCGAAGACAATTACTGATAATCATAAGATAGAAAAGCTCAACTGTACTGAGATTGAGAGTGCTTACGAGAGACCCATACGCTGGAGCGTCGATGATTTAAATGTGAGTCGTCAAAAGGTTGTTCTATGTGGTAATTGTTATTCAGAACTAACTTTCGGAGAGTATTCGTCCGATACCAAATGTGTTACTTGTCAGGCTGGTTTTAATCCAGGATGCTCTTTGCACTATAACCTTTACTTTGACATCAATCAATGATATAGTCAGTTAAGCAATTCAGCATATTTAGAAAACTAATATAAAAGTATATATTTAGAGATGTTTATTTGTATACATATAACGGTATTTTTATATTTGACGTTTGAGCGAAGGGGAACAAATTAATTATCACCCTGTGTGTTTTGTTATTAAGGCGTGTGATTATTTTACCTATTTGATGTGAAGTTAAAAGATTAGCCGAAAATCATTTCACAAGATTTGCTTACGAATTTGATATCTAGAGGCGGGGATCTGATGTAATGGATGTAAAAGAAAAAGGGTCATCATGAAAATTCTTGATCTTGTTGTATGATTGGTCAGATAGAAGGTCTACCTTTAAGCGCCTTGACGTATTAATAGCTATATGCGACAAAATGGGATCCTGAGGAATCGTTACGAGAGTCACAATTACAATTTAATGGGGCTGACTCGAAGGATTTGCGGTAAACGAGAATGAGCTATTGCATATTCCAATAGAATAAAACAAATAGAATCTACAGACATTGTAAAGACTAGTAGTATCTCAGAAACCAATTTAACCAAAGGGTATGAAGGCTGAAGTATCAGATGCTTGAATCAAAATATACGAACTGATAAGATAAATTAGCTTGGTACTGTATCGTCCAATAAAAAACTAGTGCGAGATAAGAGAGGTGCGTAAAACATTAACTAAGTTAAATTGAAAAAAATAATCAAGCGAGAGACAGACCGGGACCGGCGCCTGAATCTCATCAAAGCAAGCACCAGGCATTGTTCAAGAAACGTAAGCAATGACAATACGAAGATGCTATTATTTACTTAGACCAAAACCAAACCAGTGTTATTTCCACTTCCCCTAAATGGTAGTTTTCTAGTTTTCTTCACAATTTCTTTGTAGCCCTGACTCAGCCGTCTCACAGCTTAGACGACTCATGTCTAATCCCCATCTCAAATTGCTTCAACCGCGCATTGAAAGATCATGTGTCGGAGTACTCCACTGACCCACATCAAAAGATTTGCATTGAACACTTCATAACACCAGCCGGTGAGTGATGAAATGAAACTCGTATGTCTATAGACCCGGTTATAACTCTTTTCGCAGTGCAGTCGCCCTTCTCCATCTTCCCCAGTCATCCGGAGAGGCATTACGATGCCTGCACAGTGCTTATCTATAATTTTCGCATCCATGTTGTTGTTACAAAATTTCTTGTCATTAAGTTCCTGATTGGTCGATCTTAAATTAATTAATGCAAAATGCTTAAATGGTTTCTTGTATTTATATAAAAGGATCGACAAGACCTCAAACGATGAAGTTATATTATAATTAAGCAATTATGTCAGACGGATTTACTGGGACTGGGACTGGAGGTGATATCCTCAAAGTCGATCTTAATGAACAATTTGACAAGGCGGACATGGCATGGATCGGTGTTTCAGCCGCCTTGGTTTGGATTATGATTCCAGGTGTTGGGCTTTTATACTCAGGTCTTTCAAGAAAGAACCACGCTCTTTCACTTTTGTGGGCATCTATCATGGCTGCCTGTCTTACTGCTTTCCAATGGTTCTTTTGGGGCTATTCGTTGACCTTTTCTCACGAAGGTTCTTCTATTTTGGGAAATTTGGATAACTTCGCATTGATGAAAGTTTTCGGAGCTCCAAGTGTCGTTTCCTCCCTTCCTGATATCTTGTTCTGCTTCTATCAAGGTATGTTTGCAGCCACCACTGCTATTTTGATGGTAGGTGCCGGTTGTGAACGTGCTCGTTTAGGACCAATGATGGTCTTCTTGTTTTGCTGGTTGACCGTGGTATATTGTCCAATTGCATACTGGACTTGGAACCCTAACGGGTGGTTAGCCAAATTGGGCGCTCTTGATTTTGCCGGAGGGGGTCCAGTTCACGAAAATTCTGGTTTTGCTGCCTTGGCTTACTCCCTTATCTTGGGTAAGAGACATGATCCAGTGGCTTCTGGTAAAGTACCAAAGTACAAGCCTCATTCCGTTTCTTCTATTGTGCTTGGTACCGTTTTCCTTTGGTTTGGTTGGTTCGGTTTTAACGGTGGTTCTACCGGAAATGCTTCCATCAGATCCTGGTACGCCTGTGTCAACTCCAACGTTGCCGCTGCTTCGGGTGGATTAACTTGGATGTTTGTTGATTGGTTTAGAACCGGTGGTAAATGGTCCACTGTTGGTTTGTGTATGGGCGCTATCGCTGGCTTGGTTGGTATTACACCAGCAGCTGGTTTTGTTCCTGTATACACCTCGGTTGTATTTGGTGTGGTTCCAGCTATTGTCTGTAACTTTGCCGTTGATGTGAAGGACTTGTTACAAATTGACGATGGTATGGATGTCTTTGCTTTGCACGGTATCGGAGGAATTTGTGGTTCTATTTTAACTGGTTTATTTGCAGCTGACTACGTAGCTGCCTCCGATGGTTCCGTCGCATCTGATCCTTCTTTAAAAATTAATGGTGGATGGATGAACCACCACTACAAGCAGTTGGGCTACCAGCTTGCTGGCAGTTGTTCTGTCGGATTATGGTCATTTGTTATTACCTCAATCTTACTTTTAATTATGGACAGAATTCCAAAGTTGAGAATAAGATTGCATGAAGATGAAGAAATTTTGGGTACTGATATGGCTGAAATTGGTGAACATGCATACTATGCTGAAGATCTTGTAAACACTACTAGTGATAATCCATATGTTATTGAGCCTATCAGATCTACTGATGCCAACATTGCAAAACTAAAATCTGTTGTCACTGCCAAGAATGAAGAACCAAAGGCATTTGAAGGTAACGCTGAAGGATCGAGCTCTTTGAATGATGATGGAAGTGAAAATTCCAAGAAGTGAATTAACAACACACTATAATGATCTTTTTTATCATCTTTTCTATTTTTGTTCCTTTCAGTTCCTCATATGTAATACTTCGTAAGCTTGGCATATAGTTCCTTATTTTGGGTTTATACATAATTAATTAAATACTAATGAATACATATAATTTATAAGATGTTCGTCGCAAAGTAGGATTCTGTTATTTGGTTTGTTAAGTTTGTAATTGTTTCAGAGAGTAATTTCCCCTTGCAAATTTTTTTGAGCATGTATCAATTCCTGAAAAATTCATAGGATCCCGAAACCTAATATTCCTATTGATTAATCACTTCTAGTTTTATTTTAAATTAATTATAAATAAAATAGAACTGAAACTTGGATCTTTTTGCTCTCCATTTTGCTATGGTCTAGATTTTTTAAATTTTATCAATAATTTTGAGAAAATTGTGAAAATATGTGCAAACTAATTTAGATCATTTCAAACTTTTTAGCTGGAAATGGATTCGGTGCCGATATTTCCGGGCATTATACCGATAACTCCACCTAAAGAGTTTTTAGCAAGCTTCCATAGTTTACTGTTTTTAGTCCTGTCAAGGTACAATATTCGAATTGATTATTTTGCGCAAAAAATTTATGAGTATCTAAACAGAATCCCGATGTTTTGACTAACAATTAATAATTAGTTAAATAAACGCAGCATATTTATAAAGAATTTAAAACGATTCACTATAACAATAAATATCAGGAGAAGCTTTTAGTTTCCTGTTAACTTGACACTGTTCCTTAATAAGATTGGTAAATCCACTTGGTCCACAAGAAGAAACTGCCAAAGACTTGAGATCAGTACCGTTCAGAATAAGTCTAGCCGAGTGGAATTTAATTAAATTCTCTATATCAGGGCGTCCATAGATTCTCTCTATTCCGTCGTTTTCATCTACACTATCACAGTATTTGTAGCCCGACTCTGTAATTTGTTCCTGCTTAACCATTTTACCCGTGGAGTCCTCGGTTTCATTACTGCTAATGCTAGTGAGTTTAGGATTAATCTCTTGCGTAATATATATACTAAGCAGTACCCTTCCTTTGTCAATATGAGGTTTTAATAATTCAATTATGTGACTGTACCAATTCTCGTTAGCCTGTCTTCTGATAACCCAAAATATATGCACAGTTGATACTTGAGGGCGAAACAAGTAGTCACGAGCATCATCTCTTTGCTTAATTTGATTCACAAGGTCAAGAGCAACAGGAAAGATGAATGAACCACCAGATCCTGCTCCAAAGAAGATCGAAGTATCAAATGGCAAGAACGGTTGATGCTTGGCACCGTAGGGACCAGCAAACATGAGTTTAAGTTTAATGATTCCTTTCCTTTCAGCTGTAGACTCATTAATTGATTGTGTAGTGTCACTAATAGAATTACTTCGTTCCTGCTCAAAAGTGTGAGAGCGGCCGGCCTTGGGTTCGGAGTCATCAAAACCAAACGAAGTTTGGTCAGTTTCAATTTGGGTGATTTCACCACTATTTTCTCTGGATTCACCTATCGTCTCGAGAGATTCGGGATCAATATCGGAAGTATTCTGCTCCTCTTTTAATTTTTCCAATGTATTGTATAACTTTTTCGTGAAACCTTTTTGCTTTCTCAATACTATCTTTATTTCACCAGTGTCCTCTAAACTAGCAATTGTGAAAGGATGATACTGAAAAAGACTGATCTTTCTAACATTGATAAGTATATGCTGACCAGGATTCCAAGTGCTAAACTTAGGTAAGATTTTGGTATACCAGGTATGTTTGGCCATCCATGTTTTGGTAACAGGTATAGTTATCAAAACGGTTTCAGAGTCTAATAATTCAAACTCACACAATCCTTTGTTAGGTGAACATCTCTTGTGAATGAACCCTAAGATACGAGTAATTACTCTATCTGCAACTAGCAAATGAACCGAAATTAAAACTACAGCATGGTTGGCTGGGTTATGGAAATAAGCTAGAAGTAACATAATAAATGCAAACACCCTGTGCTGAAGTAAAAAGAATTCATACGACCACCTTCTTATCCATCTGTTGCTAGCCCAAGTTAACATAAAGAAACATGAATAGGCTATCATTCCAAATATCTGAGGAGGAATAAAAATCATTACTTCAAAATTCAAGTCAAGCCAGTATTGAATAGACAAGCCAACGTGAACGGTTACCATAAGCCACATGATTCTACCTAGCCACAAATGCAAAAATACTATTCTGTCATGTTGAAGTCCGGTGATTGCTGTTATCAAATCATGTTTCATAATCAGAAGCATAAGTGCAGGTAAGTTTCCCATGGCTACTCTCAGAAGTCGTTTAGCGATAATATACCTCCTGGGCTGGTAGTCAAGGTCGATTGTTTCAACGAAGGAAAAGACTCCCGATATCGTCAAATGTACGAGCCCCAATAAGGCAATACTTGGTTGGACAAATACTTTGTCCTTCTTGTATGGAATATTGACTCCAATGCAACTCGTCCATAAGTCCCAGTATTTTAGAAACTTGAAATATGGTTTGTAATTAAGCGAGGATTCAAATCTCTTACTTCTCAAATATCTTGGGATCCAATGAAAGAAGACACCGTGTAAACCTAAGACTATGAAGATTAGCACAACTACCAAACCCTCAAACTTTTCATTTCTGTCTTTCTCTACGAAATACTGCAATTCAAATGGTATAGAAGACATCTTCGTTGTACTATACTAAAATTCGTTTAACTACAATAATTACTTACCTAAGTGAAGTATAAGTAATAAATCCATATTTTAATTTAGCCAATTGATGAAATATATTATAAAAGGACATATCGGGATTGAGAAGTTTATGCAATGAAGATCGGGTACCACGCTCTAGCTAAGAAATTCCTAGAGAAACGAATAAGGAGTTGGCGGCATCCTGTCATCATTGGCTGGATTTATGACTACAAAATAATAAGTATCTATCCTGATAATCTAGATAATTCGAGGTTGCATTGTGACTACTTAAAAAGAAAAGATGATACTTGCAATACGAAAAATTAATTATGTTTGCCGCTAATAATACAAGTTTGTGAGGTAAATGAAGGCAAGCACCTATCAGTCTGGAAACGGTTACTTTAATTGAATGTGCTATATAGCTGACGATATTTAAGTAGGAAGTTTGTAAACCAAATGGAATAGAGGGATCAATTATTAAATTCATATCTTCTGCTTAACTAAATTCATTAACATGTTTCATTCGATTAGTACATTACCTTATTGAGAAACTCCGATCACTCTCGCCAAGTACTGCAAAAATGTCGCAGCTGCAAGTTTCGAAGCCGCGCACAAAATATTTTTTAGCAGTACAGGGAAGGTGCAAAAATGCTTTTGACCAATAACCCTGAGTTTCGCTTTGATGCATATCCACGTCTTGTAGGTATAGACCCGAAATGACTCTAATGGAGTTATCGGGATCAACCGCGCTCTTTATAGAGGTATACTCAATGGGTGATCGGCCTTATTCAGACAAAGTCAACCCGTAGATCCCGAAAGCTCGGAGAATAAACGGGGTAATATCACCAGTCTTAATTAAATACAGTTTTATTTAACTCAAACATTATCCCAGTAATATGTCAAATACTAAACTATCATATTAATTCTTAGCACAACATGCAATCTTTGATAGTTCTTTTCACATTAATAAGTCTTGTATTTGCAGACAACTGGGCAACATACCCTCAGGTACCAAAGACTGCTAGTATCAACGGTTTTGCAGACCCAATCTACAGTGAATTACCATCATGTGCAAGTGAATGTGTTAAGTTTAGTACGTCTAATACTCCATGCCCATACTGGGATACCGGGTGCTTCTGTGTTATGCCTCAATGGTCTGGCTTAGTAGGCCAATGTGTCGCACAGAATTGTGCCGGAAATGATGTGTCTAGTGCTACCTCCTTGGCCATATCTCTATGCTCTTCTGTTGGAGCTAATACTTGGATGATGCCCGCATCTATTTCCACTCAGCTTTCAAGAGCAGCAAATGCCAAGGAAGCATCTGCTACTGACGTTTCGGGTAGTTCTGCGGCAACTGCCTCTAGTTCTGACACCTCGTCTTCAGCAAATTCCTCGGCAAGTTCTTCCGGCTCCCAAAGCTCAACTCCAAGCTCTACAAGATCATCTTCATCTTCTTCAGAATCTGCTTCTACTTCAGGATCGCTGTCCTCAAACGCAAACGACGCTGTATCCAAATCTACTGCAGGAATTTTGACTATCCTTCTCGGTGCTTTGGCTTCACTTTTCATTTAGTTATACAGTATATAGTAATTAAATATTTTGAAATTTAACAAATTTTAGTATCAAGTTTTGTTGCCTGATGTAAGAGCCGATCCTGAAACTTTCGTGTGTTTAATGTACATGAATAATTTATTAATGACAAGAAATTTAAATAATATTTTTTGAGCACTAAACGAAAAAGTTATCTAGAAAATCTGGAGTTGAAAAAAAGGATGTTCCAAATAAGTGTAAATAGCGAGACAAAAGCGGATTAGAGCAATAATTGACTAATATTTACTAATCCATCATTAACTATTCCCGTAATTGTATAGAAAAGTTCGAGAAAAATAATTAATCTAAACACGGCTCAATAACTCAACTAACCAATCGGTAGGGAAGTAAACAGCTCCATTATTCCTTTCCTAATTAAGAACACCGCAATAGAAATAATCGTATTAAATTACAATTTTAATAGAAGCCTTGACAATCGTTTAATAGTTAGTAATTGGCCCAGAACCAAATATCTTTGAAAAGTCGCCGAACTTAGTAGCTGTGAGTTCTGCGCGGTAGCTGCATATCTGCGTACAAATTTTTATGTAAAAAATGCATCTATTCTGCAATTAAAAAGATGGGTTACGAGCTGTTGCTCCACAAAATTAAAATTCTTGGATTGCAAAGTTGTACCAAATTAAACAGCTTTCGAACCAGAAGGGAGTCCGACTTGATCCGTGATTCGATTGGTCTATTTCTTTGGTATTATTATTGAAGAACGGGGATATCGGAGCTTCTTAATGTAGACTATGCAGCATAGCAAGACATCTCAGGGCCGAACATGGAATACCTCGAGAGCCTAATAAACATTCTCTAGGGATGTAATCAGATAAATACAGTAGTTAATCAGTGAAATTATTCAAATTATAATCCTAATATCTTTAAACCTAAAATGCAATTCATTACAATCGCTTCTGCTATCGTTTTTTCCTCAGTTGTTTTAGCTGAAGACGACTACGCTACTTACCCATCAGTTCCACACAGTGCTTCTATTAACGGGTTTGCTGATCCAATTTTTGATAGATTACCTTCGTGTGCTCAATCATGTGTCCAACAAAGTACGTCTAACACCCCATGCCCATACTGGGACACTGGATGTTTATGTGTCATGCCTCAATTTGATGGTCCCGTCGCCGAGTGTATCGCCCAGCAATGTCAAGGTAGCGACGTCTCTGACGCAACCTCTTTGGCCAACTCTATCTGTTCCTCAGCTGGTGTCTGGGAACCATACTGGATGATCCCAGCTTCCTTATCAACTGCTTTAGATGAAGCTGCCCAAGCCACGGCCACCGCTATAGCTTCGAGGACTACTGCTGATGCCACCACCTCTGATTCTGCTCCAGAACCAACTTCAACCTCTGCTGAGGAGACCACTGCAGAACAAACTACTGCTGTTGAACCTTCTGCGGAACAAACCACTGCTGTTGAACCTTCTGCAGAACAAACCACTGCTGTTGAACCTTCTGCAGAACAAACTACTGCTGCAGAATCTTCTACAGCTCAATCCACCGCTACTGAATCCTCTGCCGAACAATCCTCACCCGCCGAGACATCGTCTTCCGCATCTGGTTCATCCGCTTCAATTAGCCAAGTCAACTCTGGTAATGTCAATTTACCTGCGTGGGCTGCATCTTTTGCTGGAGTTTTAGGTGGTGTCGCTGTTTTATTCTAAGCTATATATAATGAAGTGATTAAAATTTCTACTAATAAATTTTTGCAAATAGGCAGCTTTGGACTTCACACTAGATAATTGAATTTTCGATAGTTGGTTTAGCCATCTAAATAGTTTTAAAAATAAAAGTTTAAAATCAAAATCATAATCTCATACATCTTAGACTATGAAACCTTAAATTATTCGAATCGTAAACTTGCCTTACATTGCTTTAACAATATCACTTCGAGAAATATAGTCTAGAGCCCGACAAAGTAAGATCATAATTGGTTGAGATGTAAATCAAAGGCCCTGTGTTAGGTTGCCGCAGAGAAAGAATACCCCCAGAAAAAAGTTAAACGATCGATTTATTGTACTCTTCGAGGAATAACCGATCGATGTCCGTTGTATTCAGCCTTGGAGCGCTCTCAATGGCTGCATATTATTTTTTTATATGTCTAGAAAATATTGTCTAAGGTTTTCTTGCAGAAATGTCGCGTTGGAGTTATCTAAACGATCATCAGATTTTGCTTCCCTTTTTTATTTTTTCCTGTTATTTTAATTTTGGCTGCACGTTATGTTGCAGCCCGATACAAATTTCACCAGCTAAAAACAAAATATTGTCTAAAATTTGTGTCCTAGATAGGATCGATATTGTAAGATACTATATCTCAGATTTCCTTTTAGAGAGGAGAAGGATAACCGTTTAACCCGAGATCATATGGGTGCTTTTTCTTGGATTGTCGTTAAATATCGGCTCTGCAAAGGGCAATCTAACACATTTGTATGATATTAACTTACATGCAACCTTGCATACATATCTGCAAATATTAACTTAAAAATATATCGGCAATATCGGTAATTGCAATTATTCCTTCATGAATTAATTTACAAGTTCTGTTTGGATAGACCGACGATGGAGATGGTAATAATCGAGAAGTAGTCGACGAAAGGCATTAAACCTTTTAACAAAAACAAAAAGAATAAATACGTGGTGAAAATTCTGATATAATCATATTCCAGTATCATTCACATTACACTCGCTAACATGCTTTCCCAAATAATTGCAGCCACATTAATCACGGTTCCATTGGTATTAGGTGCTGACAATCCTTACAGTCAATACCCTCTGGTTCCACATAGTGCTTCCATCAACGGATTTGCTGATCCAATCTATGACAAATTGCCTTCTTGTGCCAAGTCTTGTGTCACTGGAAGCACATCCAATACTCCATGTCCATACTGGGATACCGGATGTTTATGTATTATGCCACAATTCGAAACCCCCATTGCTCAGTGTATTGCCGACAATTGTAAAGGAAACGAAGTAGTCATTGCTACCTCCTTGGCTAAGTCTATTTGTACTTCTGCAGGAATTTACTGGAACATCCCAGCATCTGCCAGTACCTTTTTAGACGCTGCCGCTACAGCAATTGCCAGTACCTCTGCTGCTCCATCCAGCACACCAGCCTCTAGTACATCCGCAACTAGTTCTTCAAGCTCGAGCTCAAGTTCCAGTGTACCTGCTACAAGCTCTAGTGCATCAACTTCTCAAGCACCAATTACCAAAGTCCCAACTTCTTCAGAGCCAGCAATTACCGCCGCACCTTCTTCTACTGATAATCCATACAGTCAATACCCTCTGGTTCCACATAGTGCTTCCATCAATGGATTTGCTGATCCAATCTATGACAAATTGCCTTCTTGTGCCAAGTCTTGTGTCACTGGAAGCACATCCAATACTCCATGTCCATACTGGGATACTGGATGTTTGTGTATAATGCCACAATTTGAAGGGCCAATTGCTCAGTGTATTGCTGATCAATGTAAGGGAGGAGATGTTGTTAGTGCTACATCATTGGCCAAGTCTATCTGTACTTCAGCAGGTATTTACTGGAACATCCCAGCATCTTACAGTCCAATATTGGATGCGGCCGCAGCTGCATCGGCCACAACCAGTGCAGTTGCAACCAGCGATTCAGCCTCTGCTTCTGCATCTGCCCCAGTATCATCGGTGACTTCATCTGCTGCTTCATCGGTGACTTCATCTGCTGCTTCATCTGCTGCTTCATCTGCTGCTTCATCTGCTGCTTCATCTGCTGCGTCATCTGCTGCGTCATCTGCTGCGTCATCTGCTCCTTCAGCACCACTCTCATCTGTTGCTTCCTCAGTCGCTCCTTCAGCACCACTCTCATCTGCTGCTTCTTCAATTGCTGCAAATGCTTCCTCGGTAACTTCCTCAGCACCAAGCTCTGTGGTCGGCCCAATTGGCTCCAACTCTTCTGCCACTGGCGCCCCAGACATCACCTCCGTTGGCACACAAGAAATTGAAACCAAAACCAACCACGGAACCACTGTTATTACCATTACCTCTTGTTCCGAGAACAAGTGCACTGCTCAACCAGTCACTACAGGCTGGACTGTTGTTACTAATGAAAAAACTAGTTACACCACCTACTGTCCATTGACCGCCGGGTCCACCCCAGCCACCACCAACGCAGGCTCAGGATCTGCTGGTACGGAATCTAGTGGATCCACTGGCTCTGGGTCCAAGGGCTCGAATGGCGATGTTGTCACCACCTCTGCGAGTGTTCATCCAAGTGTGGTCGCACAACCAAGCAATGGCTTTGGTAACTCTGCCGCACCTCATTTGGCCACCCTCGGAGCATTCCTTTCAGCCCTTGCCTTGTTTTACTAGTCTATAGTCTCCTAATTGTATAGCGCGCGAGCCCAAATAGATGTTCTACTAGCACTAGTGTAATAAATAAAGTCGCACCAACACCCAAACAATGCATGAAGATTCATGAACTCTTTCATCACCATTTACTGCAGCGTATCTACATCAACACTAATCCTACCCATCACCCTAATCACTAAATGTATTACACCACCATGTTAAAGATATCACCCTCTGTTCTATACTATTGTTTCTTTACTTCCCTCCTTCTCCCTTTCCTCCTTCTCCCTTTCCTCCTTCTCCCTTCCCCCCTTCTCCCTTCCCTCCTTCTCCCTTCCCTCCTTCTCCCTTCACTCCTTCTCCCTTTCCTCTTCCTCCCTTTCCTCCTCCACCCGTCTCCGTCGGCCTATTTGTTTCTCCTATCACCCCACACATTTTCGCACGTGACCGCACCCGACCCTACCGGCAACTTAAACTTCATCACCATCATCACTGTTCCTTACCCCCCAGCAAGTGTACACCGCCAATCAAGCTAAACTTAAGCACCTAATCGGTCCAAATACTCCACAATAACAGTATGGCTGATTCTTCAGGTTCCGGCGGCAGCAATGCGTTCGCCACCACCATCCTCACCTCCAAGACACCACAACAGGCTGCGTTGATATTGCCCAACAGCTTGGATTCCACCACGAGCTTGATCGACGAGAAACTCATCAACTGGTTCTCCCATTACACCTCGTCTGTTCGTGCCCACAACCAAAACTTGCAGAAACTCCACGAAGAAGGGTCCCGTTTTTTCACCGAAGAACAGTACTTTGGTGAGTACGGCAACTTCCCCCGTATCTGGAACTGCTTGTTGAGTTCGATTCAGGTCGAACACCAGAACAACGAAATCCTATACAAAAACTTGAAGTTGGACGCCATTGGCCCTCTTCGCGATGTGTTTGACAAGGATGTCAGGTTGTCGGAGTTGTTGATCAATAGCCAGGAGTTGAAGGAAATCAGCGCCAAGCTTGCCCACCACGACAACCAGGCGGAAGTTGAATGGAACTACAAGGCGCCGCAGTCGTTTTCCAACTTGGAAAACTTCAAAACATTTGAAATCCAGTTGTTATTTGACGTGGTGTTGAACTTCTTCCAGTTCCACAGCACCAGGCTCAACAAGGACTCGGAAAACAACGCCAACTCCACCAACTATCTATTGAACAACTTCAAGCTTTCCAACGAACTCAACCACTACGCCGAGTACTTGGTCAAGACAGACTTCAAGCCGTCTGAAGACTCTGGCTTCGTCAAACAGCAACAGAAGCAGCAGCAGCAACAACAACAGAGCTACTCCAACCCCACTCCAACCAAAACTAAGCGTTTGAGCACGTTCCACAAGGCCGATTCCCAGTCAATTGCGTCTGCAAACTCGTCCGGAAAGAAGTCGTCTACGTCCAAGATCAAGTCCAGAGTGGGCTCGATTTTTGGCAGAAAATCAAAGGACAAGAACCAAAGCTTCGCTAACGATACCATTCCCGAAACCGAGTCTGTCAACACCGTTACTTCCAACCAGCAGTTGCCTTTTGTAGGTTCCCACCACCCACAGACCAACTCGCTGACCCGAGGCTCTTTGTCGAGAGGAAACTCGGTCAGAAGATCCAATGACTTGTACCAACCGGCTCCTCCACAAAAGGACAAGCCCGTTGCACCCCCCAAGCCACATAATTCCGGGGTATATTCTGAAAGAAATGGATTCGACAGAAACGGGGGTCCTGAAAGACAAGTCTCTGCAAATGGCTCTGAAAGAAACGGCTCCGACAGAAACGTGTCTTCCAATTCAGCATCTTCTGCTCCTCGTTACTACACCAATCCTGGCCAGTCTCCCGTACAATCGGGTCCAGCACCAACCCTTCCCAGCCCTACAGGCTCGGCTCCGCCAGGTGCTCCACTTTCGGCCTCTACTATTCCATTAGTGGCTGAAAAGAACAAGCAACTGGCCCCAGCGCAGCCGTTTGAGTCGCCGAACGTCGTGCCGTACAACGGCTCTGATTCCTCTTCTGACGAAGACGGTCCAGAAGACTTGGGTGCCAACGGCCGTAGATTGTCGATGCTCCAAAGACACGATTTGGCCCCTGAATCAGACCAGTTTAGTCCCGCTCAACACCAGCAAACTCCAACTGCTATAGAGTCAAAGCCTCCCGCTGTCATCCAAACCCAGGATCCGGTGGTGACGCCTACGAAGAACCCAGCTCAAACTGTTCTTCCTGGTTCTTTCAATATAGCAAGCACCGACGTTGCGTCGGATGCGTTTTTGTCGGCACATAGATCGAGGCAAAGCAGCTCTGGAAAGTATAGTTTCGAGGCAGGCGATGACGAAGGACCCATCGAGGCCAGCCCCAGACTCCAGCAGAACGGCTTTGGGCCTACACTGGATCTCCCTGATCCAAACGTCAGTACTGTTTCACCTGTAAAAGCATTGGAATCTTTTGGTGACGAACCCACCTCTCCGTTTGCTACTGGTTCTGGTTCTGCTGGTGCGGTAGGAGCTGCTGCAGGTGCTGGCGCTGGTGTGTTTGGTGCCGGATTGGCTAGCGCAGGATCTGGTGCTCCACCACCACCACCTCCATCAAGAAAAGTGGTTCACCATGAAGACACGCTTTCCAGTCTAACTTCAACTCCACCTTCCACCAGAAACCGTAAAGACGTGCAATCGCAAATCTTCCACAACTTACCTTCGGCCCGTGATTCGTACATCCAGCCAAGTAATCCTAGAGAATCATTTGTGCAACCTTCCAACGGATTTGGAGCTTTAAATCCTCCAAATGCCTTGATAAGTCAGGACACCGGGAACTCGTTGCTCAAACACAGCGAGTTCTTCAAGCATTTTGATACCAAATCTGCCGAATCTAACGGATTGAACTCTTCCATTGCCGAGGTAATCAACGTAAGCTTTAGAGATGGAAAGTTGAATAAGTCGCAAATCATTGGTGAAATTGCATTCAACTTCAAACCAGTAGAAGGAGAAACCAACCCTGAACCAGTATTGGTCAAGATTGCCAACAACTTCGACAAAACCATCTTAAACAACTCTTTTGTTGAAAAGCTTAGTGATAATCAATTTAAGGTAAGTCCAGCGCAAATCTTATCCAAGACTTTAGGTGGAATAAAATATATTCAAAAACTAAACGAATCTGCCATTCCCCTTTTGGTCCATCATGTATGGAAATACGAACCACACCAGTCAAGTTTGATGATTAACTTGAAGTTAAATCCAAGTATCAATTCCAATTTGATCCTTAACAATTTGGTGGTGTCGGTGGCCCTCAACTTGGATGTGCAAACCAGCTCGGTTTCATCCAAACCATTGGGTTCGTTCAACAAAGAAAAAAATAGAATCACCTGGAGATACACCAAGCCTCTAGTACTTGGAGAAGGTGTGTCTGAAGAAAGATTGATCGCCAGGTTTATGACCGAAGGTACAGCTTCTGAACACGAATCGGGAGTTCAACTTAAGTTCCAAGTTCAAGATCCATACCTTCGTAATGCTACCATCTATGATTATGAAGGTATTAATGAAATTCCTGTGGCAAGAAATTTGATTAGTGGTAACTATAGTGGCCACGCTTAGACTTTTTTTATAGGCTAAAATGTTTTGATTCTACAACTGTTTAAATAAATGTTCGATATGTGAGTATATGGCCAGACTATTGCCCAGAAGGATTGTAAAACGGGCTCATCACGACGTAATCTGCGGGTTGAAAGGAGTAAGGAAAATAATGATGACTATAATGCCAGCGAATAAATAGAGAACAATAATTAATCGAAATACAATTGACAATTCATGTCATCACAATTAATATTCACATTTAAATACATTGATGGTTAACGATAGACGGGGCATACGCAACTATAGAATACACCACAGTAAAGGTTGGTAAACTATGAAGATATTGACCCAAGCCTAATTCCAGGTTAGGAATATTTCAGCCTTAGCAATTAGTCTGATTTCTTGGTGGCTTGCGATGGGGTCAAGTCGTTATATGCGGTTTGCAAGCCTGAAATCTGTTTTTTAAACACAGCAATGTCTTGATCCTTGTTCTTAATAAGCTGTTCGTACTTGGCAATTTCACCTTCCTCGTTTTCAAATGCACTTGCTTTGTTCTTGGACTTGGAGGAAATCCTTCTATACTCTGATTCCTTATCAACCAACTTTCTAACGGTTTTGATAACAGTATAAATAGCAATGTTGGAATAGAGAACTGCACCCGTTAAGTAGAGGTTTCTTTGTGCATAAAACTTGCTAGCCAATTGGTCATGTGTCAATGGCGGATTACTTCCACGATAGTTACTGATGAAGTTGGGGTCATCGACTGGTCCCCGGTATCTTTTCAAACGATTCAAGCAGTCAACAAACTGCATACCTAATAACATGATTGTAAACAACAATCCCACTTTGAAGTTTTGCGATCTCTCCAACACTTGACTGAAGTTGATAATTCTTACTCTGAGAACATGGGGCAATGGCAGAAGTAAAACTACCAACACCAGCATTTGTGCTATAAGCGTGATGAATACTAGGGACATTTGAATACTCATGATGAATCTAAGGGTGGTTTAATTGATATCCGAAGACACTGAATGGTGAAAGGAGGATTTGAAAGAGTTCAAAAAGTTGGTGATAAGTGAAGTGTGTCAAATGACAGAGGCGCAGGCGCGGCTAGTGACGGGTGGTAGCGAGAAAACAGGGAGGGAGGGTGAAACTCAGCGAGACTGGCATCGCACCAGGGGCTGGCATCGCGCGACTTTGCGGTGTTTCTCGCTAACGCTGAATGCCACTATTGTCGAACCACCACCATAGAGCCTCTATAGAGCCTCTATAGAGCCATTACTTGTGCTCCTATTATGTTGATATGTCGGCTCCAAATACTTACGAGGTGGTTCACGCTACAACCTATGCCAGTACTACTAGCCCAGTCTGTTCTATCTCAGATGGCGGCCCTTGGGGCACTGGCTCAAATCCAAACCTGCACCTGAACGAAAGAAAGATGGCATGTGAATCGTCGTCTATGAAGCGTATCCTACTATGGCACTGCAATGCAAGCCGTCAGTCGAGACAATTTCTTGTACACACACTAGTGCTTTCTAAGACTGCTATGCGTCGCTTATAACTTAGAATCCGTCACTTCTAAGTTTTGATGAATTAATCCCAAGTAATTATTCTACATTGGGTGCAAAACAATCTACTATTAAATTATA
This sequence comes from Suhomyces vadensis, assembly GCA_030575035.1. Lineage (NCBI taxonomy): Eukaryota > Fungi > Ascomycota > Pichiomycetes > Serinales > Debaryomycetaceae > Suhomyces > Suhomyces vadensis. The sequence goes on along the minus strand of JAJMGK010000023.1, from coordinate 139,821 downwards.
TACTTATAACCCAGTGACCCGCTTGGCATAGTTGTACCCAATGGTACTAAAGATTATCATACAACCTATAATACACCAAAACCAAGCGAGCCCTTCGTAGTCCTGACCAGGAACCACACAGTTCATACCCCATAAACCTGTAACAACATTAATAGGCAAAACAATCGTACCTAAAATGGTGATCTTACCCAACACATCATTGGTATCATTATTAACCTTGGTCATATCTATATTAATTTGGGCCAAGTAATTGGAATGGAATCTGGCTAGCAACTTTTCATAGTGATTCAATGATTGAATCATAGTGATGATATGATCCTGGATATCTCCCAAGTACATTCCGATTTCCGACTTGCTGCCGTCTCTGTTTTCGTGGATACTTTCACTGAATCTCTTGCTAAATCCCTTGATGACATCGGCTTTTGAGCCCAATAACCGAAGTACCGACATCACTCTCTTACGGCACTCTCCGATTCTTCTCAACATGTCTCCCTTACGTTTCCATCCTATGATTTTAGACGCAGTTCCCTTGGAACTCCTGCTGCTTTTCTTAGATTCGCTTCGAGAAGTAACCGAGTGTGCTTTTCGTGAAAACCCTTTGAGTCTGTTGCCTCTGGCACCTCCTTGTTCTACTGTTGACTTGGTACGCTTACGTCTAAAGAAAACGTTCTCCGAGGCCGACTTCCCGTTTTTAGGAAGCTCGTTGCTTCTTTTTCTACCCTTCAAGGGTGGTCTGAAGCTGGCCTCCGACTCCAGGTCATCATCTGAATCGTCCGAATCATCCGAATCCGAGTCTCCAGAGTGCATTTTCAAGATGGCGTCTTCAATCGAATTCACTTCTTCTTCAATACTCTCAATCATGGGTGCAAACGAATCAGTGATGTCGTCAACCAAGGCGTAGCAGATCCAGTCAGATGTCACAGTAAGATAGTCCTTGAGTAGCCTAGCTCTTCTTCTGACATTAATAGGATGGGGAGTGGCCGAGAAATGAAATGTGATAACTGCATCCTTAAACACAATCATGTACATGTTAAGAGGCAGCAACTCACCTTCTCTAATCTTCTTCTGCTTGGACTTGACCGAAAATGACTCCTTGGTAGGAGCACGGTTGGCTTTCTTGCTCAAATCCGCCTTCTGTTTTACCATTCCCAGGAAATAGCCCCACAAGCTCGACTTGCGTTCAGGCGATCCAAAGATACTGTTACTGTCTCCACCAATATCGAAGTTTCCACCACTGTTCTCGTACATTTCCTGTAACTTACTCAATTTCTTTTCTTGCTCTTTGGCACGCTGTTTTCTTCTCTCGTACACTATATCGAACGATGTAAAACAAATGAAATAGTACGATTTGAACAACTCTACCTTCTCACGGGCCTCCCCCAAAAAGATATCTTCAGTAGTCAATGGATGGATTCCAAACGTCTTGGACAATACCTTCATTTCTTCTTCGGTAGGGTCCAAAACGTCCAACCAGTAAGGTATTTCCGGTACCTTATCGACGGGGGCCACCAAGGAAGCAGGAGCTCCTGCACCGATGCCTACAGACTCAGGTAAGGGAGACTCTGTGCCGCCCTTGGACGACTGCTTGATTTTGCTTAGTGGTTGGACATTAAGATTGACCGCCGAAGCACTGGTATCATTGTATGGAGCATGCTGTGGAGGTGGACTGGCCAAGTTAGCTACACTGGTGCTTGAAGGAGACTTGGAAAACGGTGCCGAATTTGTAGGCTGGAACAACTTCTGGAGCTTGTTCATGATGTCATTTTCGTCTTCGGGATCAGGAGACTGACTGTTGCTTTTGGCCTCAGTCTTGGCTCCCGAGCCCGTCTGAGGCTTTTGTTCGACGCTGCTTTCCGAAATCAACCCACTGATTGTAGGCGAATGCACAGTGGTGTGGAGATCGTCTCTGAAGTACGTGAATCTGCAAAGCTTTCCATCGGTTCTGGAGCCCTTCTGTTTATTCTGCAGGCCCTTTTGGTTGACCAAGATAGTTGGAATTTCTTCCTTGGACTTTTCCCATGGCTGGATGGGCGTTGGTCTTACTCTGAACGACTCCTGTAACAGGCTTAACGATTCAACCTCGTTTACGTGGAAATTATTGAGTAATGGCGTATCGACATCATCTTCAGGCTCCAGGACCTTGGCTGTGGGCAGCTGGGCAGGTTTGTGGTCTTTGCATTGCTGGTTGCGTTCATGGTTGTAGTTCAAGTTGAACTTGACCTGTTCTTCCTCGTGGGATTCTTCCATGACTTCCTCCAATTCTTCCCTGACAAACTCCTCCAACACCTTCAAATCGGGCCACTGGTAGTTGCTGCGACGGCTAGGGTCGTTCTGGTCGTAATAGTCGGGAAAACAGACGTCGTCAAGCGACGTGGAGTCACTGGAATGCTCGGACGACGGGTTGGACGCACCAAACTCATACGAATTGAGTGAATACTGGTCGTCGTTCTCTTGATCCAGGTGACCAGAGTAACGTCCCAAAGCTACGTCACGGTCAAGAACATTAAACGGGTTGGAAAAGGCCTGGTTTTCCATAAGACTCGACTGTTCCTGGGCGTACCTGTCCATGTCAAGAGCCACAGAGCCATAATGGCCGCCTTCAGGTATACTTTTACGAGATCTGCGATCGGAAACGATATTGTTGTCTGATCCCTGGAACAAACTCTGGAGATTCTGGTTGGTAAGTGGCAAAATAGGTTGGTGTTCCCGAGCAGAGCCATTGGTAGCACCGTTGGAGGGTCCGCCCGAGTTCCCTGGTTCCAGATTATGGAATGCATTACTATCACGGTGTTTTTGCAGATGTGATGCCCTTTTGCGCTGTCTTCCCGGCGCAGTCCGCTGGTGGGCCAAGTCTTCCTTGGTCCGATGGTCAACAAAGACGCCCGAAGTGAGGTAGTCATCGGATGAGCTTTGTCTGCTATGGCTAAGAAGTTGGGGTTCAGAATTGTTCTGACCGTTTGACTGAGGACCTGAGCCCGAACGCCGGTGGCTGTAGCGTTTTTGGCCATGGGGGTGGCCATTATGGTGATCGTTGTGACTCATGGCGTGTTTTGCATGCTCTGGTGGCTTCAGGGTAAATCAATAGCACCACGTATAAATTTTGCAGTTTCAACGGTTCAGATAGATTGATTATTAGTGCCGGTACCTATATATAGCACAACATTCAACAATATACGCTTAGAAGTCACTTGGGGATGTTTTGTAGTTTGGCTTGGTTCATTTTGGCTCCTCTGGAAGGTTGCGGCGGTGCGGCGGGCTTGCGTGGTGATGCGCGGGAATTGCGCAGCAAGTCACGTCGAGGCTAGGGAGATCGCGGTGGGTGATGTGTTTCAGCGGAGCCTCGTTGGGGTATGTTGGTGTGTCTAATATTAGAACTATACAACGCTATTCAGAGTACATGTACTAACTAGAGCTAGACTTAAACGGGAGACCACGGGTTGTATCTTCGATAGAAGATGCTAGCCTAGTGCGCGGCCGCTAGGGAGAGACAGTCGGTGTTAGCGCGGCCGCTAGGGAGAGACGGTCGGTGTTAGCGCGGCCGCAGCGAGGCAGCAGTGAGACAGCGAACGAAGACATGCGCATAACGAATTGCGCTTGCCACACCTTTCGTATCAGCTCGTCGCATGCTCTTGTTTAATGGCAGGGCACCTTTCCAACAGTATTTCAGTCGTAGCCAGTCGGGGTTCCGTGCACCTATTCTTGCTGCTCATCTTTGGATTGGGACTCGTCGTGATGTTTTTTGTTGGATTTGTCGGATTCACTATTGGAGTTGTTCTCGTGTTCCAACCCCTTGAGTGCCGCACTAATCTCTTCCCGCGACTCCATCAACTTTTCCCATACCTTCATACTCAACGCAATCCCCTTTTTGCCTGGCTTCTTCTCGCCGTTGCTAGTGTAGTACTCTCTGATGTCCACTATGTTATGCGACTTGAACTTGCTAACTAAAACCCGCTTTTTGTCGTCTAGATCAATTGCCAACACGACATCGCTCTTGCTGTCTCCCACTTCTGCTATGGTTCGTTTCTTACTTCCTGTCATATTTAACGTCTAAAAAAAAAGTGTATTTAATCTCGTTTTATTCCGCTGGCCCAAACCATATTGTGATATTTTCCAAGTGATTGTTTGACCTCACCAAAAATTACCTCGTCACGATCGTTGATACCGTCCTTGTTGGTTTTGACTTGCCAATAACTAGCTATGGCTACATCCAATTCGTATATATCGGAAACACCCAATACCGTGGACGTGGCCGTGTTCCACTGCTGCTCGCTGGTGGTGGTATCAAACATCCATTTCTTGAGCGCAAACCGGGTGGCCAAATCGGCCAATTCCTCGCCGTGCTGTGCGCGCAACTCTTGTCCGATCAGATACATCTTATCCTTCAATTCGGGCTGCGCAGGATGGAACGAATGCGTTGGTCCCGATCGCAAAAGCGACATGCTCAAGATCGATCCGTTCATTAACTTCTTGACACCACACTCTATAAATCTATTGTAATACTCAAATAAAATGGTGTTTTGAAGACACCCGTTGGAGTATGATAAAATGGCATCAAGACTTCCGATACGTTCGATCTCTTTACTACCTTTGGCAATCTTGTAGAGAAATTCAACAGGATATCCTGAAACTCCGAATGCTCGGATTAACCCCTCATCTTTGAGCTTTCTCAACTCTGCCAAAGCTGCGTAAATTTTCGCTTCGTCTACAAACTCGATATCGTGCATATACACCAAGTCTAGGTAGGTAGTGCCAAGTCTCTGTAATGAGCGCTCGACCGATCTTCGGACAGCAGCGGGTGAATAGTCAAAGTCATCAAGTTTAACTCTTCCCGCCTTTGTACAAATGTAGTATTGACTTCTCGAAAATGACACTTGTTTCAATGCTTGGCCCAAAAGTTCTTCCGAGGGTCCATAGTACGGTGAAGTATCAATTGCGTTCAACCCATAGCTGAAGGCTTTGTTCAATACTTCTTTGATCGGTAATTGTTTGGGATCTGAAGTATATTGCGTATTGAATACTGCTCCGCCGATAATTAGCGGGGGAAGATTCGTGATAGAATAAGGGCTGGCCACCTCAGCAGTTCCTATAGGAGCAACGGTCGACATTTGGTTGCCGACGACTGCTGGAACGCCTGCCGAAACGCCATGTTATATATGCCGCGTCACGTGAAAATATCTAAGCCGAACACTGTTACTATATGATCCAAGCACCCCGACATCTTGCTCTATTCAAGAGTAGCTAAGCTGCTCGTGTCCAAGGAAGCTCTCGCCGTGCACGCCAACTTCTGAAAGATGCATTTAGTACTATATTATTTATAATATCGCAAGTATATCGGTCTAGTCATCTACATGCGCCAAAACCATTGTAGTGAAACCAAATCAAAACCGTAAGAATTCTATATCTAGTGCAGTAAACACCTTATCTAAAGATTTCTAGGGTTATAACGTCAGCTTTACTTCCCATTCCACCTGCTTTCTGAGAGTAGTTGCAGCCATGGAACTGTCCCAAAGAGGAAATAATTAGGTACTGGTTTTGGTTAATGGATGAACCCAACGCATCTAATGACAACTATCCAGTAGAAGCTTATTATCTATTCTCCTAGATCACCAAATGTATAGCTATAATATTGTTATTGGCATGTTGTTGAAAGTAGTAAAAATATACGGTTTAAATATAGTTGAAAGCCTTTTCCACCTAATCAATCGATATTCAAAAGTCGTTATCCATCAACGGAACAATTTATTCTACATCAGGTAGTATTACAATATCGTATCATACATAATTACTATACATCCCATTAAAATATATCCTGGCCCTCAATAAGATAATTGCCCGGAACCAATCCCACCATTCCCGAATTCTCCATACAATTTGGGCCCAACTCACAGAAGAACCAATTGTCTTCTTGCTTATGAATAATATACATATTCCAGCCCTTTTTGAAGAACAACTCTCCATGGTGCTGCGGTTTATAAGTGTAGCGCGCCGTTGCTTTCATTACGAACGGTTTGCCAGTAGCTGGAGTAGTTTGGGCCGGTACGTCGATCATAGCCCGAAGATTGGTATACGATTTGGTGGGTGACTTCAGCAACGTTCGACGAGGTTTGTCTGACTTGACTATACATGTAGTAGCCAGGTCATTGTGGTCCCCATAGGGCTCATAGGGATCGAGCATCGAGCGAGGCCGTTGCTTTGGTTGTTGGGGAGTAGAAAACACCTGCGATGCTACAAACGGTTCAAGCATCGATTTGGGCCGAGCTTGCGTCTTTGTTTGGCCTGGAGAAGAAAAGTTTATAGATCCATAACGGGTAGCAACTTCGTCGTGATCATCAACATAATCAGAAGCAGATCTGAACGGAGACTTGGGCGAAGAATTGGCTCCGTATTCACTCTGGGCACGGCCGTCTTCGACACGGCCCTCTTCAGCTCTGGCACGGCGTACTGATCTACGGTACTGAGAAACATCACCATTACCTCCCGAATTCAAATCTTCCAAAGCCTTGGCAATGAAGTCTATTGAGAAATCCTTCATTATAGGCACGTTCTTGTTGGGAGTTTGCAGAAGTTTAGGCATGTTGGAGTTCAACGTGGGCAATTCCTTGGACTTGAGGTTGATCTGTTCCTGAAACTGGTTCAACTGCTTCTCCTTCCGTCTAGGTGAGGCCCAGTGTCTTTCTCCGTTGGAGTAGTTGGAAGACGAGTAGTTGGTAGGATTTGAGTAGTTGGACGATCCATTGCTTCGAGCGAGTTCGTCATCGTGCTTGTTCCGCAAGGAGAAAACATCAGTTTTATCATCAGGAGAAGACGAATATACCGAGCCCGTAGCCGGTTTTATCGGTGGGAATGCCAGCTGGAGTGATGCAGGGGCCAAACTTGCCGTTTGAGGAGGTGCTTTACGGGTAGGAGAAGGAGTTTTGGGTGGGGATTGTGACATGTAGCTAGATGGAGGTGGAAGTGTGACAGGAGGAAGTTCTTTGATATGGCTTGATGGGAAAGCAGCACTAGGAGTGTTTACAGAGGAGGGTAATGGAGCAGATGGGGTTGATTTCTGGTGGCTCAGTGAAGACTGGTGGCCCAGCGATGCGTGGGAGTACGTCGAGTACGAACGGGAAAGAATGGGCTGGTAGTCGGGGGTCTGGTAATTTGCCACCAGGTAATTGTTCTTGGACTTAGACTCGTCGTCGTCATATCCATTCATGTAGTCGACAAAGTCTGGTTCATTATAGATTTTATCGCCCGTTCCGTAGGTCAAACCAAAGTCTTGCAAATCCTGTGGAGGCTGGATCTTGGCAAATATGGACCTGGCCATGTCTACTGACAGATCATTGTCGACGCATAACGTGGCAACATTATTGCAGAAGTTGAAGCAGTTGACTTTCAAAAGCTGGATTCTTTCGACCTCCAACTTGTAGAAATCTTGCAAGGCGATGGACCAATCTTGGATGTAGATATCGTTGAGTTCTTTGTACTGTGTCAACGCAAGCTGATATGCTCTCTTGGAATTGTTGATGGACTGGGTCACTTTGCTGAGTTTGGCCTCGTGTTTCTCCAACTCCTTGCCCCAAGTTGTTTGTACGCAGAGACGAAGAGATTTGATGGAAACACAGTCTTCTTGGAACTTGGTTTTGGCAGCTTCAAGCGACTTGGCCGCCTCGTTCCGTCTGCTGATGATCTTGCTCATATGATGATCGATTTTGGACACCTTCTTGTGGTAAATGCCGTAGAAATCATTGAGATTGTCGTGGTTGATTTGTGAGACCGATTTGATGAACTTGGCGGTGTGTTTGGTCATTTGGACGTTTTCGTGACACAATTTGTCCAACGACTTCTTGAGTGTTCCTGTCTCGTTGGTTCCCACTGATATCTTATGGTTCAACTTATCGAGTCTTTTGTTGAATTCCTTTTCAATTGCTATTCTTTCTTGGTAATAATCAAGTAGTTCTTGAAGCGTTTTAAGGGAGTCTTTGATTCTGGTTTGGATGGTCCGGAACCCAGCATCAGTTGGGCCCCAGAAATTGTTGACGAACGAAGACTCATTGGAGTTACGAATGGGGCCGACACGGCTCATGTTTGATATTCGGTGGTTTTTTGATGTCTGCGGTGCTAAAGAGAACTCAACTAATTGAGATTATACTTCATATTGTGTTTCAGAACTAGATTCTGCCGATGGCAGGTGGCTCAGGTTCAGTGTTTGGCAAGCGGAATGGGATTATGATCTTTTCCCGATCGGGTCGCATTCAAAACACGGCCCCAGCGTAGCACGCACAATCGTGCGCCCGTACCGTGCATCACGTTACTACCGGCTCGTGTGTTTGTGTCACGTGCTCTAGCCGATGTTCACCCGAACAGTGTGCCTCGACTGCCCGCGTGACCGTCCCGGACCTGTCCCGACGCGGATGGTGCTTCCGCCGCATCCCCATACTAAAGTATCGGATAACTTCCGCATAGACATCCTGCATATCTTTTCCAATTCCAACTTATGAGGTGCTAGCCTATGTAAATTACCACACCTGAACCTATAAATACTAGTTGCCTGTACGTACTCGGGCTGACAGCATCCAAAAATGTCAGACATAGGAAACGACGGTGCAGTTGCAAACGGAAGTTCCCGTTCCGTAGCTGCAAATGATATTGACCTGCCACCGGCGATTGCTACGTCCCGTGATCTTGATGATGTTAATGATAGCCATGATAATGATTCCAACAAGAGTGATTTTGCAGCTGGAAACTCCCCACAGTCCAAGAGCAAGACATTTCAACGCCGGTTGAACAAAGTAGTAAAGTTTCTCATTAAGCAATGGTTTTTCGTGGGCCTCGGGATCTTGGTGTTACTAGCCCATTTTTGGCCCGAGTTTGGGAAACAAGGTGGTACCATTAAAGCACAATATACCATTGGATATGGAGCAGTGGCGGTGATTTTTCTTATTTCTGGACTCTCGATGTCCACCAAGGACTTGGTCAAGAATTTTGGTAATTGGAGAGCCCATTTCACCGTCTTGTCACTTTCGTTTCTTATCACATCTTCCATTATCTTTGGAATTGTCACGGGAATTAAGGCGGCCCATGACGGTCAAATCGACGACTGGTTGTTGGTTGGGCTCATTGTCACCCATGCCTGTCCTACCACAGTGTCTTCCAACGTGGTTATGACCAAAGCTGCCCACGGTAACGACATCTTGACTCTTTGTGAAGTATTCGTCGGCAACATCTTGGGTGCTTTTATCACCCCGGCTTTGCTTCAAATGTACATGAAAGGAACTTGGGAATTTGGTAATCCCAGCCATCAACCTGGAGGAGATTCCACCATCCTGGACTTGTACAAAGAAACCATGAAACAGTTGGGTTTGTCGGTCTTTGTTCCATTATTCGTGGGCCAAGTGGTACAGAATGTCTTCCCCAAGCAGACCAAGTTTGCCGTGACCAAGTTTTACTTGGGAAAAGTTGGTTCTGTTATGTTGTTGCTTATCATGTACCAATCGTTCTGTACAGCATTTGCCCAGCACGCATTCACATCGGTGTCTCATGTGTCCATCATCTTCCTTGTGTTTTTCAACATTGGAATGTACTTGTTTTTCACCGTGTTAAGTTACTGTTACGCCCGTCCGTATCCAATAAAACTATTTCTCAGCAGAGTGCCTGACGAAACAAGTTCCAGAGCTTACACTTGGACCTACAAAATCTTTAGACCATTCTACTACAACAGAAGAGACACTGTTTCGGTACTACTCTGCGGGCCGGCCAAAACCGCAGCCTTGGGTGTTTCTCTTGTTAGTTCACAGTACGGTTCCCACAACCCCCAGTTGGGTATTTTGTTGGTTCCATTGGTGTTGTATCAATCGGAACAAGTCATGACAGCACAAGTGTTGGTGAATTTCATGCGGAAATGGGTGGAGTCAGAGGAGATATCTCCCAAAGATGAAGAAGCTGTGTTGGGGACAAAGCCAATAGAAGAATCAGACAGAACCGAGGACGGTACTTCCAACGAGGGTACATCCAACGAGAGCCCTTCATTCGGTGTAGAGAGGAATAGCGAGTCTGTCCATTCGGGCAAAGGCGGAGTAGAGTATAGAAGCTAGCCAAAATTAGAGGTTACTTTCTGATGCCGGTTGTTTAGTTCACAATATTTATCCTTATTTATTATAATTATTTATTCATTCTTTAATATTAATGCTATAGTTAAACCACAGTCATTTGATTAGAAAAAGTTCAGTAAAATGAACGGCTTTCTCCTCCCATCCACAAGTCTAGGATGTAATTGTATCTCGCCTGGAGATCCTTGTTCAATTCGACAGTCAATCCCCTGATACCTGTCAAAGGATTGCCTACTATATCATAGGTGCACCAGTATTCATAACTGCTGGATTCACCGAACCCTTCCTGTAGAATCCACGCTTCGTTGGGCTCTCTTAGTTCGGTTTCGTACTTCGGTTCATCGATAGTTGGAGGCTTCATCACAGATTCAATAAACATCGGATTCTTGGTAAGTACCAGGTCGTAAAAGCTTGTGTCTAGCGTTTCGATATAATCTTTTTCGGTTTTCAGAGCAGATTGACTTGTTTCCACACTATACTTGCGCTTTAAACTGCTCCTGAAGCGCTGGTCGCCATCTCGCCAATTCTCGAGTTGGTGTGACGTAATATAGAGTATTTTGGTTGAATCTTCTTCTGAAACTTGTCCCCACGAAGAGCTACATATTTCCAGAGCCATAGTCACCGATTTCTGAGGAAGATTTATTCTGGGAGTCAATACTCCAGCTGTGACAGCAAAATTATGGTTAAAATTGGTCAATTCGTTGGTTCCTGCCATCTCTTGGCCTAACCACATGAATTCAGTATTCAATTCCTGTTGGGCGTAAGAAGTATCTGGCTTGTTGTAGAACCTAGTCCTGAATGATTTTTGCATCAATAAATTATTGCCCAAAATCAATCCGCTCAATACCTTTGATTTGTTTATCACCATCAAATTAGGATCCACCATTTTGAAGAAGTTCTGCTCAAATATTCTTCGAGTGCCAACATTGATTTGTCTCTGACTAATGTCAAAATAATTTGCGTCTAATTTAGATGGCATGAGTTGGTTTTTAACCAAACTGCTTATCTCGTGGAACCCTGGTTCGAATCTTGCTGGTTTGTTGTTGTATTGTGTGGGGCCCTTGAACAAGGTTATGCCATACTTTTGGTACTTTTCAGTCAAAAAGAAATCTGCTTCAAAGTTATCGCTTAGAGGAATATTCTGTGGGGTAAGAAGAACAAACTCTTCAAACGAATTTAAGATGGTGCTCAAACTGTAAGTGAAGTCTGCACTGCTTAATAGTTCCGAAGTAGAAAACTCCTCGACATTGAGAGCACGGTCCATTTGAACAAACCAAACGTCCTGCTGTGGAAAGTCATGACCGGCATATTGTGCGGTGTTACTTCCAGTGGGCACTGGTGGTCCAGACTTCAGCATTCTTTCAGAGCTGTGCGGTTTTCGCCCTTGGTGTCTGGCAGCTTTGACCAATTGCATCTTGTGATATTCATCTAATCCTTCTCCAAGATAGAGAATCTGAATAGGTAGTTTATTCTTTAGACCCCTCAATACAGTTATTAGTCTTATAACATTGTCAAAGATCTTGGACTCCAAGTGTAACAAAGGAATTACTATTCCTTTTCCATTGCTCCTGTTTTTAAACTGCTTTACAAAACATTCCGACGGAGCACTGCGGTCGTATTTCGCCTTGTCATACACCGGAATTTTGCCCTGTGGAAGCTCAGACTTTTCCCAGCTTTGAAACACAGGATAATATCCAGAAATCCATGGCAAGAGTCGCTCTTGGTACTTTATACACGAATGGTCTAGATGTTTTTGGGCCTGTGAATGGGGCTTGGCCTCGAAATTTTCGCTCAAGAAACATTTGCCCCATATTCTCATGTTACTCACGTCATGAATTAATTTAGTTTCGTACATCGATGTCAATTGCAACTGTTGGATATATTCGTTGGCAATTCGATTTTCATGGGCTTTGGAAATCTTCAAACCTTCGGCACTCAATTTCAATTTCAATTCTCGTTTACGCTCTCTTAAAAACCTGTTCTTCTTGAAAACTAGATTGGTGTAAGGGAAAGTGTTCCATGCTATCATGCGATCGGTCTTTCTTGAATCAAATGAGTTACGAAATGCGAAATAGTCCTTGGACTTTTTCAAATTGCCCAATGTTTCAAAGTAAAGCTTACATTTCGACGCCATATCGTCCTCGGCTACCAATTTTTGAGTATCATAAACTGGATTCGAAATCTTATTTCTTGTCTGTAGAAGGTTTATCTCCACTAGTTCGGGTCTTGTTATATCTGCGCGAGAAATCTGGTAAAGTAGAATAAATAATAGCAGCACTAAAAGTGGAACCGTCTGCTTTCGTATTATTCCATTGTAGCAGAATCTTCTAATACTGGTGAACGTGATCATCAAATCTAAAGAGCATCATATTAATTGATCTTCCTCCCGATCTAACCTCAATATACGATAAAGTAGGTAGTGCGCTGGCGATATAAACAACAGATGAGATCATTTTTGACAGGTGCTCGCACCAAAAGAGTTAGTGGGGTAGAGGGTCATAATAAGGAAACCAAAAGCACGAAAGGGCGAGTGATTGAGTTATTAAAGTGCTAAGTGATAGAATGTGCTAGGATTTTTATTAAGCTAACTTCGTCTACCTTTATCCTGGGGATCAGATTTCACTACAACCAGGGCAGTAATAATAGGCTAATGTTTTCCTAGTGCGGAAAGCATTGCAGCCTATTTAAATGCCGGCTGGGCAAGGCAGAGCCAGGCAACATTAAGTGGTCTTCACTCATACAGCCGTAATAGATCTGGGCCCAAGATTTGAGCTATAACCAAAACAAAACTAAATCTCTTTCCAGAAGAAAAGCACAGAAATATTAGGGAAACATTGTACGACTAGTCATAATCTAATAATCAACGAGCACATTTACCAGAATATCTAAGGCAGAAGTAATTAGGGGGTCCCAGATTGTTCTTTTAAGGCTGGGCTTTCACACTACTAGCAATTTTTCTTAGTTAACGCAAGGCCGCGTGTTCCCTCCATCTCCCACCCATGGCACCAGTTCAAGTCAATAACAACTCTGAGGAAATCCGAAAAACCTCCAATCTTTAATATACCTATCAAATACAGTAGTTTCTTGTCTATATAAAAACTCTGCTAATACCTAAACCCGTTATGACTCCTAAAAGTTCTTTGAGAGTCAACTGAACCAACTTGCAGAACCTAGTCCCTCTAGAACTACAGGTATTGCACAACGTCTGCTAATGTGTATCATCGCACTCCGTCTCCTCCGAAGCTCGGTGTAGAGAAAAATCTCATGTATTCAAAATAACAAGATAAATAGACCAGAGTTGATCTATTGGACTGTAATCTATAAGAAATGATCGAGTTATTTTGTAGTCATGCTGATGAACCATAACAGTTTGGAAGAGTAGGCAAGTACCTATTGACTAAAAATTGTCAATTAAAAGAGTAGAGCGACCCAATGCTAATTCAAAAGGAAGTATTCTTGTAGTTCCAAAAAACAAGATTCAAGGAATAGGACGATTAATATAAATAATTAAAAACAATTGATACTTATAATGTTAGGTGTAATATTAATAGAGGCTCCAAGCATATCCTAACCATACCCAACTGACAATAAATCTTCAACGCAGTTGAAACAGCCCACACGACAACATTCAAATAATATTTTTCATCCGCAAAAGCCTAGATGAAACAACCAGACAACAACTGCTACGAAAACTCCATAACTGATGGATTTTGTAATATTGTAATGTTCTTATTCATTTCTTGGATCTAACCAACAGATGGTTCTGCCCCTTCAATATATTGCCAACTTTTCACTCTTTTCACTCTATTCTCGTTTCATGCTACGTAGGTGCCTGTTGCAGCACAGCTAAACAGTCTTCATATCCATTCTAGTTTCTATTCATTTTGGTTTCAAAATCTATTCATTTCATTAAACTCGTTTAGTACGTTTCCTTCACTTCCCGGCTTTCTTCGCTCCTCCTACACTAGTCTCTATTCAAACATATATTAGCTATCTAATCTAATTTCTGTACCAAACTTTCCAAGACTTTACCAAAATCCAAGTTTTCATCGTCCCAGTTGATAGATCCGGTGTCAGCTTTGCTGGCTTTTGGTGCATTGAGCTTAGCATATTCGGCCTTGGCTTGTCTGATCAACTTTTCTTCAGCCTTCCAGCTCTTCAATGCTTGGTTTTGGTGCTCGGTACTCTCCAAACTATATCTATGGTAGGCTCCGTAGAAAAGCCCGGCTCCAAGGAATGAATATCTTAATACGTTAAAGGTAGTAGACATGTTACTATGTTCAATTAATAAGTTGTGTGCTTCTCACCGATTCTTCTCTTCTCTTCTCGCTACTGTATCGGCGGTGCTCGCTAACTTTTCTTGCGCGGGTTTGATTGGTCAACGAAAAACTCCCATTTAGTGAACCATTACAGTCTTAAGAAGATGAGAGTTGGACGAGTGGTAATACTCGTCGTGTTATCTATGTTATTGTCGTTTGTTAGCAAAAGAAGTGTTCAGGCCGTACGCAACAATGTGGTAAACGGACGCCGTATGTTTAGTTGGCGGGGCATGGGAGGCAATGGGGCAGGTGCTGGGACTGGTGCTGGTGCTGGTGCTGGAGGTTCTGGTTCTGGTTCTGGTTCGGGACCAGGAAAACCCGGCAACAGACCTTCAGATGCCATAGCTTCTCTTTCGACTGTCGCATCTACGTCGTCCAATTTTGAAGATTTGACGGTGTTGCCTGGTTTTACTGTTGCTGTAGCATACCAGCCGAAGGACCGTCAAGAGTCCAACTTGTTCAAAAAGAAACACAACAAGCCAAGTCCTGCTTTGGAATCTCCAACTGGTGAAGATAATGCATTTGTGGCTGTCAAAGAAGGTTCCATTGCCGTCGGAGTGGCGGATGGTGTTGGCGGATGGTCTGAGGCCGGATATGATTCTTCAGCCATTCTGAGAGAACTATGTGCCACCCTCAAGGCCAACTTTGTTGAAAACAACCCAGAACTGCCTAAGTCCATGTTGGAAGACTCTTTTAATCATATATTAAAGTCACCAGCTGTAGAAATAGGTGGGACCACTGCATGCTTGGGTATATTGACTGGAACCAAGTTGAAAGTAGCCAATCTTGGTGATTCATGGTGTGGAGTGTTCAGAAACTACGACTTGATTCACGAAACCGAATTCCAGACCCATAATTTCAACACCCCATTCCAATTGGCCAAGATCCCTCGTCATATAGTAAGACAGGCTGAAGCGGAAGGAAGAAGATATATTATTGATACACCATCCAAAGCTGATGAGTACAATTGGGACTTGCAAAAAGGCGATATTGTTATGTTTGCCACCGATGGTGTAACTGATAATGTTGTTCCTAAAGATATCGAGATCTTTTTGAAAGACCAAATCGACGGTAAAAAAGCCGATCTTGCCCTGGTGGCCAAATTATTTGTCAAGGAAGTCGTAAAAGTTTCCAAGGATACCAATTTTCCAAGTGCATTTGCGCAGGAGTTGTCTAGATTGACCGGTCAAAAGTATTTGGGAGGAAAAGAGGATGATATTACTGTAGTAATGGTCAAAGTAGAGTAGCATAGGGCGAGAGCCGTGTATAGTAATGTATAAGAATAATCGATGTACAAGGAACATAAACCAAGCTTGAATATTGGTTTCACAAAGGGATTGATAGAATGATCATTGAAGTTCACCGGATTTTGCTTTGGATTTGGAGCATGAATATTTGTGAAAGTAGATACTCTCTTGAGTATTATAATAATGTTGTGATACTAGGAAAGTGATACCTGATTATTTTGTACAAAAAGAATTATAGCATTTTTTAAATATTTAGGAATTTTGGGTATAAATCCACAAAAATCCAATTTTGTTTAAATACTGAAGAGATCGATAAGCAAAACTACCTTTGACAACTCAGTAAACCCGCTATCCTATAAAACGGTACGTAAATAACTGAAAAACGTGTGAATGGCCCAAAGCAATACTGACGATTTTATATCACATCGTGGACGGACAACTGATCGATCCGATTTTGCACCCATAAATGCGGATGGCCAACACTCGGAAGCACATCCGAAATCCAAACCGGAGAGAACAGTGTGCCTTGGATATTCATACCGGCAATATAAACCAGCATTTCAGAATAGAGCTCCCCTTCCGATCAAACTGCTAACCGGATGTCGACCCTGCTATGTCCGGAGACACCCCTTCACTTCCATAGCTAAACGTTTTGCACCAGACCCTTTTAACACTTCTTAACCCCTAATTCAATTTACAATCAGACTATATCGCTCTCTATCACGATACCCCACAAAGCATTCCATCTTGCTACCATACTACTACGTCTACCAACCCGTCGGTACAAATGCTTCGTCTATACATGTTACGTAAGCAAAAACTAATACTTACACAAGCATATATAACCAGTTTGACCAGCTTCAATGAATTAACACCACCAATGTCGTTGTCGGGGAAAAAAGACCCCAAAAGAATACTTGGATCGCCTTTCAAGTCACCACAGCACGATTCAAAACCGCCATACCCGTCTATACTTCGACCAGACGCCCAATCCACGCCATTGCAACCTAGTCCCACTCCGATACGATCTCAAGCAGAAGAACCCAAGTCATTGGCGCCCAAAACTGCTTCAACCAACTCCAGCCTACTGTGTCCGGTATGTTCTGAATCAATGATTACGTTGAACCAACTCAACCAACATATGGACGATGTTCACGTCGACAATGGAGAGCCTTCGACTGCCACTTCCAATCCCACCAACGCCCTATCCAAGCTTATCAACAACGATTTTCTTAATAATGATATCAAGAAATGGTTCTCCAGTAAAGTTGTGGATGCTTCTGAACCTTCTGTGCCGCAAGGGAACGTAACAAGTCCCCTGCGCCGTAAAAGCATCAACCTTGATTTATTCGACAATAACAAAGGTTTTGGACTAAGTGATACGAACGGTGACAACCAGGATATTAATCTGACTATAGCTGCCCGTTCAACTGTTCCGGGTTCCTCTACATCGCCGTCCAAGCTCAAAAACCGCATATCCAGAGCTCACTGGAAACTTCCGTCTTCGACGTCTACGTGCTCCTACGATGGGTGCTCTAAGACATTAGGGGTCCGCAATGGGGTAGTAAACTGTCGCAAGTGTGGTTTGCTTTTTTGCAACGATCACACCCACTATAAAGTCCGTCTACAGGACTCACCGTCTTTGACTCTGTCTAACGCTGAAGAGCCGATATATTCTCCTTCCAAACAAGGGACTTGGTCACGGTCTTGTATTGGATGCTACAATGCAAAACCAGACCTTTTAATGGGCACAGATCCTTCAGTTAACGACATTTCATCGGTGTTCTTTCGAGCCCGACAGTCCAAAGTAGACGATTTCCATCTTGAGCGTAACAAAACACTCAAGAGGTTCATCAAACTTGCCAATACGCTTGTGGAACGTAATCAGCACAAGAAAAAGTCATGGATTGCGACTTTAGCCGCTCCCATAGCGCTGAGTATCCCAGGACTCGATCACGACGATTGGGAACACGACGACCTGGTTACAAACTGCTCGGTATGCTTTGTAAAATTTGGCTTGATTGTGCGCAAACACCATTGCCGACTCTGTGGAAAGATAGTGTGCGATGATCCCAACAATATACGCCGGGGATGTTCCATTTACGTACCACTAGCTCGACTTATGGACAAATTACCACAGCTCAACTATGCTGAAAACGTGGCCCAGAATCTTGAGGAAGTCCTTGAAGATGAACAGGTTCGGTTCAGATGCTGCGTGAACTGTAAGAACTCGCTACTTTACGACTGGAAGCGTAACCGAGTCCAGAATGGTCCATCTGATAATGCTAGCGACGCTGTGGTGTCAAGCTTCGAAGCGCTATTGAACATCAAAAACCAAATAGAATCTGTATTTTACAAGTACGAACAGGTGCTAGAAACGAACCAAAGCCTTGACAAGCTTCACAGCAGAGCCATGAGACTTCTTAAAGATCTTGAATCGCTGACAGTAAGGTTCAAAAACGATTTCTTGGTGTTAGAAAATGACCGGCTTGTAGTAAGGCAGCAGTACCAAAACCAGAGCAGGATTATTTCGAATATGTACCAAAGCATCATGATGTTTCTGCAGGAAAAGTTGGTGGAGTTCAAGCAATTGAACAGTCAACACAAGCAGCAAGAAGAAAAGAAGTTGCGCGAAGCACAAGACAATGAGACCAGATTGCGTAAAATTGCCGTGAATGAGCCCGAAGAAACACCCGGGCCTCCCAAGTCCAGTCTTACCAAGAAACAAATCCGTGAACTTCGAGAGCTGCTCATGGTCATGAATGAACAAAAGTTCATGGTAGAGAATATGATTCAAGATTACACCAAACAGAGAAAGTTTGATGAACTAGATGCGCTTATTAGCAACAAGAACGAATTGAGTGGAATCATAGCAGAATTGGAGTCTAAATTGGGAGACTTTGGTTTCTAGCTTAGCATAGTATATAGCTGGTCTATCGCTTATAGAGGGTACTTTACAATAAACGACTCCCAATTGTTTGAAGCCGCAAACAAGGAACTATAGAGAATGGCCAATCACACGATTCTTTGGAAAGAGATTTTGCACCCAAATAGTTAGCCAGGGCAGTAATACGCAAAAAAACACGGAAAACAAGATCAAGTGTGGAAAGTAGCCACAAACGTATCAAAACCACAAACCCTTAAATTAGAATGCACCCTTGCTACCTCTTTGTCTTTTCTTTGCCAACCTTGGCTTCTATTCCATAAGTAGTGCACGTGACCATACTGACCTCGGACCAAATTCAATGTTTCTCCACACTTCAGCAACAAGACATCAGGACTTCACTCTTGCCATAAGAATGTCCAAGGTGAACGATAGAGCGTTGCCATTCGCAGATTCGGCCACAATAGGTATGTTAACTCCAAACCATGATGTATTAGCTGATTACTAACCCACAGTCCGGGCCCACCAGAAAGATGCATACTTTGAATCATCGTATAGAAGCCAGATCCAGGATGTAATACAACTCATCAAAGGTCAGCGATTTGTAAATTCGTATCCTGAAGAAATAACTGTTCTTACAAAGTCAATTTATCTTGCACTTACCACGCTTATTGGGGCCAGAACTCTTGGTGAAGAATACGTTGATTTGATATATGTGCATAGATCAGGGACCAAAATGCCCAAAGTAGTGCCGAGAATAGGATTCATCTTGTCGTATGCTTTATTGCCATATTTAATAAATAAAGTTGTACGTAAATTGAGGCCCAAACCCGAAGAAGACGATGATAAATCCAAATCCGCTTGGCTTGTACGGTTCTTTTCTTCGTATCGCCAAGTATTAGATACGTTATTGAACCTTCATATTGCCATTTTCTACTTCAAAGGAGAGTTTTATTCTGTTTCCAAACGTCTATTTGGCTTGAGATATGCATTTGGTCACAATAAAGATCCCAAAAAGATCAGACAAGCCGGAAACTATTCGTTTCTTGGTGCCATTATCCTCTTGCAATTCTTGGTGAAGGGACTTATCAATCTTAAAAATTATACCGACGAGAAAATTGCCGACAAGACTAGCCAGCCAGAAACTAACATAACCGGGGACGACCTCAACATTGAAGATATCAACACATTAAAAAACCTCAATGGAACCACAAGTATAGACTTGGAGAATCCTGGTGAACTTCCATACATTCCTGCAAATGCCAGATCATGTATGTTATGCCTATCTGCCATGGTTAACCCGTCAGCTGCTAATTGTGGTCATTTATTCTGCTGGGATTGTATTGTCGATTGGCTTCGGGAAAACCCCGAATGTCCTTTATGCCGTCAACTGTGTTTGGAACAGAACTTGCTTCCATTAAGGTGAATTTCAGGAGAAACCAGAGAGTAGTTTTTGTAAATACAGTAGAAAAAGGTAATGATACAATGAACACAGAATCTATAATTCAACTCTGAAGCACTGCACTATAGGTATTTCCAAGTAAGCGAAACAGCAGAGTAACTAGTTTCATATATTTGACTATTTGAGGCCGGTACTGCAAGATAAAAACAAGCCAACCGATTAAGCAGTATTACAATATTTTGCACCCAATCCTAAAATATCACGACGGTCCGAGGAGAGAATCAGAAGAAAGTAAATAGAAAACTAATACAGAATAAAGGTTCGGGAAAAAGAAAGACCAAGAAGAATAGCGAAGATTCGAAGTATCAATGGCAACATCCAAGCACCCTTTCCAGTACGATACCATGTTTGAAAGACGAACACAGTTTTCCACTAGAACGTAAGTCAGAGCAAATATTAAAGCTGAAACATTGTTATAGAGTTACTGGTACAGTAGAAAGAACCGGGTTATTGCGAGATTGTATTTTACCCAGCTTGTGGTTGCGAATAGCCCCCAGTTGAGACCCTGACGATACGGCTGAAACATTCGCAGCCTAATTTTCAGAATCATCAACTTTTTTCAGGTTGGCTTTAAGAAGTAGGTCTTTTGCAGGCTAGTTTCTGTTCTAGCATAGGAGAGTCAAATCAAGGCCAGAACAAAGACTGGGAATTCAAAGTAAGTAAAGTGCCAAAGTAACCCAAAAAAATATTTAGAATATATCTAATATTACCGATCAGACATTGCTGAAGAGTATGCTTAACGCCAGCCACTCATTTTGATCCTACACTCAACCAGGCCGTTCTAACCCACTTATCTTCTCTGCAACACACACTACACCCCATTTTCTCAAATAAGCCATGGCTGGACTTCAAGACAAGCCTCGATGAAAAAGGCACCAGGACCCCCGTCCAAACGCACGTGACGCACCCGTCTCAAATCAACATCGACAACCAACTGAGCGAAATCAACACCATCCGATGTCATCGAAGCAACGATTCGCCTTGCCGTATTCTGAAGCCAAAGTTCAGCAAGAGACTATGAGTGGCGAATACTCCAAGACTCTCAAACCAAATCGACGCCAAACGGTTGGTTCGCGAATCAATTCAGTGGTTCAACCTATCGCCCAACCCTTAACTGAATTTGCATTAAAGAACAAGTTTGTTCTGATTATCATTCTTATATTGGCAGGACTTTCATTGCTTACATCCATACCATTTGTTCCCCACTTAAGAAGCCCAAGCCCGAAAGTGGTTATTATCTTGGCTGCCAATGAAGGAGGGGGAGTATTGAAATGGAAATCACCCCAAGAATGGTCAGTGGAACGTTCATCAATAGCCAACAAAAAACACTACGCCAAGCAGCACGGATATGGTTTGACTATCAAGGACATGACCATTAAAAAGCGTTACTCCCACGAGTGGAGAGAGTCATGGGAAAAAGTGGATATAATGAAGCAGACCATGCGCCAATTTCCTGACACTGAATGGTTCTGGTGGTTGGACTTGCACACATACATTATGGAACCTCACATTTCGTTGGAAGAACACTTTTTGAACAACCTTGACAATGCCACCTACCGGACGTTGGAAACCTTTAATCCGATTTTACTCCCCACTGATATTCCTTACACCGACTATAACCAACCAGTTGATATGATTATCACGCAAGATTGTGGAGGATTCAACCTTGGATCGTTTTTAATGCGTAGATCGAGCTGGTCAGAGATGTTGTTGGATATTTGGTGGGACCCTGCCATGTACGAACAGTTGCATATGCAGTGGGAACATAAAGAACAGGACGCTTTGGAGACATTGTATTCAACACAGGCATGGATAAGAGAGAGAATAGGGTTCTTGCCTCTTAGAAAAATCAATGCTTTTCCTCCTGGTGCTTGTTCAGACAAGGCCGACGATCCGCAGTATTTTTTTCAAGATCATGATTTCGTGATTAATATGGCCGGATGTGAATGGGGACGGGACTGCTGGGGCGAGATGGAGCATTACAAGGCCTTGTCGAAGAAGTTTCAGAAGAGATGGTGGAAGTTTTGGGCTTAGTGTGTAGTGTATAGAATGTATCAGTACCAATAGATGTAGTACTACGAGAGAGAGGGAGAGAGAGAGAGAGAAAGAAAGTAAAGCGAAGAATATAATGTAAATACTATAGAAATGTCCGCTATTGCATTACCCTGTACAAATAATGGAGACAAAACACCAGAAAACACTTTAGTAAACACTTTAGAAAAGAATGGAGTGAGTTTGGCAAATCAGGTTTTCAAGTGAACATCCAAGCAGATTAAGATAATTCACAGATACTCTTTTCCCATTGTTCCAATTCAATTTTCTACAATGTCGTGATTTGCTCTTTCAGTGTCTTGGAACCTTTCGTTCTACCAAAGAAGTCCAGCCCAATCGGCTGTCTTGCGCGCGAGGATTAACACTGTTGGTTATACTCCAGTATTTGCACCAGCCTGTTCATGTCTCCACCAGTGGCAAAAATGCCAAGTAAACTTGTTACATCTACTACCTGCCCCAAATACCAAGTCTACCCTACGATTCTACTTCCTCCCGAGACTCCATACTCTGTGCTTTGCCACCACGCGTGGCTGCAAATACCTGAATTAAGAAACACCGCTTTGCAGCAGAAGCCAAATACTCGAAACAACCCGGCCTACCAATGCAATGAGACCAGTTGCACATTCTATTCTATACCGCCTCCAGCCAGACGCCGTCTCCCGCCCGGCACCGTCTCCTCCATCCTCTCTGATAGCTCCTTACAAACCCGGCCGGCCACCACGTGCCGCGCACGACCACTGTCTCAAAATTTGACAAACTGCCAAACTGCCAAACACGCCAAACACAACTCCCGTCGCTAAAACCGTTGCACAGCTCTAAGAAATCGTATTTGAACTCTTCCTAGTGCATCATGGGCGATAACTTCTGGTTCAATGACAACGCGTTTCTGAATAGCGGAAATTCCGGCAAACTGAATGACTCCAACGACGACTTTCTAACCAACATGTTTGAAACCTCAGCTCCACCTCCGCCTCGTTCAAATCAACTGTCGGGTGCAATGAATCCGACACTGTTGTCTCCTGTGAACCAAGATCATGGTACTGCTCAATTACTTCAGCAGCAGCACCCAAACACTCAGAACCAGCAGGCCCACAACCTCAACCCCCAAATGTTTTTGAGGCAAGCCCAGCAACAGCAACTGCAGCAGCATCAACAAGTACAACACCACCAACAGCAACATCAGCAGCAACAGCAACAACAACAACAACAACAGCATCATCAGCAACAACAAGCACAGCAAGCCCAGCAGGCTCATCAACAGGCCCAAATTGAACAAAACAAGAAAGAACAACTCCAAAAGATGAGACAGCACATCTTGCAGCAGCAGATGCTTCAAAGGCAACAATCGCAGCAGAATTCACCAGCAAACGTCAATCTCTTGAGCAATATGTCGCCGCAACCACAAGTGGCCGGCCAAAACAAGTTTGAGACAAACTCGAATCGCTCGCTGGTACCCACTCCTACCAGCCAGGCACTGTTGATGAACACTCCCAACTTGGCATCCAACCAGCTTCAACTGGTGCAGAGCCAACAAAATACCTTTGGTGCCAGTCCCAGTATGATATCACCCCAAATCAATTCGTTCAACCAACAAACTCAACAGCCTCATCAACCCCAACTTCCTCCGCAACCTCCGCAACAGTCTCAAAAAAACCCACCTGTTCAGATGGCCCAGCTCCAAATTGAGCTCTTCTTGACCACCTTGTACGACTTCATGTCTCGCAGAGGTACTCCGATTGCCCAACCTCCGGTCATCAATAACAAGCGTGTCAACCTTTTCTTCTTCCATCTTGTGTCGCAAAAACTCGGGGGCCCGCAGCAGCTTGTGAAGTGGGCCCAGCAACCCAATTTGAGCAATCAACAGAGTCCTTGGCTGATTATTGGCCAGAAGCTCAGTCTTTATGAAGGTGTTAACATAAATGACCCCAACGTAAAACAACAAATTGACAGAGAAATCAGTAACTGCTATGCCAATCTCTTGTTCCCATACGAACAATATTCAGAGACCCCCGATGGTAGCAAGGATATCCAGATGAGGCGGTTGACCCTTCAAAAACAGCTTGCTTTAAGATACCAACAGCAGCAGCAAACCCAGCAGAACCAG
This sequence comes from Suhomyces vadensis, assembly GCA_030575035.1. Classification (NCBI taxonomy): domain Eukaryota; kingdom Fungi; phylum Ascomycota; class Pichiomycetes; order Serinales; family Debaryomycetaceae; genus Suhomyces; species Suhomyces vadensis. The sequence goes on along the minus strand of JAJMGK010000023.1, from coordinate 115,662 downwards.
CTTCCTAATGCAGCTTTGCAAAACAGATCCAATACTCCCCATGGAAACTCGCAAATGTCACCTCCCATTCAATCGCCAGCTATTGGTGGAGTTCCGACTCCTGGAATCGTGCAGCAAAGTCCAAATATTTCTCTGGCTCCAACTCCTCAACAACGGAAATTATCAAGAGTAAGTAACCCTTCAAACCACAACTCTCCAGGCTCTGTTCAGTCTCCATTCTTGCAGAACCAGCAAATCCAATCTCGAGGAGGACCTCTCCAGCAACAGCAGCAGTTGAACTTCCAAGCCCAACAGATGCTCCAGCAAAGACAGGCACAAGCCCAACAAGCACAGGCAGCAAAGGCACAACAAGCGCATGTCCAAGCACAAGCCCAAGCACAAGCACAAGCCCAAGCACAAGCCCAAGCACAGGCCCAGGCCCAAGCCCAGGCCCAGGCACAGGCACAAGCACAAGCCCAAGCACAAGCCCAAGCACAGGCCCAGGCCCAAGCCCAGGCCCAAGCACAAGCACAAGCACAAGCACAAGCACAAGCACAAGCACAAGCACAGGCCCAAGCACAGGCACAAGCACAGGCACAAGCACAAGCACAGTCAGTACAAGCCAAAGCCAAAGCCTTGCAAAGGGCCCAGTACCAAGCCCAAGTTCAAGAGGCCCAGAATGCCCAAATACAACAGGCTCAACAAAGCAAACCGGCTCAACCAGGATATCAAGCTCCAACTTTTACCGAAGCAGATGAAAACAATGAACCCAATGTCATCAAGAATTACTTACCTTTTAATAAGATTCTTGACACCCATGGGGGATATGCTATTAAAGAACTTTCTCAGATTGCTAGTGAAATTGAAATCACCAAGCCCGTATACTTGTTTGCACCAGAACTCGGAACAGTCAATTTAGAAGCTCTTGTGATGGGTCTTAAGAACTCTTCCGGCTTTATCAGTGGAGAAGTCACTAACTCGTTAAATACCTTGTTGGTCACTACTTCAGATACAAACTACTCTTTCAAAATTGATGACTGCCTTGAGTTGTTGGACACTTTATCCAATCTTGGGTTAAGAATCTTGAAGAAAATCACCAATGAGGAAACCAAAGAAGATCCGTATTTGTACCACGATAGCAAGAAATTGCCCACGAATTCAAATATTGAAGATATTTTCAATAAGTACGTCGGCAATAAGTCTAGCGAGTTAATGGGGGAAGATATAAATTACGTGGTAAACTCGTTAACTGGAGAAATCGAGGTTGACGAGGACGGAGATGATGAGGATATGGAAGATTTGTTCAACATGTCGATTGTGGAGGACTCTAACTTAGGAACTCCAGATACTGTAGATGGTGATGCAAGTCCGTTATCTTTTAACATCCCCGATTATATGGCTACACTTCAGCTTTTTAAAGATGAAAACAAGTATCACTTCAGTAAAATCCAAACCAAAAGTGCTAATGATGATCAGATCATGCTTGTTGATCTGTTAATTACTGTGACAATGATCTTGAGAAATATATCCTACGTTGATATAAATAAACCTACTGTGGCCGATAACGAACCATTCAAATCCCTTTTATTCGAAATAGTAAAAAATATCGGTACTAATAGTGAAAAGTTTGTGTTCCACAGAAAGAGATTATGTCTTCTTAAAGATTGTCTATTGATGCTTGACAATATTGCTTATTTTGTGCATTTGAACAGTTTAGAGCAAGCTTTCTTGTCCTTTGTATTGGTAAGCTCGTTCGGACCTTCTTTGGAAGAAGATAATTTTGCAATTCCTTCTACTAGTCTTGAAACTCATTCTTATCTTCCGTTTGGAATAGATGCCTTTGCCAAAATCATTGTCCGTGAACCCCACAACAGATCGCTTATGCAAGCGGTATTGGGTGGTTCTTTGGCAATAACTACTGCTACGTATACAAACACCAAACCCTTCTTGATTGAAAGTCAAGACCAAGACTTGACAAAGACATTGGCAGTTGCGTATCTTAATGGTGACGAAGAAGGTTTCAAGTCAGGGAGACTATTAACTAAAGCCTTCCAAATATTTATGAGTATTATTCCATTTGATGCAAATAGCTACGAATTTTCTAAACTTATATTTATCAGAGCCACTACAATCACTCAATCACTATTTGGGGCAAAACTTTTAATTGATATGGTTCCTCTTGATGAACCTAGTTCGATTAACTCCACCTTAACTGTCAAATGGCTTACAAAAAACAAGGAACTTATTCTTAGCAATCTCTCGCGAGTTTCTATTGCGTTGGTATCAGAAACTGGTAAATTCTCCAGAGAATCAAATGAGTTTAAGGTGTTGACTTTGGTATTGGTCAAGTCGTTAATAGTTGTGAATTCTTTGGTAGGAAACTTGGTGAATTTGGTCGAGCAACAGAATCAAAATAGGATTCAAGGTCTTCAAGACCAACCTGATCTTTTGACCGAAGATCTTGACTTAATTAAGAGTCTATGCAGAGTTGTTCCAGATTCGAATTTGGCTTTGGATACCTACCTCGCCCCTACAATTGATTCAAATTTGGGTAAGGAGGTAATCAGACTTTTAGAGTTATTAAAGGAAATCGAAAGACTTTAATTTAGATTTGAAGAAAACAAAAACCAGCAACAAAAGGGGTGCCTAGTGTCTGTTGCTTAATTATGTAAAATTAGACTGTATAATGTTAAATCTACACTGTATTATTTTCGTACTAGTATTAAGAACAATGCGCTTAAATCCCCGCAAGCCTCGTGGATCACATATCCAATTAGGTAGCAATGAATCCCTTCAACTAAAAATCTTTTGTCTGGTTATCAGCATTTTTTCAGGTTAGGACGGATGTTCCCGATTAGGAAACACTTTCCAACAAAGATCTGGAACCTTGATAAGAAACAAGAACAAGCTGATGGAGAAAAAACATATAAAGAGGGCTTATGTCAATTAGTCATGGAGGATTTTAAATTCAACCAAATCAATGTCTACCCTTACTGTCAAACCTAGCTTGCCTCCAAAGTCTGACCCAGCAGAATCAATGCTCGCGGGGGAACATACTTTACCAGCCAGCTGGTGGAGTTCAGAATCAATCTTTGAGCTTGAAAAACGTTCCATTTTCCACAAATCGTGGCTCTTTTGTACTCATTCACTGAGGTTTACTAAGCCAGGTGATTATCATTCTTTTACTATGGCAGGACTCAATTTTTTCATCATCAAATCAAAAGCTGATGGAAGCCTCAAGGCATTCCACAATGTATGTCGTCATAGAGCATATCCGGTGGTGCGCAAAGAGCAGGGCTCTTCAACTGTTTTGGGTTGCAAATATCATGGTTGGAGTTATAATAGTGATGGAAAGTTGAACAAGGCACCACATTTTGATAATGTAGAAGGGTTCGTTAAGGAAGAAAACTCGTTGTATGGAATTAAGACCCACGTTACTGCTCAAGGTTTAGTGTTTATAAACTTTAATAACGGGGATGAAGTAATGCCATTCGAAGAATGGTTCTCAGGTTTGAAAAATGACCTTGAAGAATTCGATTTTGGTGACTACGAGTACAACATGTCCTACGAGCTTGATGGTAAGTTCAATTGGAAAACTCTTATGGACGGGTACCAGGAGTGCTACCATTGTCCTACAGCACATCCCGGATTGAACAGTGCCTTTAAAATGGAAACCTACAAAGTCGTTCCAAAGACAAGATACTGTCGTCACTATGCTGAGATAGTTCGCAATGATACCCCACCTCCACCATCAGTAGAATCCGAAGGAAAAGACGGATGGTTTGGGTTTGGAAAGAAAGAAGTAATAAATGCTCCACAGCAGCAGAAGAAAGTCAATCCAGGAGGAGACTTCAACGGTCTTTGGGTTTACTTATTTCCTAGCAATGGAGTTAATTGTTACTCGCCTGCGTGGTATTCCATTAGAGTTTTACCTCAAAGTGCTAAGCACACTATCTTGCAGTACGATATCTACACTAAGAAGGGATTAGACCAGGCTGCAAAAACCGAATTTATTGACTTTTTACAGCTAGTGGAGCTTGAAGATTTTAACTTGTGTCAGCTTACACAGAAGAATTTGGATCAAGGTATCTACTCTTCTGGATTCTTGCATCCTCAGAAGGAAAGAGGGGTATTGTTTTACCAAGGATTAGTGAGAGATATGGTTAAGGAACATTATGCGAAAGAGCAAGCAGACGGCGGGCCCATTAAGCCAGCCGCTTTTGGATACTCCAAAAAGAACAAAGATATTGAAGAATTGGAAGGAATATGTAAATCCTTAGACTGCTCTACTGGTGAGTTGTCCTGGTAAGTATCTATTTAGTTATTATAATCATGTTTAGTGAAATTTCCTCGTTTCGCGTAGCGGTCGACATATAAAATTAGCTAATTGAGACTGACCTCTGTTCTTCAATAGAATTCAGTGAAAGTTTGTTCACAAATTAATCAAAATAATTGGGAACCCTTGTATTACAATAGTGAGCAAACAAATCACTATTATATTAGCATGTCAACAAAAAACTAGATTAGTACCCCGAACTTAATAATACAAATTATTTAGATTATTCGGAAGTCAAAGTCAACTATAGAATTCCAAGCATTCTTAGTCCCTGAGACTCTAGAAACATTAGTATCAAGCCCCAATATGGTCAGATCATTGTTAGCTTCTATTCATGGCAATAACTAAAAGAATAAATTAGGATCGTATGTGGCTAAACTCCTCCTAATAGGATGTCATGCAGAGAAGGACCTCAAGGATGTGTCCATACCATTTCCCTGTCATATATCGCAGGAATTGTTGCAATTATTAAACCTTATTGCTGGACATGCTCAAGATCTTATTTGCAGTTTTCCTAGCCTTCACGGAAGTAGTAGCGCGTATGGAGTTAGCTGTGACCAACGAGTTTGCTCATTTAATGTTACACAGGGGATACATTGACAACGAATGTTTAGAACGCTTCCTTCCTATAAACTTTTCCCTATTCGCCAACTTGGCTACTGAGTCTTCAGAATTGTTGAAGAAATACCATCAAAATAAATCCTTTGAACGATTGACTGATATACAGAAAGGATGGGTATTATATTCCATTAACTATCAGGGTGCCGATATTGCGCTTAATAAGGAGTGGGACTGGAGAAATGGCTCTTCTGATCTTGCTACATTACATGAAGATGTGACTGGGTCAGACCTGTTTGATAAAATGGGTAAAGAGTGTAAGGAACAGATAAAAAATAACATTTTATATGGTTTCTCTCCGAACAATAATGATTTAGTCCTTAATAATGTACATGAACTGCGGCCCCGTGGCATTGCAGATATTACGGGAAAGCATGAAAGTACATTTTCGGAACCAGGTATAACCCAGTTATCCGAGTCACGCTATAATGCTGACAGTGCTCAAAATGTTTTGGCAGCCTGTCACAATATTGGTCCTCAATGTTTGATTTTTGAAAACGCTGTACGATATTTCCAAGTCTAACTCCGAGCTAAACTGATCAAAATGTATTATATTCTAAGCAGAATATATTTTCCAGACCTTGTCAATAAATTAATTTTAATTGTTAGCGCTTCTTTATTACTGGTTGCTGACGCTGCTTTTCCACTTTCGTCTTCCTTTATCAAATACAATACAGAGATAACCAATAGATTAGAGATTATTGATACTCTTTTAAAATAGTCGGCTTACTTGAGGCTAATGGAATGAAGCAAGGAGATTTAAGTATAAAAAAGAATTCTTGCTCCATTGAGAAGCGCACTGTCAGTTGATTTTAGGTTTATTTTTGAACTCGCTAGGGTGAATTTTTGACTGTTCTCGGGCTATATCCTTAGAAATTTCAACTACTCGAAGTATTAATTACTTACATGAAACTGAGTAGTCAGTTAAGGAAGGTCAATTCATTGGAGTTGAAATGTGTCGATTTTCATAGATCTTCTTCTGACTTGAATACAATATAAATATTTCACTTCAATCATTTATCCTGTCTTCTCTCCGCTTTGAGTTTCCTCCCAGTTCAGTTGAAGTTTATCGACATTAACTCACTAATAAACAGCCTGCATCTAGTGGTTTTCTCTTATACTAAGCATCATTCAGCTACATATTACATCGTATTTAAATTCAAAGGAACTAATTAAGATAATGACGGCTTGTAATTTTTTGACAGCAATTTAATTTGGGGTTCGCATCATTTGTTGGTCTTCTCAATCGATTTCAAAATCAGAATTTTGATAATAAGAAATTGCTGCAACTCTTACAATGATGCAATCATCGGATTGATCAAAAAAAAAACTTAAGATGTCCTTCTTCCCTTTATTATGGTGTTTTAGTTCCAGAGTAAATTTTTGTGGATGCAGTCGGCTTGTTTTTTCAAGTCCGAGAAAAAGCCAACTATCTTTGCAGATAGAAACTATGTGTGCTCTATTTATTTATAGACGCTACGCCCAAATCATGACAAACGCAACATTTATGGTTTTCCAGACGAAAGATTTTGACGCACGAAGTTGCAACCACAATCAAAAAGTCACCTATAAAGATTGCTGCAAAAATATAAAATCCTTCTTGGTTCTTGTCTCAGTCACAATCACTATTTACAAAAATTTGCTTACAGTATCAATGTCGCTAGTAGGAGTCATGGCTCGGGTGGAGCTAAATGGTACTAGCGATTTTTCAATTTTAATGTAATTTAGAGAGGATAGCCACAGTCTAAACCCTTCCTTCCGGAAAACTTTACCTTATTTACAGACCTGGCATCCAATCAGTCAAGATTGTATCAGGAATATTACAATTCAAACTACTTTGAATCGTTAACAGAAGTACAAAAGGGACAATTTATCCACAGGGTCCCACTTCTGCATTAGGAAAAGTATGCGACTGGAGAAGCGACTCCTCTGACATGACTAGGAAATATGCAGATGCTACAGAATCAGATACTTTCATTCACTTTGATTGACGATGTCAATAAGAAATCAAGGATAGCTTATTGAGCTAATTGGACACGCTTTACTAATTATGAAATTTTTCAATTGACCAGTATCCAGGATTACTATAGTAATGATAGGGATAAGCTGAATAATCAGACGGGGTTTACTACATTGTTGTCTCAGTATGGCTTGCCAATACTCTCAACTGCCTCTGTAAGACTCAGTAATCGGTCCTGGGCTACACTAATCAATCTTGTAGCAGCTACTACTACTGTTCGTTAAACAATAGTTTTAATCCAATGGGCCTACATAAGAATTCCCATCACTATCGTTTCTCTCTCTGCTTTTCACATTTTAAATTATTTTTATATTTCTTAATTCATATTCCCGGATAAATAATTGAGTAATGAGGTACTGGAAATGATAAATAGTAATGTGAAAGGTGCAATCATTGCAGTACATACTTGGGCACTATTAGTTTTTAGCTTATAAGGAAAATTCTAGCTCATTTATATTCAATGTATAATTAAGATAAAGATGCTAAAACGCTTTAGCGTTCAAGAATAGCTCTAACTGACCAGTTTCAGAATAATATCATGATGATATGCATGGCTTATTTCCAATTTCATGGTGTTAATTCAATGTGAACGTGGAAATTATGTTACAAAATCCCGCTGCCAAATTCTTACTATGCACAAAATTTGAATTATCATATATTAAGACTTATTGTATGTTATAGATTATGAGAGACCTAATTTGTCCATTCTGACTTGCACGGCATATCTATGAGCTTCCAAGCCTTCAACTGCTGCCAAAGTCATAACAGCTTTGCCAATACTCTTTAATCCTTGCTCGGTGACATCTTGAGAGGTGATGAATTTTTGGAAAGTGGCCGTATTAACACCCGAATATTGTCTGGCATAACCATAAGTAGGTAAAGTATGGTTAGTACCACTAGAGTAATCTCCACAAGACTCTGGAGACAATGAACCTACGAACACTGAGCCCGCATTTTCAATATAGTCAGGAACAAAGCTAGCTGCATTGTCAATCTGAAGAATCAAATGCTCTGGTGCATACTCATTAGATAATTTGAAAGCCTGTTTGTAGTCTTCAACCAACAAAGTGTACGAGTGAGATAAACACTTGGCTACTATTTCCTTTCTAGGTAAGATAGCGGCTTGCTTCTGGACCGCTTGTTGAAATTCTGCTAATTTTTCCTCAGATAAGTCGACACCAATCAAAATAACTTGAGAATCAACACCATGCTCCGCCTGGGACAATAAGTCACTGGCAACAAAATCTGCATCGGCATTCTTATCGGCGATAACCAAAACTTCAGAAGGCCCGGCAGGCATATCAATGGAACACAACGCCTGGGTATCATTCTGGACATACATCTTTGCTGCAGTCACAAACTGGTTACCAGGTCCCAAGATTTTGTCACACTTGACTACACTTTCAGTACCATATGCCATGGCGGTAACTGCTTGGGCACCACCTGCCATCACTATGCAACTTGCGCCGATTTTGTGAGCAACATAAACAACTTCAGGAGTCAACTTACCTGTTGCACGAGCTGGAGGAGAAGCCAAAATAATATTCTTGCACCCCGCAACCTTGGCAGGAACACCCAACATCATGGCTGTGGATGGAAGAACGGCGGTTCCACCAGGAACGTATAAGCCGACATTTTCAATAGGTTTAGCAAAACGAGAGCAAAATACTCCTGGTGCTGTTTCCAATGTCATGATCTTTTCTTTTGGCAATTGAGCTGCATGGAACTTTTCAATGTTGGCCACAGAAATGTCAATAGCATCCTTCATGTCCTGAGAGATTTGCATTAGCTCTTCAGGGAAAGGAGCCTTCAAAACCGGAGTTTCTAACAGAACTCCATCAAACTTGGCTGTGAGTTCAAGCAAAGCCTTATCCCCATTTTTCTTAACGTTTTCAATAATAGGCAAAACCAATTTCATTATATCTGCGGTCTTCTGCACAGGTCTACTTAATGCTTTCTTCACCGGCTGGGAATCAGACGAAGGGCTGGCATTGATGACTTCCATGGAATAATCAAGAACAGGTTCAGAGGCTTTTGATTCTGGTACTTTTGCGGATTGTTTTGACTCTATGTATGCTGGTTTAGCATCTCCCTTTCTACGGGTAACTTTGAGACTTTTGATGTCCAAATTACGCTCAATGTCGGCCAATCTAACGTCGTTCTTAATACACCATACCATGGCAAAGTAGAACAAGTCTGCACATTCCCACGCTACTTCATTTTGATCTTTAGCACCGCCAGCTTCGATCAATTCATCCAATTCTTCTTTGAGCTTGGCTACCAACAATTTTTCATCGCTAAAAAGTCTCTTCGTATACGAGCCTTCAGGAGCAGATTTGAACCTGCTGGCAAGGGTAGAATCGAGTTTAGCTAAACCAGATCCAAAGCCATCCAGCTGCTTCAACTCACCATCACGGAAACATGTGAAGTTGGAGTCCAAGTGACAGAATCCAAATCCTTCTTTTGGTTCAACTATAAACTTAACAACGTCCGAATCACAATCCTTTTCCAACTTAACCAAGTTCTGGGTAGCACCGCTGGTCTTGCCCTTGTACCATAATTCAGAGCGACGCTTACGTGACTGATAAACCCCTTGTCTTTCAGCTATAGCAGCTTTGATCGAATCATTCGAGGAATAAACCACTCCCAACGCAGTGTATGATGGGGCTGGTGTAGTGATTAAAGTGGTGTATAATCCGTCAGCACGGTCAGTGGTAAGAGTTGAAGTAAAAAGGTCTGCTATAGAAAGCTTTGAATCTTCATTGTTGGCACTGGTTGATAATTTTTCACTTGAAACAATTGAAAAATATCCATCAACTGCCAATTTATTGGCCTGTTCTTGGGTTAGTTGCGCTTCCAGATTGATATACACGATTCTGTTGCCATCCTTACCATATGAAGCCAAGTCTTCTGCTGATAATGCTTGTTTGAATACGAAGGAAGCATCGGATTCGGTCCACTTCTGGTCTACCTTTGACAGGTTAAACACAATTGCAAACCTGTTACTTGGCAAACCAAGAGTAGAAACAAAGTTAGAAGCTTGTTCTTCAGTGACATGTAACTGTCTAATACCCACGTTCAATAATTCAATAGCTTTCTCATCATCAATAGAGTCTTCACTGACATCGATATCAATTGCAACTGAATTTGGAAACTGATGAAGGAAGTGTTTGGATACTTTGACAGCAGAAAACGGCAACAAAAATTGACCAACAAGGGCAAGTCTCGATATGGTCTCCAAATCACTTGGATTAACTATTGGTAACAACGGGAACGTCATGCTGGTTAAAGGAGATATATCCCAGCTTCGACTACGGTGAAAAATCGGGCCGTTATCTGAGTCATTTGAGCTTATGTCAGCAGCGCGGGCCCGTTGATGCCAAGCCACGTGACTATGGGGTAATCTATAGCCTCTAGGACTTGGCCATTATACGAATACGAGGTTCATTTAACAATAGGACTTGGACTAATTGATTAGTGATACTGCTGTGAACTTCGTATTGAGTTGGTTTAGTTTCGCCAGGCTTACAATTTTTTTCTGTTTTGGCAGCCAAGTTTATTTGCGACATTATACCCAATAGGAAATTATCATTCTAGTAGTATTTTCGGGCTAAGATGAAGCTGATTGATTAGAATTCTTGACCATTTAATTCAACGCTTTAATCAACTAGTTAAATTAACTCTTGCAGTACAACAAAGTCACCCTAAAAAAGTCTTTATAACGTTCTACATCTTTTAATTAGAACTTATGCGCACACTCACTTAATTACTTGAAATTTAGTGCCTGACAAACCTCTAGTACATCTTACATGTTGGTTCATTGTTTCTTCGATTCATTACATATATACAGCCTAAAAGCTGAACTCGCCCTTAAATTGGTTCAAGTCCATACCCGGTTTGACCAACTCTACCAAATCACGTCTGTCCATAGCAATAAATGCTCTTTTAAGTGTTTCTGTCAATGAGGTGGATTGGTTATGGTTCAAGGTGGCAGAAGAGCTTGGTTCAGCCACTCCTTCCACTTGATGCATTGACAATCCACTCAATAAGTGTTCGGCAGCTTCTTTATAACAACCGATATTGATGCATGAAACTCCCAAGTTATAACGGGCTCTAACGAATGTAGGCTTGATGGAAAGCGCTTTGAAATATGCATCAACCGCTTCTTCCGATCTATTAGAATTGGCAAGCGAAGCTCCCAAACGGTTCCACAAGACTGGATCATCAGGCTTGATAGATAAGGCGGCTTTGAAACAATCAATGGTTTTGTCAAAGTCTTCATTGGCGTAAAACAAAACTCCCAACCCCATCTGCACATCTGGATCCATGTTGGCTTGGTTGGGCGACAATTGGGCGGCCTTGATGAAAAGCTCAGTCACACGCTTATTGAGAGAAAACCGATCTTCGTCGGTAATGGCAGGGTTTTCTTGTCTTGCTCTGTCGGACACCTGAGGATACTTGGTAGAAATCCATCTTTCAAGAGTTGCAAATGCAGCGTTGTCATAACCTTCGTTGATGTAAGAGATGGCCAAGGTCATCAAAGCTTCTGAGTTTTCAGGGTGCAATTCCAAACACTTTTCCAAAGCAGATATCCCGGCGATTTCCTTTTCGTTTTGCGTCTGGACTTCTCCCAACTTGAGCCATGCTTCAATGTGGCCCTCGTTTTGTTGAATGGCGGCCTCAAACGCCAACGCCGCTTCGGAAAGTTTGGCTCCATTCTCCATTAATTGCAAACCAATCTCGTAAAGATCGGTTCCGTTGGGCAAATCCAAAAATTGGTTATGTCTCAGTTCTTCAAACTTGTAATCTCCAAAATGAGCTCTGGTTGATGCATACCGGGCAAAGTCTCTTTCCCACTGGCTCATATCTGCAGGAAGTGGGTCTCTTTGGGTATTCTTGAAGTCTTCATACTGCTGTGAAATAAAATCACTCTCAATGGCGTCCAGGTTAAGTCCATCCCAGACTTCTTGGAAAGTGGCCTGGTACTTGTCGTCAATAACAAATTCAGGCGACTCGGCACGTTCTATAGTCTCACCCTCTGCTTCTTTGGCCGCACTAGTCAACTCTTCAATCTCTTTAAACTGGTTATCCCAGTCTACTTGTGGTTCTTGCGAAACCTGGGCATTGGCCTGTGGTTGCTGTTGCTGAGCCATCCCGCCTCCCATCATTGACATACCGCTTCCCATCATTGGGCGATAACGGTTCATCATCATGGATGGCATAGAACTGTGCTGATACAGCTGGTTTTGTTGTATTCCCATTTGGGGGGCGTTCATTTGGGATTCCATGGGTTTGAAGTCGGCTGCCCATTGGTTGTTAATGGGGCTGGCTACACGGCCCAGATTTTGTTGGCTTATGGATGATGGACTATGGCTTTGGAATTCACTGCTCCACTGCTGGTTTTGTTGCTGATACACTCCTCCTGGGCTTCCTCCTTGGATCATGTTGAGTTCGTGTCTCATGGGCTGGAACTGGAAGTTTTGCTGGCCCTGTGCTCCTCCTCCGTTCATGAATTGTTCCATGTTTTGTCTTTCTCTTGCATTCATCATGTTGTCATTTTTAAACCCAGATCCTTGGACGATTCCAGGTTGTCCGGCACTTTGCCGTTGTAATGATCTATCTTCTTGGGTGTGCTTGTTGAACTGAGCAATAGCATTTCCGTTAACAGAACAGTCAGCTCCTCCTCCGACAAATGACATGATACTATTTACTTGATTCTATTTGACTTGTTATCTGGTTTGTCTTGAAGAATGTTGAGCTAAGTCTGGATAAGTTGAGCCTTATAAATCATGGACTTGGAGGAGTCTGTGTGCAGGTACCGAATTTCACGTGCCGAGGTTTTTGGGCGGGGGAGAATTAGTCAGTAATGTGGGGCATGACGTTGCCTGCCTAACCGTGGATGCAGGAGCCGGTGCACTCTGGCTGCGAAATGGCCAATGGTGTCAATAGTGTAGAATTGTAAGGTGTAGCTACCAGAGAATACTCCAATTAGGAGGAGTACAGAAACCATAGTCAGTGCTATTGAACAGTCTATCAACAATTGCTAGTTTACCTACACCGAAATCCAGTTTAGTGTTCAAGTAACGAGTCAATTCGATATCTCATTGACTTTGACAGTTGGTTACATTTTTAACTCATTTACAAAGAGGCCCCCCAATAAAGAATATCACATCTTATCTCATGAATGGATTGGGCCCCAGCAATCATTTGAAACGAAATTATTAGACAACTGAATACGTATAATACATACTTCACAAAGGTACCTTTGGAGTCCTCGCTACGTCTACCTTTTTATAACTATGTTATTAGCCTCTCGTATCCAGGATAAACTTGCACTATCGCTCGGATGTTTAAAATTCCACTGCAACTTAATAAGTTGATCGTATGTATTTCTTTTCCAAGGCCACTAGAAAGTCCGACCCTGCATGGTACTTGCTTCCTATTGATACCCCACGTACTCAAGCTTGATGACAAACCTCAAAAGTGACGATTTGCAACCGATGTTACATAACCTTTTTTCAATTGCTTAAAATTTACATTGTTTGACCTAATACATTATCTCATTACTATACAATTAACGAACAAACTTGCCGCGATTCTAATGGTCAGCCTTTGGAGCGTTTGGCAAAGCAATTAATGACTTCTTGATAGCGTCAACACCCTTCAACAAATCTTCTTCAGAAATGACTAATGGTGGTGCTAATCTGATGATATGGTCGTGAGTTGGTTTGGCCAATACACCGTGATCTTTCATAACCAAACACAAGTCCCATGCAGATCTTCCGTTGGTCTTGGTGTCATCAATGACAATGGCTGACAATAAACCTTTACCTCTTACTTCAGCAATAATTCCTCCGAATTCAACACGTAATTCTTCAAGCTTGGTCTTCAATAATTCACCCAAACGATTTGCTCTTTCAACCAATTTTTCGTCCTTGACAACTTCCAATGCAGCAATAGCAACACGACATGCCAATGGGTTACCACCATAGGTGGAACCATGAGAACCTGGGTCCAAAGTCAACATGATGTCCTTAGATGATAAGACAGCAGAAACTGGCAAGACACCTCCGGAAATAGCCTTACCTAATAAGACAACATCTGGTCTAACACCTTCGGAGTGTTCGTAACACAACATCTTACCGGTTCTGGCAATACCGGTTTGGACTTCGTCACAGATCAATAAAACATTGTGTTTGTGACACAAGTCTTGAACTTGCTTCAAGTAGTCCTTTGGAGGAACAACAATACCAGCTTCACCTTGGATTGGTTCTAATAAGATGGCAGCAATCTTGTCACCAGCATTGTTGAAAGCTTTTTCAACATCTTCAATGACACCGTATCTTATTAAAGTTCCTGGTGCTTCACCTGGAATTTGTGGACCAACACCGTTTAAGTATGGACCAAAGTTGGTTCTGGCATCTGGGTCAGTAGACATGGAAATAACTCCCAAAGTTCTACCGTGGAAGTTTTCGGCAGCTGATAAGATGATGGCTTCACCTTCTGGGATACCCTTCTTGACGTAACCCCATCTTCTGGCCAATTTCAAACCGGTCTCAACGGCTTCGGAACCGGTGTTCATTGGCAAAACCATTTCATAGTTGAAAAACTCGGTGATGTACTTGGCATAGACACCAATGACATCAGATGAGAAAGCTCTAGAACACAAGGTCAATTTGGAAGCTTGGTCGACTAAAGCAGCTATGATTTTTGGGTGACAGTGACCTTGGTTAACAGCAGAGTAGGCTGATAAAAAGTCCAAGTACTCATTTCCTTCTGGGTCCCAAACGTGGGCACCTAAGGCTTTGGAAAACACCACTGGCAATGGATGGTAGTTGTGAGCTGAGTACTCATCTTCGTACTTTTTGGCAACACTTGATGAAATTTGAAAGTTTGGGCTAGACATTGTAACTAAATCTGATGAACTGTACAAATTTTTCACCAACAAAGCGAACAACTACACGTTTATATAGTTCTGATGATCGGTGTCTACTGCCTATAGGATTTGTTCGCGCCCCAAAAGGAACCCGACGCCGGGGCGGTTCCAGCGGCAACCAAGTGCGAACTGGGCTTTTCGCGGGGAGAAGCGGCTGCGAGTCCCTAATGGAAGCTTAAGCCTGAGAGACGTGTTCGGCAACCTGACTCCGTCATCTAGAAGTGAAGATCACCGATTTAATTATTTCGATCTTGGTAAGGGTTTAGCTCAACCCGATGAGCGTGCTCGGGTGTAGTTCTGGCCACAATGTTTCATTTAGTGGCTGAATTTGCATCCACCCAGTGATCCAGTACCGGTTCCTAAAAGATTGAATAATTACAATAGCAGAATAAATAGACTAAGCTCCTCGATCAGTTCACACTTCTGTTTTGACCCCAGCTCTGTTTGTCTATTTCTATCTCAGGAGTTGTGCATTTGGGCTTTGCGTACAATTTTATTTATACGTGCAACCTCCTAGTCCCAATCTTTGTATGCTTCAATACATCATTTAGAGACTGTCGAGAATTGCTCAAAGCTCATCACTCTCTGGTTGGGCGCAAATTCTTACCACAACCTAGCACATACTACCAAATGCTGCCTAGATGTTTCTATCAGAGTGTTGGGGTTCGTAACCTTAGGTTTCCACTGTGTGCAGTCCAGCTGTCTTTG
This sequence comes from Suhomyces vadensis, assembly GCA_030575035.1. NCBI lineage: Eukaryota > Fungi > Ascomycota > Pichiomycetes > Serinales > Debaryomycetaceae > Suhomyces > Suhomyces vadensis. Next base: position 100,065 of record JAJMGK010000023.1, on the reverse strand, counting down.
TTCGCACACGCCTTGGCCAGTTCTACAAATTGACTTGCAAATGAACGGAAGCACCAGAAACAAGTAAACAACAACATGAACCACAAAAGACAAATGCAAAAGGCCCCAGAGGCACCAGAAGCGAGTCCAGAATCTGCCGGTCTCTCTACTCTTGGAATGAGAATCAGAAAAGCTGTATCTGAGGGCTACAATACTCCAGTACAACCAGCAGGTACCACCAATAACCATATTCAAAGAGTGCCATTACCAAGTAATATGAGCCAACCACCATCATTAACTAATGATGGTTCTACATTAGACTCTTCTACATCTAGTTTGGCCGAATGGGATAGTCGCTATAAGATTCAAAATACCCCGTTGCAGACCTTGTCAATGCCACAAGGAAACAAGCGTAAGTTTGAGAATGTAAATGAGTTGGGTCATTTCAAACAAAAATACGGAGATCTCGTTTTCAACGATGATTTTTGAAACCTGATGTGCTGGCGTACCAGGTATTTCGTAGCTTATTCTTCATAGTGTTACATAGTTTGATTTAATGTATTGATGTTTTTGGAATAAGTATGCATAGTGTAGGAATTCTAGATCATTTGGCATTGATAATACTCGGATTTCAGTAAACTACTACCTTTTGCTTAGAGAATTGCGACTAAAGTTTTATCAAATTATCTTAGTACATCCGGTAAATAGCGCCAATTATTCGGTGCTGCAGAACAGCAGAATTTGCAGCTTCTGCCGACAAGAATCAATACCTTGAGGATAAGTGCTTTGATTTCAAGAACTTTTGGGCGGCATTTGTGAAACATTCTTGGTTCATATAGTTCTGTATCTGCATAGATATACCTTAAAGTCTTTTCTCTTTCCCCTATTCTTACACCATTTTATCCAAACACTATGGTTACTGTTTCGGCTTTTAGAGAAGCACCCAAATGAATTTGAATATTCAATTATACAGTGTAATTATGGTTCCCCAAGTATTCATTTTCACATACATTTATAAATTCGACTTCATACCATTACTATGAAATTAAGATTAAATAAAACGAGCAAAGCGGCAATTCAAGGTTGCTCATTTACCTTGCAAGTTTCAGAGCTTAGCACCTATAATGCTCTTTCTTTCATCTTGGTAAGTATCTAATTCAATTTAGGACTATTCTTTTTTGCAATTAAATTACGATTGATAACTGAGAGTTCATCTAAAAAAAAAAGACAATCAGAGGAAGATTAAAGCTGGAACCGCTGTATTTCACACCAATGCAACCGGTTTTTCTAACTACAGAACATTTTCAGTGACACTAGGTGACACTTGTAGCAATTTCGAGAGACATATTGAGGGAAGATTGACAGAATAAGATTTCCTCCAGTCTTCGATATAGCTAATGGTAGAATCATCAGTAGCCCTAGCCCTGTTATTACTTGGATCATTTCAATGATTCAATGTGAAGATTAAATAAGGAACTAAGAATAGAGAAGCATCGCCACAGTTAAAACAGGTGATTCGGTACAATAAGTAGGTTTTAGAGTACTACTTCAATGTTCAGGCTACACATGAAAGAAATCCAAAGACAATCTAGAGAGGCAGCTTCCGATGGTTTTTCTCGGAAACCAAAATTCTAAAGTTCAAACTGGCTCTACTAGCACAAATCTTATTTGGTCAAAAGTTGGTTTATATCATGTTTAAACTAAATAGCAATTAAATTAAACTGCATGTCAATTAATGTGAATGCGAAGTTGAGCTGTAGAATGTTTGGACTTAGTTGTAACATCCAGAGAAAATGTAAATCCAAGTTTCAGATATACCTATAACTGACTCTGTATATTATCTCTACAGCAGCTTTGCAATCCTGGCCCTTCCTCTTATTCTCCTTATTCCCTGTAAATTTTGCACCCTTCGGCCGCAGCTGCCGTGCTTCTATGCAACCGGCATCACGTGACAAACGTATCTAAAATCCACAGCCGAGTAAACCCAGACCTGACAACACTTCCCCTTCATTGACACCAGGACATGCCCACTACCGTGTGGAATCATTTAGCTAGACCTTTTGTCAACCTCACAGTTAAGGAAAGAGCACTCCAGGTTGTTCGGCTCTTTTCCTCCTTCCTAACCCTTGCATTATGCCTATCGGTTCTCGTTGGTCCTCTCGTGACCAACACCATGTACATTGGCCGAATTAACTGCGCCCATCTTGATGTATCTTATGGACTTTATAAGTCTTTGAGAAGTTCAGTTTCTTCTTCACCTAACATTTTGGATTCTACTGAAGAAAAAAGCCGCTATCCCGTCGACCAGACCCTTACAAACTCTGAAATTTCCATCCTCACAGATTATGCCCTGGCACAAGTGGCCAATGCTCCCCAATATATTCTAACGTCGCTTTGGAGTTGGTGCTATGGTAACTACAACATCACAAAGTATGAAAACTCATATGGAGTCATGAAAACAAAGGTTCTGGACCAAGTGTTGAAGTGTCTGGGTAACAATAAGCAGTTTGTATTTGACTACCGTGCCGAACTAGAAGAGGTTGGGCTCAAGAGTATTTTGGCTTATGCATTGCAGTCGCATGAAAATGATCCCCATTACCAAAGCTTGGTTAGCTCCAGAGATGCGAAGTATAAGTTAGTGACACCTTCCATCATCTTTTGTGCGTTGGTGCAAATTATTCTTATAGTGATGATGTTAGTGATTTATGGTAACCGGGGCTCCTCCAAGGATCTCAGCAAAATACCGATTTTGATATTCAATATCATTGCCTTGTTCTCGGTGGCCTCGTTGTTGGCCATTACCATCGGAGCGGCGATAATTTCCAAAGTGTTGATAGAAATCCAGTCTGAAATCCACAAGACTTTGGGTAGTTTCGGAGTGTCCTTACGTATGGGAAAAGTGTGGTTTCTGTTGTTGTGGGTGGCCCAAGGCTTCAGTGCGGTGGCTATGTTGACGTGGGCTGCGCCTGTATGGTGTGCCAATCCTGACGTTGAAGAAGACGAAGATTATGAGGATTTCCAGTACACAAATCGCCGTAGTTATCACCCCAAACGTAGGACTACCAATTTCGGCTACACTGATGCTGATCCTTTCCAGGATATGGATACAGAACTTGATTCAGATCAACCGCAACAGGAGCTTGCTGTCGAAGAGAAATCCACTAAATTTGGTAAAGTAAGACAAAGCTTGCACAATCAACGTAAACGGTTGAGTGGAATAAGAATCGGATCAGGCAGGCCTGATTCGCATCATTCAGGCGAGTTTGCTAATCTTATCGAAGATGACGAAGAGCATCCTTCGCATAGATTTTCCTTTGGTAAAGGAATATTTAATATTCATAATTCCCACTATGATAAAAATGAAGAAGAATTAAGAAAATTGGGGCAATCTTTGTCTAAGAAATCGTCGGTTCGCCGGATGAACACTAAGTCATCTCGGGTCAAGGTAGAACCATTAATTCTTGAGGAAGACCATACCAGAGATCTTTTGTATCAAGAGCGAGACACCCTTGACGTTTACCGCAATCAAGATGTATTGAACCATTATCGTGAAGAAACGTATGACGGTTACGGCACATCCTCGTCCAATAATCCTACAGTCTTGGTGTCTCCGGTACCCGAAACAGAACCATTTAGCGGCCACCGAAACTTGGTTCCTAGACCCAAATCTCAACGGCCATTAAGGCCATCTAGCGAAAGCTATAGTTTTGATGACCAACAATCATACACCTCGATATTGGACTCTGAAGAAATTGATTTCTTGAACAGTAATCAGTTTAATCAGGTTAGAGGAAAGTACGATCATTAGTGACTTTATAGAATTTGACAATCCAAAACATATGGCTTAAATAGATAATACATAGCGGAGCATTAGCAATTACTGTAAAGCCACGGTGGGAATGACTGCCGTCAAGAAAAGTGCATAATTATAGAATAGGAGAATGCATTCTACTAAGTGTACTTTCTAGTGAGGATTAATTTGTTTAATGATACTTTAAAGAGCAAAAAAATCAGTTAATGGTCTTTCGATCACCTTTATTCAGTAGACTGATTTGGAAATAAGTATTGTATAGTTTACTAGTGGTTGTGAATAAGTTGCACGAGTTTAAAAGTTACGGAAGGGAGTAATAAAATGTAGTAATTGTACCATCTCAAATGAACCTTTATGAGCAGGAACATATGTAGTTTTAAAGTGCTCGGATTTGCAAGCAAATCTTGATACAGTCTTGAAAAACCAACTAGACTTTTTATCGTCTTCCTACACTTTTTAAATTTAATGTATGTATGCTTCTGGTCGTCCCCAATTCAGTACCAAGTCGTCCAAAGTATCGGGTTTCTCTCTTTTAGTCCCTCCAGAATCTGTCTTCGGGTCTGGGAGAAGATGGAACTCCTAACAAATGTTTCACATAGAAAGGAACAGGAGGTTTCTCGTAAGCTATTTTTGTATCTGCAGTTGAACTTGGATAGGTAGCTTTAGATCAATGATATGGCCAATTCTGGTATGGATGCCATCAAATCGTCGCTAAACTCGTCCTATGTAAGGAACGAAACGTCATGGCTGTTATAACTACAATTTTCCAATGTCACAGCATTCTCATTCTCGTTCTATTCCTGCTACATCTCTACTTTAATTCTATTCTCCTTGACGTCTTACAGCCTTTATATAATCACAATGCAAGAAGCATTGATCTGGCCTATTGTCTCGCCAGGATGTTCTCGTAAATGCGGCAGTCTCGCTAACTCGCGAAACCAGAACTGCCTACTCATCCAACTTCATGGCCACTGCCAGTCTCTCGTCGTCCAACACCCCATGCCCCTTTTCTTCTACTCTCTCCCCAAATCATCTTTCTGAGAACGCCCATTCCCCTCCTAGTCGCACTCCCTTGTTCACAGCCCACTTGCCATCTAATCCTCTTGTCCACAGCCCTTGTGCTATCTCATCCCCCCACATCAGATCTTCGCTCATCGTTGCGAGCACTCCCCGCCAGCCAAGACTATTCCTGTCAACTGTATCCATCAGCAGACATGGCTGGCGCCATTACTTGGTTGCATTTGGCTGCTGCAAATCTGGTCGCTCTCTTGCTGATCTTTTCTCTTCTTGCCTTATCTTCATTCTCTGATCGGTTTGATCCTTCCAGAGCCTCTACTTCTCGCCTGTTTCCAATGCCCCGCTCACTCAGCCTCCGCAGTGAAAGCCTCGTGCATTTAACAATTAGTTAGACCACAGACAAACAAACATTCAGCCTCCGCCAGCTGCCCACCGCCAACGCCATAATATATGTCTTCCAGCATGGATCCTGGTCTGAATTCCAACTCTGGGTTTCACCAACATCAAACGTTGTCTACCGAACTGCGCGTTTCCCACTCTTCAATGAGAGCTCTGGAAGACCACAACATCACCAACCGCGCCGAACAGAACGAGACCAACTCCCATACAAAAGCTGCCGACCCTGAATTCGATGCTAGTCGTATAGACCAGTCTTTCGAAGACCGTGAAGCTAGCTTCTCACAGGATTCGCCGTTACACCTACAGGCGTCCCGCTGGCTGCCTCCCACTCTCGTGCTAATCTCCTTCGTGTTGGCTCTACTTGTATGTGTGCAGAACTTTATCGGCACTTTTTCATGTACCAACGACAGCTTCACCCATTGCTATCCTCAATATTCACTTCAGTTTCTTGATACCTCGGAGTCTCGGGTGCTTCTCGCCGGGGCCCGTGAAGGACTCCGTATGGCCACGTACTTTGCCAAAGATTTCAGCGTAACCCTCAACGACGGCCACAGACTAAGAGAAAAGATCAAATATATAGATACAATCGACACATTCACCAACAAAAACGTCTACAAATTCAACTTCCACGGCTTCTGTCGCCAGCCTATCGCATCAGGCAAGGAATCGTGTACATACTTCAACGGGCTTGATGTGTTTGGTTCGCTAGTCAAAGACGTGGGAATTCAACTAGGAGTGGTTTCCGACGCTGAAGATCCTCTAGAAATCGGCGACAGTCTTTCTACTGCCTACTCGCTGTCGGTGGAAACATTGAATCAGTACTTTGGCCCCAAGAAGAGCCCCGAATCACGACTGGAGGAGGGCAAAACTGACGACATCGAAACAGCCAAAGAAAGCTACTTTGAAAAGGCGCGCCAAGTAACCGACTTTGGCCACTCCATGTCTGTCACGTCCACACTTTCGATGGTTGTCTCGGTGCTACTACTCATGGTACAGGGGAATGTAATGTTGGCATTAAATACTACTCCTAATCTTCAACTCAATGTGCTAAAAATCATATTGGGACCCATGATATTGGCATTTATCCAACTTGTGCTATCGTTGGCCATGTTGTTTGGAGAAATGCGCTTCTACTACAAATTGAACAGTTTCTTTGAGTACTTCCCCATAGCTAACTTCAGCCGAAGTCTGGGGTTCTACATGGTTCTGTTCAACACCATCTTCAACGTGCTACTACAAACATCGTTGATCTTGGTCTACTATAGAAAATAATATATTAATGTAAAAATTACAAAGTCTAACTTTCGTAAATGGCTTTGAAAGATTGGTCAAGGTCGGCAATAAGATCGTCGACGAATTCAGTACCCACTGAAACACGGATCAAATCACGAGTGACACCCGAATCAATCTTTTCGTCGTCTGACAATTGTTGATGGGTGGTGAACCATGGAGTAATAATTAAACTTTTGGAGTCACCGACGTTGGCCAAGTTGCTGAAAAGCTTTAATTGATCAACAAATCTTGGAGAAGCTTCTTTGAATTGGTCAGAGGATTCGTTCTTGATTTCTTTGACACCAAAAGATAAGACACCACCGTGAACGTTTGGGTTAACCAAGTATTTCTTACCACGCTCGTGATTTTCGTGGGAAGGCAATCCCAAGTATGAGACCCAGTTAACGTAGGGAGACTTTTCCAAGTATTGGGCGATTTTCAAGGCGTTGTAGGATTGACGTTCGACTCTCAAAGACAAGGTTTCCAATCCTTGAATAAGTAAGAAGGCGCCAAAAGGATTCAAGGCAGGACCGATATCTCTTAACCATTCGACTCTGACGTGGGTCAAGTATGCCTCCTTGCCAAAAGCGTCGTTGAAAATAAGGTTGTGGTAACCTTCAGAAGGCTGGGAAAATTGGGGGAATTTTTCGGGGTAATCAGCAAAGGGGAATCTACCAGAGTCGACAACAACACCAGCGATGGTATTACCGTGACCACCGATCCATTTGGTGGCAGAATGGACAATGATATCGGCACCGTGCTCAAACGGACGAATCAAGTATCCACCGGCACCAAAAGTGTTATCAACCACGACCGGAACACCTTTGGCGTGGGCAATGGCAACGATTCTTTCAAAGTCAGGGACGTTGTACTTGGGGTTACCGATGGATTCAAGGTACACGGCCTTTGTTCTGTCATCGATCAACCTTTCGAAATCTTCAGGGTCGTCACCCTTGACGAATCTGGTTTCAATTCCAAGTCTCTTGAACGAAACCTTCAATTGGTTGTAACTTCCTCCGTACAAGTAAGTGGAGGAAATAATGTTGTCACCATGGTTGGCCAACCCCTTAAGAGCAAGAAACTGGGCAGCCTGGCCCGAAGAAGTAGCAATGGCACCAATACCACCTTCAAGTGCAGCTACACGCTGCTCAAAGATATCGTTGGTGGGGTTGGCAATACGCGAGTAAATGTAGCCTGGGGCCTCCAAGCCGAACAATTCAGCACCGTTTTTGGAATCTTTGAATGCAAACGAGGTGGTGGCATAGATAGGTGGGGCTCTGGCGCGTACGGCTTCGTCAACAGACTGGCCAGCGTGTAATTGAAGAGTGTCGAAGTGAGATGGCATGATTTAATCCGGTTAAATGTTAATGCCTCCAACCCTCTGCCCATGGCGGCCCCAGCCCCATATATATAGATCAGAGTGAATTTCTAAATTGGTTGCAATTGATTGCACGTGAGACGACACAACTACGATTTTGTGTGGCTCGCAACTATGGTTGGAGCACAACCACGTAATTCGGTTGGATCAGTCATGGCTGGAGCGTAACCGCATATTCGCTGGGCCCGATTGTTGACACCGCTGCCCTCTTTACGTCCCCGTCACGCTTGTCCGCTGGCTCGCTTGCACGCCTTCACCCTTTCCCCTCTCTGGTTCATAGGTGCGACCGGACGTAAACAAAAAGAAAAAAAGCATTGACTGGCAGTTGTGATGCTCCAGCAGTGTCGAGGTACCACCATCAAGGGTGATCGCTGTAAACTCAAGACCGACAAAGGTTTCTGTCACTACCACACGGGCCAGGATGCGCGCCACAATCGCATACAACCTCCCAATCGGATGGGTCCGCCCAAACCACCCCATCCAGCCAATCCAAACGCCCGCCCTTCCTACGCACCCTACTCTGCACAGGATCAATCGGGTAAACTCCGCGGCAACAGCAAGCCTGGTTTCATTTACATCTATACCTACGCCAGGCTACTTGACGGCGACAAACCGTGGCTCAAGGTGCAGAATATCCCCGGCACCAGTTCGCGGAAACAGGACAAGTTGGTGCCCTTCAATGCCGCCAAATCGCAGTACATGTTGGTCAAGATCGGTATGACCACCCAGACGGTAGCAAAGAGATTGAAACAATGGCAGGAAAAGTGCCGCCATCAGTTGGTCGAAATCCTGCCGCGCACCAACGTGCTCGCCGTGGATGTGCCCGCAAAGCCGTCACGGCTTCGCCAGATGTTCTCCAAGCTTTCAATACTGCCTACTGACAACAGCCCAGGCACCGCGATGCGCACTTTTCGTCCCGATCAAAGAGGCTGGTACTGCCACCACCAGTTGGCGGAAATCGAGGCTCTGATCCACAAACAACTTCGCTCGCTATACGGCTACGGCGACGTTCTTTGTTCAGGATGCAAAAAAATCGAGGGGGACTCGAAAAAAGCCACTTCCCAGTACAATCTTCATATCGAGTGGTTCTTGATCCCCAAAGCACATCTACAGTCGGTGTTTCGGTTGATTGATACAACTTGTTATCAATTAAACTATACTAATACAAAACAATACACAGACACTTCAACCTGTTCAAGTGCTTAAATGCTTAGGTGTTCATATAAGTGGAAGGATCAACACCTTCTTCAGGAAACTCGGTAACCTTGACATCGAATCTGGACTGGATTTTTTCCAACACTTCCTCATCTTCCTTGGTGGAGACTAAAGAAATGGCCAAGCCTTTGGTACCAAATCTACCAGCTCTACCCACTCTGTGTAAGTATTGGTCGGCTTCGTTTGGCAAGTCGTAGTTGATGGCCAAGTTGATTCTTTCAATATCAATACCTCTGCCGAAAACATCGGTGGAAACACAGATACGTTTGTTGAATTCCTTGAAAGACTTGTATCTTTCGATTCTTTCTTCTTGAGGCAATCCAGAGTGGACAGCAATAGATGGAAAGTTACAGGCACACAACAACTTATTCAATTCATCGGCTCTTTGAGTAGACTTGACAAATATAATCACCTGGTTGAATTCCAACGAGTCCAACAAATCAGATAACTTTCTATTTTTATCTTTTTCAGCCAACTTGATGTAGTATTGTTGTAAACCGTGTAAGGTCAATTTAGCTTCATCGTCAACGTAGATTTCCAATGGGTTCTGCATGAACTTCTTACAGACAGGTCTGATTTCTTGAGACAAAGTGGCAGAAAACATCATCACTTGCTTCTGGTGAGGAGTGTTACGGAAAATGTCCTGAACATCTCTTCTCATGTCGATGGATTCCAAGACCTTGTCACATTCATCGATAACGAACGACTTGACATTACCCAATCTGATGGCCTTTTCCTTAACCAAGGCATGTAATCTACCTGGTGTAGCCACAACAATGTGGGGACAAGTGTCTTTGTTCTTCAACTTTTCAATGTCTCTCTTGATTGGAGTTCCACCGTAGAAGACCTCGGTCTTGACATCTGGCATGTACTTGGAGAATCTGGCATATTCATTTCTAATTTGATAGGCCAATTCTCTGGTGTGACAGATAACCAAGGTGGAAATCTCCCCGGCAACAGGATCTAATTGCTGCAAGGTGGATAACACAAACACGGCAGTCTTACCTAAACCTGACTTGGCTTGACACAAGACGTCAGTACCCAAAATCGATTGAGGAATACAAACTTGCTGAACTAAAAAGGTTAGTGGGGAATTCTGGGGAACGCGGCACGTGCAGGGCGGCACCTGACACGCGGTCTCGGTCGGTTTCTGGGTCGAACGACGGCGGTAGATGTTGGCAGGCAAACCGGGCCAACAAGACAGTAGCAGGCAGCAATGGGCGAATCCATCGGGACTCGGGTCAAGACCAATGAGGATGATCATATGCTCGAACGTGGGCGCGAAAACGGCGGTTTAAGTCGGGGGGCTGGGAGACTTATCTTGTTGGACGCGTGTTTTATATTGAATACGAACCTTCTGAAGGATGTTCGAAACCACAATCACCAATGGCTCTCAACAATTCTGGTTTCAATAAGAAATCTCTGAAACCAGTGGCGTGGATACCGACATAGGAACCTTTCTTGTCAGCTTCCTTGTCGTCGGCGGCCTCACCGGCACCGGAGGTGGCTGTGGTGGTTGGAACGGCAATTTCCTCGGAGTCCGAGTAGTCCAATAATTCTTCTTGTCCTTCGTGAGACATGGCGATACTGTTTGTAGAGTGTGGTGTTGTTGGTGACTTTTCACGGCGGATTTTTTTTCATCGACAACCGGGCGTGCGGCCACCGTTTCGCCAACGAGCCGGTCATGGGACTGGGCGGCGCACGACCCGCCATGATTGAAGGCTGCTGGTTGCGGTGGGACGACCATCAGGCAACAACGATGTACAGAGCCATATTTCGGGTACGCAGACAGGCCCTTGGTGGTCTCAGGGCTCTCCCCCGTACAGCCAGTGTCGCCAGGCCGTTTTCCACCGGGTTCACTGCCCGCAATGCTGCCAAAGATGGCCTCAGCGATGAGCAAGCAGCCACTCTTGACAAGTTTGGCGAGACATTGAAGAACAACCCTGAGTTACTGCGTCTTTTGGACGGGTTCCAGGGACTTTTGGCTGAAAAGGGCATTTCCACCGGCGGCCAGCCCCCTTCCATGACGCAAATGATGAAAATGCTCGCCGACAAAGAGATCCGTCTGCATTTGTCCCAGTTGAAAGATGTCTTGGAAGCATCCAACATTCAGATCAACCAACAAGATCTCAGTGCATTGACTGATTTCTACATGGCACAGAAAAAAAACTAGAATAGACTTATATAGAACATTCAACAATGTATATACTTACAGTTACTTTTTAGCAAATGAAGCTGAGATGTTGGCTGCCTCTTCCACACCACGAGCGATTCCACTACGTACACCCGAATCTTCCATTTTAAGCAAGCCGCCTATGGTGGTACCTCCTGGAGTACATACTTTGCTCTTCAAGACAGCCGGGTGATCACCAGTTTCAAGGGCCATCTTGGCAGTGCCCTCCATGACCTTGGCAGCACAGACTCTGGCGACTTCAAACGGAAGTCCCATTCTAACCCCACCATCTATGAGTGATTCCATCATAAGCAAGCAGAATGCTGGGCCGGATCCTACCAACGCAGTGGCAGCGTCCATGTTCTTTTCAGGAATTTCCATGGCCACACCCACAGTGCCCACTAAATCCAACACAAACTGTTTGTTGATGTCAACTTGTGGAGGAAATGCAACGGTAGCAGTACCACAGCCGAACTTGGCAGGAGTGTTGGTCATTACCTTGACCACATTTGGAGAAAACACCGCCAACTCGTCGAGCGTGGTGCCAGCAAGCAACGAGATCACCAATGGCTGGTGGCCCAAGGCCAGTTGTACTTGCTGGTGTACATCTTTGTGCATGTATGGCTTGCATCCAAGAACAACCACGTCTGCTTCTTTGACTGCTTCGACGTTGTCTTTACCGTAGACAACCTTGACTCTATCGTCACCAAAGGTGGTGGTCAAACGGGCTGCGGAAGCCTCTGAGTTGACACACGCATAGATCTTGGCGGGGAAAGGCTTGATTTCCGATTTGAGAACGGCGGAGAGTACTGCAGTGCCCATCACACCACATCCTAGCACGGTAAGTGTGTAATTGTCCTTCATGGCGTGTATAGGATGTTCACTCTTGTGTCTTCTCTAGCTGCTGTCCGCTGGTTAAATACGGGGAGTGCGACCGTCGGCGGCGCATGCCTTTTACAGAGAGTCGCAGCGGCGTACGCTGAGCTACAGGGAGCGAGCAGAGGACACAAACAGGTGCTGTGATGGTCCAATTTCAGTAGACATGTTAATACTGGCGAAATACTGTCGAGTACGTTTCGGCTTGAGAGCCTGTGCTCGTGTTTTCTTGGTTCAGTCTTGGTTCAGTCTTGGTTCAGTCTTAGTTTACTTTTTTGTGTCCCTAATCACTTGGCTCACTAAATTTTCTTCGTCGATACTTTTCGAAATGGCTACACTACTCACCCTACTCTCACTTCCAGTATCGTTGATTTACCTGTTCTGATTTGTCTATCTGATTTACCTTTCTGATTTGTCTATCTGATTTATCTTTCTGATTTATCTTTCTGATTTATCTTTCTGATATATCTTTCTGATTTATCTTTCTGATTTATCTTTCTGATTTATCTTTCTGATTTATTTCTGACACACTCCCGTTAGATTTTCTCCCTCTTCTTCTCACTGCTCCCAGCTGTCACCTGTACCTACTCCCTAAAACATACAAAAACCCACTGGTCCAGACTATACCTTATTTTGTTTTCTTTATCCACTCTCTCTCATTCTTCTATATATTCTTCTTAAACTCCCTCTTCTTCTTACTCTCCCTCTTTGTTCCACCACCCCCCATGGACGCTCTCAGTCCCCTTCCAAATCATTCCTTTCGCAAATCTCACCCAACCAATTTTAATTTTTTGTGTTTTTGGTAAATAATTCACTTAATTATCTGAAATTTGTTATTACTCCTGGCCATTTCACTATCATTACCTATTTGTGCCTATTTTACAGTATTTCAACAATACATCGTCTATTTATCACCGGTCATGTACGATAAACTGCTACTTGAGCCATGCCCGGTTCTTCGACCTACTGCTCAGGAGTTTCTTGATCCTATAACTTACTTGTCCCTGCCCAAAGTATCCCAACTTGGCTCCGAATTCGGTATTGTCAAAATCGTTCCTCCTGACCTGTGGAAACCTCCATTTCTGATCGGTCCCAGCTTCAGATTCCACACGAGACTCCAGAAACTAAGTGACTTGGGTTTGAACACCCGTTCTCGTAAATTCTTCAAGGACAATATCAACCGGTTTCTCAAGATGAACCGCCAAAAACCTATCAAGTTGAGCTTTAAGGTGAAGAAGACTGAGATATTCTACTACGATCTTTATGTCACTGTCGAGAACCTTGGGGGCCCAATAGCCATGAACCCAGAGAAATGGACCGAAGTCAACCGCAAGTTCTCCGTGCCCGACGTTGCCTCCCCCACTGCCCAGTTGGAATATGAAGCATACATCCAGTCGTACGCCTTGTACTTGTCTCACAATAACCACAACTTTGAGTTTCCTGATTCTGACAACGACGACGAGTACGATAACTGCTTAATCTGTGGAACCCATGACCATCCGTCCGAAACTCTTTTGTGTGACAACTGTGACAACCCTTACCATATGGCGTGTCTTCTGGTGCCATTAGAGTCTATTCCGACCGGTAAGTGGTACTGTGACAAATGCTTGATCGGCACAGGAGAGTATGGCTTCGAAGAACAAGTCGACATTAAATACTCTTTGCCGCAGTTCTACGACATGTGTCAGGACTTCGAGCGTCAGTTTGTTCACCAGTATAACGACGACATGCCCTTAGATCTAGATACCATCGAAGCCAAGTTCTGGCTGTTTGTTGACGTGCAAAAATCGGACTTGGAAGTCAAATACGGGGCTGACATCCATAATCTTAAACCTGGTGAAATCAGTGGGTTTCCCATGCAGAATACACCTGGAATAAGGGCCGACGATCCACAAATACGCCAGTACATGGACCATCCATTCAACTTGACTAAGCTCCCGTTCGCCAACGGGTCTCTTCTCAACTACATTAATACCTCCATATCCGGCATGACAGTGCCCTGGATCTACATAGGAACGCTTCTTTCCACCTTCTGTTGGCACGTCGAAGACCATTACACTTTGTCGGCCAACTACTGCCACTTTGGAGCAACCAAAAAGTGGTATGGAATCCCTTCCAAACAATCTGACCAATTTGAAAAACTCATGAAAGACAGTGCTCCAGACTTGTTCAAGAAACAACCCGATCTCTTGCACCAGTTGGTTACGTTGTTGTCGCCTATGACTCTCGTGCAAAACGGCATCAAGTGCGTTTACGCTGATCAGAACCCAAATGAGTTTGTCGTCACCTATCCTAGAGTGTACCATTCGGGCTTCAACTGCGGTTTCAACTTCAACGAGGCCGTCAACTTCACCATGAATGATTGGCTAGAGTATGGTGCCCAATCTATTCACGACTACAAACTAATCAAGAAGGAAAATGTATTTAACCACTACCAATTGGTTGAAAACATCATGAGAGAATTTAACACCAAACTTGCAAACGGGAGCACGGTATCGGAGAAGGATGTTGGGTTGGTGGCCCGATGTCTCGCCAGCTTTGAGGGCTTTTTCAACCAGCAAAATACCGTTCTTGACCATCTAGATAAGTCTCGTTACCAGATAAGGTATCAGCCCAAACAGTTCAAGCCACGTAGTTTTGAAAACGAACAAGCAGGAAAGTTTGACGACCCAGATGAGGAAGAAGAAGAAGATTTGTGTGAGATCTGCAAGACCCACATAGCATACCAGTATTGTATTATTAACAACAAGAACCACAATTTTGGCAGGAGACCCGCACTTGAACCTGTCAAGCCCGAAGAAAAGTCGCCTATTTTTGAACCCATAAAGTCCAAAGTCACCCGGTCTACTCGAATACCGATTCATCAGCTTCTCACGCCGGAATCATCTCCTTATGAGGACCACAAGGCACAATCTCACGATCTTAGTGAGATCGTCGCTTCCAAAGCGGCCCAGAATCTTTCTAAATTTCAAAAGGAAGTACTTTCTGAAGTCAAAATAGACATCAAAAAGGAGACCAAGTCCGAGAGTGTTGTTTCTATGGAAGCAGAATATAGCAGGTTGATAGACAATGCCAAACGAGCCGCGGCCGAGTCGGTGGATTCTTCTACACGTCGTAAATCCAGACGTATTAAGGAACTTGAGCACGAAAGACAAGTCATCAAGCCGTTTATTGAAGGAATTAAGAACAGTAAGATGTCGCTGGTACAAATGCAAGCTAGCATAAGACAATTGAACCAGAAGGATTCAATCAGATTATGTCTTGAGTGTTTGTGTAAGAACTGTGGGCCAGCCGGTGAGCTTGCTCCAGAGGGATCAGTTTTGCTCTACGAAGCACATCCATTGCAATTGAAACAATTTATTGAGCAGACCAGATTGGGAATCAGCCGCAACCGTGTATAAATGAATGAACGAATAATGAAGTATAAAGTTGTAGGGAAGAAAAATAGAGTATTTACCTGAAAAGTTGCTGCGAGAACTGGGAATTGACTTTTCCAACAAGCCCACACTTCAAAACAGGTAGAAGTTAGATTATTTTGGCACTACAAACCTCTCCATTCACCGCCAACAGCAACCGTCTGCTGAGTAGATCCTAATCCTACTGGCCACTACTGTCTGCACGTGACGCGCCCGGATATCGGATGGCCAAGTTTATGAGCTCAGGTTTTTCGGCGATTGTGGCACTTGCGACGCTGAAGATAGGTCCATGCCACCTTGGGGTAACGTAAGGAAGATTTCCATGCCAGAAACAGGCAATTCAACGACTCCAGGTGCCGAGTATCTGAGTGCTTTGGGTGACGACCCAGGCGACCGGAAGTCGCTACAACACGTGCTGGAGCCGGAACTGACCCCAAGTTCCCCCAATGCGTCGGCTGCGAACACCGCCGGTACCAGGCCACGTGAGATTATTAGCAAGGTGAAAGACTGTGGATTGGGCTCTTTGAAGTCTACAAAAAGGCCCAGCCCTATCTGCTACTACCATAAGTCCACTAACCGCACCAGCACCGCCAATGGCTTCCGCCCCGACGAATGTGTGCCCATAGTACTAGCACCTTAGCTGTGCACCCGCTCATACCGAGCGCGGCTCACGTGTGCTGTTCAGGGTAACCCTGCCCCAACCAATAAAATCATATTTTTCGCACTTCCACCGGAGTCGACCACACTAAATTGAAGCTAGCAATTTCATTGGCTGTCGCCATTCGTACTACTCTTAGCGGTCAACGAAAATATAATTAACGTGAGAATCCACCACCTAAATTTTTTTATACCCTTTTCTTTCTTTACAGAGTGTTTAACCAAAGTTGTTAACGATGGTTCTTCCAAGATTGTTTAACAGTGCTTCACGTGGTGCATTCACTGCCGCCAAGCGTAACCTCATGTTCAACAGGGGTTTAGCTTCTGCTGCTCCTGTTGCCGGTAAGGTCAGGTATGTAAAAATTTCATGAAATAACAATGATTGATAAAAAGCAACAAATTGATGAATCAATGGTAATTAATTGGCTTATTATCGAATCAATTGATGAATTGATGAATTGGATATCAAAATGCTGATTAGATCCGAGAATTGATTCGGATTAGTCGAATTTCCATCCAGGTTTTTTTTTTCAAATCTGGATATGATTTTCAAAACCAGAATTTTGATTCGATCCATCTTTGTTGTAACAAAGTTTCAAACATGTCCAGTGTTTCATTTCCTTTGAATCTATACTAACAATATCACAGAGCTGTCATTGGTGCCGTTGTCGATGTCCAATTCGAAGAAGGTAACGTCCCATCTATTTTAAATGCCTTGACCTTGAAAAACGGTGACTCCAACTTGGTTTTGGAAGTCGCCCAACATTTAGGTGAAAACACCGTCAGAGCTATTGCTATGGACGGTACCGAAGGTTTAGTTAGAGGTTCCCCTGTCACTGACACTGGTTCCCCAATTTCCATTCCAGTCGGTCGTGGTACTTTAGGTCGTATTATCAATGTCGTTGGTGAACCAATTGACGAAAGAGGACCAATCGAACACACCCACAAGAACCCAATTCACGCTGATCCTCCATCATTCGTTGAACAATCCACTTCTGCCGAAGTTTTAGAAACCGGTATCAAGGTTGTTGACTTGTTAGCTCCATACGCTAGAGGTGGTAAGATTGGTTTATTCGGTGGTGCCGGTGTCGGTAAAACCGTTTTTATCCAAGAATTGATTAACAACATTGCCAAGGCTCATGGTGGTTTCTCAGTTTTCTGTGGTGTCGGTGAAAGAACCAGAGAAGGTAACGATTTATACCGTGAAATGATAGAAAGTGGTGTCATTAACTTGGAAGGTGACTCCAAGGTCGCCTTGGTTTTCGGCCAAATGAATGAACCTCCTGGAGCTAGAGCTAGAGTTGCTTTAACCGGTTTAACCATTGCCGAATACTTCAGAGATGAAGAAGGTCAAGATGTCTTGTTATTCGTTGACAACATTTTTAGATTCACCCAAGCTGGTTCTGAAGTCTCTGCCTTGTTAGGTCGTATTCCATCTGCCGTCGGTTATCAACCTACCTTGGCCACCGATATGGGTCTTTTACAAGAACGTATTACCACCACCAAAAAGGGTTCCGTTACTTCCGTCCAAGCTGTCTACGTCCCAGCCGATGATTTAACCGATCCAGCTCCAGCTACCACCTTTGCCCATTTGGATGCTACCACTGTCTTGTCCAGAGGTATTTCTGAATTAGGTATTTACCCAGCTGTCGATCCATTGGATTCCAAATCCAGATTATTGGATATCGCCGTTGTTGGTAAGGAACATTACGATGTTGCTACTGGTGTTCAAGAAACTTTACAAGCTTACAAGTCTTTACAAGATATTATTGCTATTTTGGGTATGGATGAATTATCTGAAACCGATAAATTGACTGTCGAAAGAGCTCGTAAGATCCAAAAATTCTTATCTCAACCATTCGCCGTTGCTGAAGTTTTCACTGGTATCCAAGGTAAATTAGTTAGATTAGAAGATACCGTCTCATCCTTCAAGGGTGTCTTAGATGGTAAGTACGATGATCTTCCAGAAAGTGCCTTCTACATGGTTGGTGGTATCGAAGATGTCATTGCTAAGGCCGAACAATTGGTTGCTGAAAGTAAGTAAACTAGACAAGATCAGTTAGTCTCATAAAAACGTTTATTATTAATTATTGTAGAGTTGTAGTCTTGCCAGCAGCCGTCTTTGCAATCAACAAGCTTGCACGATATTTATGAGGGAAATGAAACAAAAAATATCACCAGATGAAAAATCTGAAAAATCCGAAAAATTCTCCTGAGATTTGCCACTTGGCTCGTCGGGGTGAAGTTTTTTTTTGGCTGGATTCTACTCGGTTTGTCGGTACAGCACACCGTCCCCCGCAAAAAGCCCGTCTGTCTTCTCGCTGGCTCTCGCTGCATTCAAAAATCTCTCGCTAACTCTCGCAGGTTAACGGCAATGCGCGTCAAATTTTGTCGCGCGCATGGCTTAAAAGTTCCAAAAGCCAAGTGGCAGCTACTCTCTTTTGCCAGCAATGTTTTCATTAGCAGAAGTATGTACTATGCTCTATTTCAATTGAACCGCTACTAACCTCAGACGTTTTCGTTTCTTGACAACTCAAACATCAACTGGAAAAATGTTATTTTAGGCTTCACCGTCGGACAATTTGTGTTCGAAAATTACCTCAACTACCGTCAATACCAAATATTAAAGAAAACCAACCCACCAGCTTCATTGAAAGCCGAGGTTTCGCAAGAAACCTTTGATAAATCTCAGGATTACTCTCGTGCCAAAGCCAAGTTTGGTTTCTTCTCCGAAGTCTTTGGTTTGGCTCAGAATGTTGCAATAATTAAGTACGATGTCTTGCTTAAGTTTTGGAGTTTGGGTGGCTCGGCCATGGCCCAAGCTGCTCCATATTTGCCAGGATTTATGGGTGGTATCATTACCCAATCGTTATTCTTTATGGGTATTCAACAAATTGTCTCTACTATCATTTCTTTGCCTTTGTCTTACTATTCCAACTTTGTATTGGAAGAAAAATACGGCTTTAACAAATTGACTGTTGGTTTGTGGGTAAGCGACACTCTTAAAGGTGTTGCTTTGAGTATGGCTCTTGGATTCCCGGTTCTGGCTGGATTCTTGAAGATCATTGACTCTACAGGTGAATCGTTTATTGGCTACACTATGTTATTTGTACTTGCAGTTCAATTGATATTCATGACTATATTCCCAACCTTGATTCAACCGTTGTTTAACAAGTTTACTCCTTTGGAAGAAGGCGAACTTAGAACCGAAATCGAAAAGTACGCTGCTACCCAAAAATTCCCCTTAAGTAAATTATATGTTATTGATGGTTCCAAGAGATCGTCCCACTCCAACGCTTACTTTACCGGCTTGCCTTGGAGTAAACAAATCGTGTTGTTTGACACTTTAATCGAACACTCTACTGTCGACGAAACCGTGGCTGTAATTGCTCACGAAATCGGCCACTGGAAATTGTCCCATTTATCCAAAATGATGGCGTTTGCACAAGGTTACATCTTTGTCTGTTTCTCGTTATTCTCCGCCTTCATCAGAAACTCGTCTCTTTACAGCTCGTTTGGCTTTACTACTGTTCAACCTACCATGATTGGATTCTTCTTATTTGGAGATATATTTTCTCCAGTTCTGAGTGTTTTCACATTTGTACAAAACTTGTTGTCGAGAAAACATGAGTTTGAAGCCGATCAACACGCCAAAAATGGAGGCTACACCAATGACTTGGCAAAGGGTCTTATTAAGTTGTTGAGTAAAAACTTGTCCACCATGGATGCGGACTGGTTATTCTCGGCCTATCACCATTCTCATCCAATCTTGGCCGAAAGATTATCAGCCATTGGCTACGTTTCAAAGGAAAAAATCGCTGACATCAAGCCATTGAAAAATGATTAAATATGACTTCTCTTGAATCGATGATTGAGCTCATCGTATGCTTGTCTCATCTGCACATAGCCAAGATGTATTTTACCTATAAGGTGGTCGGCCAACCGACGATCACTATCCAATCTAGATAAATATGCTCCACACGCTTCACAAACTTGTAGTTTTTGTTGAGACGTCTGTCCCACGTTCTCTGCTAAATTACGGGCGGTTTCCGACAACGCTTCTCTCTGCTGACAAAGGTGATTGAGCTTGATTGTTTCCAGCGTAGCCTTTAGCAAATGGTTTTCGTCAATGAGAAAGTTGATTTCTTCCGACATGAGTCCGATCTGAGTATCTAATTCGTCCAATTCTTTGGTAACTGCTGCGATTTTCTCTTTCTCTTCTGGGGTACGCTCCAAACGACGTTGGGCAAACTCGATGGTTCGATCCAAATCGATTATGTACTTCTTGAGATTGTTATAATGGGAGTATTCGATGTCTGGAAACCGTTCTCCTTGCTTTACACGAAATTCATATTCCATTTTATGCTTTTCTAAATGCAACAACGGGCACTTTCCAAGATCCTGCTTGGTGCCTACGAAGAGCTCGTGTGGGCACGTACCGACCAAAAAGCTGCTGCACACTCGGTGGCTGGTCATTTCAACCTCTCGTCTGCGCAGGGACGGCGAAATAAGCGCCTCTTTGCCCATTAGCTGTTCCAAAAGTTTTCGCTGCTCCTCTGCCATGGTGTAGTGCTGTTGACTCTCTCTTGGATTGTCCTCATCAACTCAACTTTGCCTGGTGTATGTCGTGGCACGTGATAAAACCGTTTCCGACCCGTTTTGGGAAACTGCCGTCACGCCACACTGGTGCGGCCGCCTTGAGTACAATAGAGTTCAGCCTTGAGATGCCCTTGTGTTGGGGAAGCCCGAGATAACCACACTGACTGGAGTTACTTTATCTCCCTAAAAGCCCCTCTCTTACCGTTACTGTAGACATGTAACCTTCATAATTTTCTTCTTCCATCAATCCCCCTCTTTCCTCGGGTTTTCCCCGGTGCTCTAAAGCACCCCGCCTCATCTGTCTTATCTAATTTCGATCTGGATTGATAAATGAAAAAACAATCCCTTCTTTTCTTAACCAGTCTACTTTCCTTAACACATGAAAAGATACCAGCTTATAGGGCGAAAGAAAGTAGTGAGTTCTCGAAAACCAGCTGAACGCTATTCACTAAATCATATATGCGGTTTACCCCATGAAATATTGATCCACATCTTCGATTGTCTCGAACAGCGAGACCTAATAAATTTGGCAGCCACCTGTCGTCGATTCACCAATATAATACATAAATACTACTTATACTGCAATATTTCGTTCAACCAATTGTCGTTCAATCGATTTTCTATGCACCATTTGCGGGGCCTAACCAAGACCTCTGCGTTAACCAAGAAGTTTAGAACCTTCAATGGGCCGAGTTCAAATATCAACTACGTATCTTCAATTCAGCTAATTAATCCTCCGAGTCGTGATTCTCAGGACCGATCAACTCGTATAGCTGGCTCTTACGATGTTGAGAGTGACTACAAGCGTGATAGCCAGATAAGCTACGAGGAATATATTGCCAACTTGACCCTACTTCTTGACAATTGTTTCGGACTAAAGTCATTGGAATTATCGGAAATATCACCTTCGTTTAAGTTTAGTAAAGATATCGTTGCGGGTCCTGTTCAAAGACACTTTTGGAAAAAACAAACCCCGACCAGATCTTTGGATCATTTACTGCTCAAACCACAATCAGGATGGTCAATTCCCTTTGAGTGGTCTTCCGTGTCACTATTTTTCAGTATCTATAGCAAGTTGAATGAATTGGAATTATCCAATTTTGTTGTTGATGATTTAAAATTAGCCAACATTGTTGTGCCGGCCAACGTTTCTATATCTACCTTGACTTTAGATGCGTGCATATATTCAGATACCACTAGAAAACTGAATCTTTCCAAGAAACCATCCCAGATTTTTGCCCAAACAAACACTCTCAAGCTAATTAATATTACTCATGGTACATGTCTTTCAATGATAGACTTCATCAAACAGAATAATAAATTGAATAACTTGGTACTTGATATGGACTCTCCAATATTTTACCAGATTCTGCAAGATAAAAGAGAATTCCAATTCGCAAAGTATAACCCATTCTTCGAACTTCTCTGCTCCGGTACAGGTGGTTATGCCAATCTTAATAATTTGAAATTAATTAATTTCGATCTATTCAACTGTGCCAGTCATTCAGAAGTCACCCTGTCCGATGTGGATTCTTGGGTAGAAACACCAAAGGACACCTTTGAAAGTTTTCTAATATTCATATCTAAAATCGAGAATTTGACAATTCAGCTTAAAGATCAGGTTGCAAACGAATCAATATGCAAAAACTGCGGAGTATCAAGTGCTTTTACAGATAAGAGCATAGATTCGTTGACACCAGATGAATGGCACTTGGTTTTGGAGAAACTATTGTCTACTAATCAAATGTGTAACATAGCAATTCAAGACTATAAATCGAAAACAATATTTACTCGTCGTTCAGAGAATTAGCTTAATTGAAAACATTAATCATTGTGAAAACGTGGTGACAAAACCACACACAAATAAGATAGCTATACCATATGATATCGTTTTAATATTGGCTGCTGTTTGTATTTGTTAGTACAACAATCGTATCTTGTTAAAAGTAATCCAAAAGCTTATTGTTTACTGAATTGAACAATTTCAGAAAGAATTGGGATACCTTATGGAAAAATCCAGGTTTTGCTTGGGAGCTTCCTGGTTTGCTATCATCATCTCCTCCTCCTCCTTCGTCTTCTTCGTCGTATTCTGAATAGTCTGAATCGGTTTCATACGTACAATTATCATACCCGGGGAAACGATGGTATTCTCGTTTTGGAACTGAACCATCCATGATACTTGTTACTGGAATAATTCTCGATGAAATTCCATAATCAGAACCATCAGGATTAAATATATTGAAGGATGATCTAAGTTGGTCGGGTGTAAGATCGACGTACTTCCCCTGCTTAATGTTAACTCCATGATTAATTAATTCATCGGCTAATGATTCGGGTAATCCAGTCGAAATATCCAAATTATCATAGCTTTTTTCACATTGCGGAAGAGTATGTGGATGAATTTTTAATTTAGATCTGATTGAATCTGCATTTTTCTTCATGGAGTTCTCAACATAGGCATAATTGAGTTCTGGTAAAGCGTCATATTGTGCTTTTAATTGCATATAATCTTCCAAAAGCTGGATGTTTCCGTCTGGTAAAACCTTTACCAAACCATAATTATTTGGTTCTTGGGTAAACTCGTAGACTAGTCCTCCACTAAAAATATCTATCATGTCAGTTGAATATAATGTAGTGACTTCTTCGAAAAGTCGGGGATAAACTTCGTTACACCCGTACCTGGAAGTTAGTATTGCTTGTTTCACCAAGTCGCCTAAAAATACATACTCTGAAAAGAAAACGGGTCTGGGGTAGCCACTATGATCGTCTACGAGCGTATTGTATCCACTGGTGTAAAAAGTTTGCTCCCCACACCACTGGTAAGAATTCACTCCATAAAAATCCACTGCTTCCATCGGAGAATCGTCAACACAAGAGAGGTAATTTGCCAAAGACATTCTATAGCTAAGGTCATCAGCAGCCGAGTAACCAACGGGAATGGGACGCGGAGAATGGCGTTCAATAAACATCTTAATATCACGAGTGACTGCTTTAATGTAAGTCGGAGAATGTTGGGCGGATAACTCATCGTTCACGATTTCATTCCCAGCGAAGAAACCTAAAGTGTTGTTGTATGAAGAGAACTGTTTAACTACCAGAAATACATGCTTCAAGTAATCGACGTTGTAGGAAGTCCAAGGTTTGTACCTATTGAGATGTTGATTGGGAAGAGGAGAATTGACATCAAGAACAAGGTAGATGCCTGCAGTTGCCAACATAGACATACACATGTCATGGTCAAGATTAGGGTTGATGGAATAAACCCGAATCGTCTGAACGTTAGTACTGGCGCCAAACTGTTCATAAATATACTTACGTTGATTCCCAACTCTTGAAACAAAACAATATCTCTAGCGCATACTTTAGAATCAGACAATGGATCGTGTGAATCCACTACTGCCGAAGATCCACCTGGCTGATAGTCGACGCCCTTTATGTAGAACTATAGGTTAGTCAACCGGCTGCAAATCTGAAGAGAGGAAAAACTTACCGGTTCTTTTGTAACGCTATTGACAAAATAGTGTCCGTAGACAGTAATAGGATGAACATAACTATAAACTTGTCTTATAAGCAACAAATGTATCAACGATTTAAATAACCACTTCATGTTGTGAAGAAATGATCTAGCGCTGGAGGTTTGCAAACAAATGCAAATCTCGCTTCTCAGATATTGCACAAATAAACGCCGCTTAAAGCTAGCATTGAAAAGTTGAGAAGGGGAATTTACTGCAGCGAGAAAAAGGTGAAGAAGAGTTTCTAGGTATATTGAGATGTCTATTGAGGATAGAGTGTATTGCAATCGCTATTTACATAGGTATTTCCTTAAATGTCCTTTGACTTAGTCTTCGAACATGCAATTCATTCTCTATTTCCTCTCGAGCACTGAAATGGTCTAAGGCCAGGAGTAAAATTACACTTTGATGTGTCAACATTAATGTTTTGCATCCCCTACATCGTTCGGTGAATTGTATACCAGCCAAGTTGATGAAGGTGTCCACGGTTAAGCATGACACAAAGTCAGCGCCGATTAGATTTTGCACCCAATGCGATAAGTGGATAGAGATGTAGCCAAACTGGTAACAGAGGATAAGTATTATTGTAGAAGGAAAAAAGGCAATCGTCGTTAGAGAATGTATCAAGTAGAATATGAATTGAAATGTTACAAAAGTCGAGAGACAGGATAGAACAAGTTGTGAAACGAACGCATTGACGACTGGCATACGCATCGTCACACTTACACCGTAAACGGTTAGAAATTAGAGTAATCAAGAACTTTAAAGCGATCAAGAACATTAGAGTGAACAAGAACTTTGGAGTGAACAAGAACATTAGAGTGAACAAGAACTTTGGAGTGATCCAGAATAGCATTATTCTAAAGAAAATATAAAATATGGCACACTTTTTACGAGCAGACGAACTATAAGTTCATGTAGACTTTACAGGGCACGCGAAAAATGTCAGGCCAACTCCTACAAGAAGTCACAAGATAGCTACATCAATTGCATAAAGCAAACGATCGACTTTAAACCGTAAGTCCCCAGTTCACCGTTTATGCCAGGTTCTGCCAGTATTTTGCCTCCATGTACACCTCTGTACAAGGCTCACGGAGCCGACTTCCCTTCGAAGCCAAGCATAGCCCAGAAATCTCCAGTCACGTTTCTGGGGATAAAGGGGAGGGACCACTTACAGTTTTGACCGGACCCACTTTGCAGGTTGGTTGTACTTTCACTTAATTATTCTTAGCGTGTCGTCTACATCTACTCGAACTGAAGCCAACAAATCTTGAGTAACATCTACAAGGGCATAGCTTTGATCATGAGTACGTCAAGGGAAGAATCCACATCAAACCCTGTGGAGTCCGAAATCCCGTTACTTCCGCCCAGCTACAACGAGTTGGAGGCGAATCCAAATAGCACCACAACAGAACCCCATGATTCTTCCGATGACGAAGGCCACTACATACGCGATCATGCACTTCCTTCCCATGGCATAGAACAGTTTGAAATTGACGACATGTTTGATGATGAAGTTGATTCTGCTCAGAGAGAAGGCTTCTTGATACGAGCTTCTCTCATGACCAAGAAGTTTGCCTACCGGTTTAATTCCCGCATATTAAATCCAGTCACCAGAATAGTCGATCCGATATATGAAGCATATAGTCATTTCCACCATATCTACGAGCAATCCATCTTGAAGCTTGGAAACCCCCTTGTGGTGAAACGTTTATTTTACGTGTTTTTTGTCATGGTGCTTATTTTCTTTATAACCAAGTACGATACCAGTGATGGAGTAAATGGTGCTAGTGGAGGTGCATTTAGTTCTGGAAGGTTTTATGATATGGACAAGCTTGGTGGATCTATTAAAGGGTTTATAGATGGGAAGCTTATGAAAGAAAACTTGGAGTACTTGTCGTCAATGCCCCATATAACAGGAACAAAGGGTGATTTGACTCTTGCCAGGTACATTGAGAAGTACATGTCCAACAACGGGATCAAAATAATTGATTTTAACGAATTACAGAGCTTTACCAACTATCCGGTGTTTAATGAAGAAAAAACGTACTTAAAACTCAGTGATGGTTCGTTTCTGGCGAAATTGTTTGAAACACACAGCACAGATATGGAATTCCTTGCATATAGTCCCAATGGATTAAACACCAAGGAGGAAATCGAAAGTAGCTTTGTCTATGGCAATTTCGGAACTCCTGAAGATTTAAAGAAATTGAAAGATAACCAAATACCATTGAAGGATTCCATCTTATTAATTAAGTATGGAGGTCCCAATGCTATTCCTGAACCAAATAAGCTTCAGTTGGCACAGCAAGAGGGTGTTAAGGCCATTGTATTTATCACTCCGAAGTTCACTATTGATGACGTTGAACATGACGATGTTATTCAAAACAACAATGTCGGCCTAACTCGGTTAAGTCCTGGTGATATCCTTACTCCTGGTTGGTCCTCTGATGATGGCTATGTTGCTAGACTTCCGTGGTTCAAGTCTGAAATCACCCCGAAGATCCCTAGTATTCCCATTTCCTCGAAAGATGCCGAAACTTTGGTTGATAAATTAAATAAAAAGGGTGTACAATTCGATGATGGCAGTTACTCTGGAGATGGCAAGCTAGAAACCAAGATTAAACTTCAAATCAATAATGATTATCGAGCAATTCACCAGATTTGGAACGTTGTTGGTATGATTCAAGGGAGAGAACAAGCAGAAAAGGGTATTGTCATAGGTGCTTCTCGTGACTCTGGATGTTCTGGAACAATAAGCTCCAATACCGGAAGCGTAATATTACTCGAAATGATCAAAATATTTACTTCTTTACAAAGACAGTATAAGTGGTCGCCATCCAGATCGATGTACTTTGTTTCTTTTGATGCTAGTGAATACAACTTGGCCGGTCTGACTGAATGGATAGAAAACCGAAAAGAACTGCTTAAAAAGGAGGGTTATGCCTACATCGACTTGAGTGACATAGTCAGTGGAGATGATCTTAAAATCAAGTCACACCCTTATTTAAATCAATTGATTAAAGATTCACTCAAAAAAGTAACTCTTGAAAATTCTAGCTCAAAGAACTTGTATGAATTATTCAAAAGCTCCAATAACAACAATGATTTCATCAGCAATAATATGATTGAACTGAAGAATTATTTACCATTTATCAACTTACTTAATATCCCATCACTCGAGATTAAGTTTTCCGGGAAGAAATACCCAAAAAATTCATGTTTTGACAACTTTGAAAACTTTGAAAACATGAAAATCGATTCAACCATGGACAAACACAAACAAATAGTTGAATTATTATCTTTGATAGCATTAAACTTGGCAGAAGCTCCAATCATTCCATATAATTTGCAAGAGTTTGCATTGAGATTATCACAGATGGCGCAAGATTTAGAAAGATTTAGTTCGGATATCACAAAAAATTTACAAGAACAACCACTTAATTTCAATTCATTGAGGAGAGCTGTCGACTCGTTGAAGATTCCAGCTGAGACATTCCGGGAATGGTCTGGCAACTGGAGAGAGCTTGTACGTGATTCTGCTGAGATTGAACCATCATGGTTAGCCATGAATAGATGGAAATGGCATGACAATTTGATTAGATTCAATGAAGGATTTATTCTCAAAAACACGATGCAAGGAAGACCAGGTTTCTTGAATATATTATTGGGAGTGCCATTTTCAGCACCGGAATTAACCAATGAACAATATGAATGGAATTCATTCCCAACTATCAGAGATTATTTGACAAATAAGGACTTTTCCAAAGCACAACAAGAGATCGACAAAATTTCTGATATAATAATTAGATCTGCTCAGCATATCACGGAGCAATAGGTATATATTAGAGTATTTTTACGTGTATAGTTTATCGGATAATCTTTTGGTGGGAACTTAAATATGCATCGTAAAATTAAATGGTTTATTGTATTATTCTACTGGGTAGAAGAGAAGGGATGAGATACAAAAACGTATGGAAATTGTGTTCAATACAAACACTGGCCCGTAATTTTAAATTATTATGATGAATAATGAGAAATTGATTAAAAGTTTTAGATTTCTATCGGTGATTCCTTTTAGACCACGCCATCACCAAGAAAGTAAACATATGAAAACAAAAGCTCAAGAAGTAAAAATTAGCTTTCAACTTACCTAGAACGACTAAACAAACCTAGCTAGTCTGGAATAAAAATTGGCCTGGTACTAGTTTTCTGAATTTCTAAAGCATTGAAACTGAGAAAATCATACGTTCTAAAAGAAGTCTATAAAATTCCATATAAGAATTTACTTTTCTTGAGGTATGAACAATTTCTCCCGGTGGCCAAGCTGGCTAAGGCGCGAGACTGTAATGTTTACTCAAAGTAATCTTGAGATCGGGTGTTCGACTCACCCCCGGGAGATGTTTTTTTGTATTTTGCAGCCTTCACTTTTACTTCACTATTTACAAGATGCTTTAATATATTGGAGTTTCTACTAATGTTGTACAAGGTGCAACAAGTCTTCTAAATAATAATCGTGCGATTGTTCATCGAGCTCTCGGACTGCTTGGTGCAATGAAAAAAGATATTCACTGTTAGGACCGCTGGGGCCGACCGAATGCTTTATCGTTTTAGCCGTCAATTCGTTGGTTTCAGGTCCTACGAATGATTCATTGTCTATGGTACCAATGTATACCGATGACTCAATCTGGTAACCTCCACTGACGGGGTCCTTCGTTACCTGTGTCAACCCTTTGAAGCGGCTTTGCTCGGAGCTGGTGACGTGAAATGGAACTGACTGTAGGGTGTAGCCGTCCTGTTCGCGAATATCAAGGTAATTTTTCACAAATTGGACATGTTCTGGCTCTATATAGTATGCAACGCCCCATACTCTTAAATCATCCACAATTAATTGACTAATGACATGTTGTGGATCTTCCGATGGACGCGAGAGAAGTTTCAAGTCATACTGTTGTAAGCTAGGATGAAACCTACTGTGGGCTTTCAAGTCCTCTAATGATACAAGAGTGACCACTCTACCAGGTGATTCAGGTGTACCCCGGTGATCTGAAGAGCTTTGCCAAAATCGGCGAACAAATCCTTTCAAAAAACCGCTGACTTTAAACGAGTAGTTGGGCGGAGGCTTGAAGATCAAGGATCCGTACCCAATTACCCACATACCTGCTTCTGTCATCGTTGTGTGACTGGTACAATACTGTGGTTTCGATGAAATCTTACATGATCAGTCGTGCGCCACACTCTCCAAAGGTGCCAGAGTCCCAGGTTGTTTAGGGCCCCAATTAAATTACGGTGAATTTAGCGCGCGAGTTACATTACATCATTTATTAACTACTTACAAATAACTTACTTGGAAAGCCATTTTGACTGTTTCGCGCAACCTTTCCTTGATGTTGATCTTTCTATAGTTGATGAATTTGGCCGACACCAAAAAACCGAGCAATACTACTAACACAATGATAGAGTTTTGTTGAAGGTAGTTCTTGGAAAGTCCATAAAGATACGTGAGCCTGCGCTTGGTCTCTTCGTACTGACTTGGCGTAGATTGTTGTGGTGCTGGGGATTCGCTGGTGTAACTCTTTTTGATTTCCTTGATTGATTTGTAGTTGAGATTTTGCAGGTTTTCCAACTCCTTGAGCCGCGCCAATTCTTTTTGCTTGGCCTCACTTTCAAGCCGCTTCTGTTCAAGCACTTTTTTCTGTTCTCGTTTCAATTGGTCTTTCTTGATAACTTTGACTTCTTTTAATATTGAAAGATTAGACTCTAATTCGTTGTTGTAAAGACTATTTTCACCAATAATCGACTCTGATTCGTCAAACCTATCAAAAGCCGGAAGAATTTCAAATATGTACAAGTCAATCAATCTCTTTAGATACTTATCTTGCTTAGTGTAGTCAAGTGCAGAGTACAATTTGCTTAACTTCTTTAGCAACCAATCTTCTTGTGTTCGGTTGCTAAGAATAGGGTCCTTATTGGTGATGATAAATAAATAATAATTGTACAAGATTTCGTATGGGATTTCGTATTCTGCCGAGTATACTTCTAAAAGTCTGCCGATTATCACATCGGCCTGGATCTTGCGTACTATTTCGGCTTTGACCTCCTCATTTGGTCCATCGTTGGAACTTAAACTGACTCCATTCTGGATCAAATAAAGATTGATTATTTTGATAAATAGGTTCTCGGTGATCAATCCTGAAGAAAACTCTCCAAAACTCTGTTGGTACAATTGGTTGATGAGTCCGAAAGATTTCTCGAAGTTCTTGTTGACAAAGAGTTTCAATGCCAATTTATAGTTGTTTTCCGTCAATTTGTTAGATTTTAAGCTAGATGTTGAGAGGTTCATTGAGTCCTCCATTATTACTTATTGGTGCTTTGTCCTGGTACCTTCAATACTGTAAACATAGGTTGTAGACGTGGTGAAATTACGGTCCCCACATTTTGGACCGAGGAGCGCGAGTCACGACATTTTGGTACTTTAGGCTGACAAACATAGAGAAGATTGCCATGGAACGAAGATGCAATAGGGTTTGGCTAAAATATATACTAGAAGAATTTTGTCTAGTAGAACAATCAGGAATATAAATTGTTCTACTCGTTTTACAATGTTTACTTATTGTAATCCGGCTGTCAAAATATTTATGGCATTTTTGGTGCTCTACAATTTTATTATGAATTAATTGTAAACCTTGAGACTGGGGAACTGAATATCTTATTCCTTCAAGCATCCGAGATGACATAGTACCGGGGCAAAAGTATTAAAGTAACGATCAAGATATTTTTAGCAGCTTGGTCAGAGTATGGTACTTGTAGTTTGTGTAATTAGAATAGTATTTATTCTTACTCATTCCTAGGCATGCTAACAAGTGCATTCTTATTAGGTATTAGTGCAGCATATTTTATGTCATTACAAACTAGCTAAGTCTATATTAATTGACTTCTTATATTCTCGAATATTTTAACTATTAGATATTATTTACTGCATGTACTTGTCACTTGGTTATACGCTATTCTTCTTCGTCACTTTCGTTTCTTCTCGAGAGACCTAAAGCAGCCAACCTTCTTTTCTTTTCAACCTCAGTCTCGTGAAGAATTTCATCTTCATCTTCATCTTCATCCTCATCAGAATCACCCTCAACTTCAGAATCATCCTCAACTTCAGAATCTTCAGACTGATCTTCATCTTCCAGATACTCCGCTACTGCTGGAGCACCAGATATGGTACTATCACCGCGCTTTTTCGAGTTCTTGGTCAATATTTGGGTCAACTTACTCTCAACTCTATTTTCTACTTCCCGATCATTCAATGGGGAATTACGATCCTTCGTGTCGTGTTCAACTACCAACAAGTCCAGGGGGCGGGCCGAACTAATATTAATCGTAGGGACTTCTGACGAAGGACCAGGGGAATTACTTGCAGACTGCACTTCTTTAGGCTTGATACCTACAAGAGACAATGCCTTGTCCACAATACTTCCAGATCTGGCTCTTCCTGTGTTGTGAGGCTTCACTCTATATCTTCTAATAATTTCTCCATCTTCGTTCTCGATCACAATCAAATTGTCTATTTGATGAGCATACACCTTCTTTTTAGAATCGTCGTCTTTCCTGTAATATGTCTTTTTCTTGTTAGACTTAGATTTCGGTTTGGAACCAACACGGCTGCTTGGAGTAGCCTCGGAATCTTGCGATGCCTCCGATACGGAGGAGTATTGACTCATTTGTCTTCTTAACGAGTCCATCGAGTGTAAACTTCCTTCTTCCTTACTGGATGGATCGTTATGTTTCCTAGTAAGCAAATGCTTGTACTTGTTGTCGTTATCTTCGGTTAATTTTACACTTTCAATGATTTCTCCATGTTGATCTTCGATAAAAACATCGTGACCTTCTTGAAATGCAGTGGTAGGAATAGGTTCATTCATAGCTCTCTTTTGTTCAAGTTCCTTCTCGTTCAATTCTCGAGCTAATTGGTCCCTGGTTTCTGATTGATGATTAGACGAAGATGTCTCGTCGTAATCTTCCTTGGTTGGTGTTTCGGGCGTAGATTGCGAAGTCATTGGCGGGTTGGCCGAAGCGGTTCGACCTAACTGCAAGAATTCGGTTTGAGGTCTCTGCCTTTCAGGAGTGGCTTGTTCACCCTTTTCGTTGTCATGAGTATGTACCTTGGATAGCGTCTTTTTAAGAACATCACCGCCTCTTCTCTTCTTTTGTTTCTTGTGTTTTCTTCTCTTTGCGCCGCCCGCAGGTCTGACTTTTATCCCACTGGTTTCAATAGTATGATTATTTTGTAATTTTTGTTGCTCGTCAATGGAAGGTGCTAAAGTATCTACTCTCTGTAAAGAAACGGACGTTGAGACCTTGTCCAACTTCTGTAATCTGGACATCCATGAAGGACCTTGGTCTTGGGTGTTGGTGGTGGTAAATGACATAGTAATGGCCATTCTATTAAGTCTCTTACCCAAAGTAAGCACTGCAACTGAAGATCCATGCACGATAATCGAAGTTATTACGATAAAACATACAATTGGCCAGATAGTGGATAATAATAGGAAATGTGGGTGTTCTCGTGGAGGCAATTCGTTCAAAGGAGTGAATTCTTCATGGTGGTATTCCTCAAGGTTTCTTCTTGCCAAAATGGCAGCAAAGATAGCACCCACGCCGATAGGACCAAAGTGGCCACAGAAAAAAGCTTCTCTCCAGGTTTTGACATCTGGGGTAAAAGGTTTTAGGGCCACCACCGCAGGAACTCTTCTCAAGAATATAATGACAATAGCCAAAATAATCAATCTCCAGCAATTCAAGCCAAGGGCCCCACTGTTGAAGTCAGCCCATGGAACAATCGAGCCAAAATAGACAAAAAAAGCCAAGTTTAACAATAAATCAATAACAGTCGAGACATGGGACTCTTCAGTCTTTTTGGCGAAATCACCGTTCCAGCCAAAGGCAGTGCCAGCAGCAAACGACACCAATAAATCGTCCACACCAAGCATGGAGCCAATTCCAGCCGAGTTGAAGGCAATAAATATGAAAATCGCCAAAAATGATTCACGATCAATCAAATTTTTCTTTTCAGCAAACGCCACTGCCTTTCTGGCCAAGAAGCCGATAACGACTCCCAAGATACAGCCAAACACACATTCGTAAAGAATGGTGAGAAGAAACCAATCCTTGAAGACTTCATGGACATCGCCCGGGTGAAGCACCATGTTCAAACTTAAAAAGATAAACGGGAATGCCATACCGTCATTGCAACCAGACTCGGCAGACAATAAGTTTCTCAAGTGACCAGGAACTCTTTCGGCAAACTTACCTTTACCCACCACCGCAGCGGCCAAAATAGGATCGGTGGCCGTAACACAAGCACTTACCAAAAGGGCATCGGCATAATTGTAGTGAGGTATGAGTACCCAAATGAACAACCCCACAATCAACCAACCACACGTCATTACGGGTAACAAGAAGATTGCCACCGACAACCAATGCTTTTTCATGTACTTCCGAGGCAATTCTACTGCCACGGCCACGATCTGAATACACAATACGATACGAGAGATCTCCAAGGTGATGTACTCCGTGTCACCCCATGACAAAGGATTGAACCAGTTTAAACAGTTGGGGCCGAAAATGAGACCCGCGATCGTGGCAACCGTTGCTTCACCGATATATAAACGTTCTTTAACGAAGAGCGATACTAGTGAAAAGATGGTTGAAAACATCCCCACGCAAGCGTAAGCAATGTGAGCTTTTTCAATCTGTATGTTAGTAATTAGTTGCCAAAAACATTTCCACTAGCACTAGACAACTTACTTCTAGTTGATGCCACACCATGATGACTTTTATCCGATTCCTTCGCTTGTTTGAACCATACAATATAGATCAACAAAGGTGTGCATTTCTCATCTGAACCTAAATTTGTATTGTGGAAACCCGTCCTGCACAGAGGGTATCGCAACTAAGTTTAGTGACCGGAGATGCACGGGGCGAGGCTGGGGAGATGAGGTACTGATAAGCCGTGTGCCCCAGAAGGATGTGTCATGTTTGACACCACCTCGGCTGGTCGCTTGTAGTCTTGCTGACGTGAATGGGACCATTGGCGTATGGATGGACTACCCCAATGATCTGGTGCACCCTCCATCGGTTGGCTCGACTTGCTGTGCTTGGCTTCTTGGCTTCTTGGCTTTCCGGATCGACCGCCGCGCAGGCTTGGCATCGAAGTGTGTCCAACGCTCCTATCGCGCCGGGACACGAACGTAATTAGCGATAGTCAACTGACAAGACACCGCTGGGGCTGCAAAAAAGTCCCTGGCTGCTGTTTCATAAACTACGATGGATGGGTTGTTTCTCGCGTCACAGGAGAGCCAAGATTCTCCACCGATTTCGCCGCTGGCCTCACGCCATGTCTCAGCACCTTCAGCACCGCTACCTCCCCGCTACTTTCCATCCTTCACGGCGTGCACCTCGCAGGTGGGCCATCTCCACGAGGTGTTTGCAGCCATCACCGCCATCAATTCGCAGGCAATGATGATCATCAAGCCGTCGGGTATCATTGTCTACTCTGAGTATAACCACGTAAGCAACGTGCAGCTTAACATCGATCCGTCCTTGTTCTCACAGTATAATTTCGTCGTCAAGGACCAACACGATTTCGTCGTTGGATCTCAAGCAGATGCAAAAACAGACCCAGACTCAGACATCCCCTTCGAACTTCGATTTGGCATTGACATTGCCATGGTTAGCGACGCTTTTTCGTCGGTGGCGTCGGGTCTTGCCGCCAAACCCAAGCAAGCTGCGTCGACCACCACGTCCGCCGCGAATGCTGCCCCCGACTCGGTGACGTGCTACCTTACCTACAATGGCGACGGCTCGCCACTCGTGGTGGAGTTTGATGACAACTTGATGAGCGAGAAGATCGAATTTCTTACTTTTTACACCGACTTCGCCTACCCTTACGATTCGTCAGACCAGACTTTGACCATCAACCATCATCAAATCCAGTCGGAATTGATGTTGAAAAGTGACGTGCTATCGAACTTACTAGCAGATCTTCAGCAGATCAACACTACTGACTTGTATATATTTATGTCCAACGAGCAGAGAACGCTCGGTGAAGCAGGCGGCTTCATGCCCTTGAAAATGGTCAATTCCAACGTCCACTTTTACGACACCCTGTTGAATTTTATCTCCAAAGGCCCTATAGGCCATCTGAAGCTTATCTTTCCTACCGAAAAAACCATTCTAGAAAAGCTTGTGTTGTTTCGGCTCAATTCTCACGACGAAATGGAACCGACCCACACCTCACTTATATCGTGCTATACGTTTTCAACGTTTATCAAGATTTTAAAAGCAGTTAAATTATCATCCAAGTGCAAAATCCTCAAGGATTTAAATGGGGTGTTGTCCGTGCAGTTGTTGTGCAAAAATACCCATCTACAAAACTACGCTGGTACACTTATTACTTTCAACATGTTGGAAGTGTCGAACTACTTGGATAATGAAGACTTCGATGACATGTCTACTGATTACGTCAAAAGCATTCTAGAGGAGGAGAGGTCTGAGTACCATCGTATTTCTGCAGGTGAGTACGCTGTTATTGACAAATCGAACCGAGCTACTCAGCGCAAGAGACAAGTGCTGTACCTTTCGAATGACATTGACAAAAAGAAGAAACGAGACAAGATCAAAACTGTGGGCGGTGCAGTTGAGGTTCCTCTTTTTCTATAGCACAACATCCTAGCTACCATGCCAATTACAGCCTTCACATGATCACCAATGATGATAAATTATGCATATTTTATAAAAGAAAGATGATAGAGACAAATAACGTATAATACAGCAAGAAAGCGCTTGGTGTAATTATTCAAGGAATGGTAATAAATGCCATGCATTATGATGTTTCTATTAGAGTGCTAGGATGTTTGAGCTTAATCAATTTGTACGTTTCTCGACAAGCGATCTCGTACAGAATCAAAATCTTCATTAAATAATCATTTAAATACCAGAAAATAGTACATCAATTTTACATTTAATTTGACCCATGTATCACATAAACTATTGACCATAATGATTAAATGCAATTTTCACTTACACACAGCTCAGCAACGGCCTAGCCTTCAAGACAGCGAATTACATGTTGGACTAAGCTACAATATAATAAATTATGCGTGTAATCAGTAAGTAGAAATAAAGGAAACATGAATGAAATTAGATGGTTAAACACAGATATATGATTCGATTCTGTTCTTTTGGTTCTGCGCAATGCATTCAGCAATCCAGGTAATATTACGCACTTCTTGCTCCTTGGATCTTAACCATGCCCAGACAGTGGATAAGGTAAATTGTTGGGTGAATGCATCCTTGCATGCCTTCATTTCAAGCAAATAGAACCAGTCTTCCAAGTTCTTACCTCCATCACCACTATCGTTGAAGATCTCTTGGTATTCTTCGACGTTTTCCACAACAAGCTTCAATTGCTCAAAGTCGTCGATTTGCGACAATTCACCGTGATAGGTAGGGAATAACTTACCAAAGGCAGGAAACAAGTCCAATTTATCGCTACTACCAAAGTCACTGTTGCCCAAGGAGTTGACAGCAATATTTATGACTCTTTTGTCGGCCTCAAAGTTCAACAACCTTAACATGATTTCGGAGTCAGGACCACTAAATTCGTTGGTGACAAACTCAATAAACGACTCCAAATAGTTCTTGTACAACTTGTTTCTTATGATTTCGATGTTCAAGTCGTCCAAGTCATCGGGGGTCAAGCAATTCTTGAAAAACGACGCCAACGGAGTGTCAATCAATACCGTATTGTACAAGCTTTCGATGTCATTAGCAATTGATAATGTAGGCAAGGTATCAAACAATCCCAATGGATGGCATTTGGACAAGATTTCATTCCTATCTCTATCGTGTAAAGTACCAGTGATCATCAAAATGACATTGTCAATCATGTATCCGTAACTGATATAGTCCAAAAACTTGGTCAAAACACCGGAAGATTGAGATTTCAAGTATTGGAATTGCTGAAACAATTTCTTGGATAAGTTTTGTTCGATTATTGATGTAGAGAGAGCACCTGAATGAGATGCTAAGAAGTTACCGTAATCTGTGGAAGATAATTGAAGTTTCAAGTCTTCGAGCGAATCACATTGGGTAAGGTTTATGTATTGGGGAGACCGCAATAGTCCAGACTTGTATCCTCTGACGACACCTTCGACGTAACCGTAGTTGATATTGAAGTATAATCCTTCCATTGTGCTGTGTGGTGCAGTTAATGGTGGTGGTCAACGTTGATAAGATTTAATATGGAAATAGGCGTGCGAAACTCGAACAACTGAAGTGAGTGCGCGGCCACCGTGGAAGTACAGGGAGACGTAAGGAAACGAAGAAAGAAACTGGGAAAAATAGTGGGAAGTACATAAAAAAATAGCGGGAAATCCCGAAAGTGAATGAAACTTGGTGAGAGATCTTGAGGAAGACCATCATAGAGACAGTGAAAATGTATAGTCCTATACTTTATCCACAAACACCACCTGTGACACAGTACCAATTGCTGTAGTATGCATGCTTCTTTTTTAACCATAAGGTTTCTAATTGCTCGCAGTCTTGTCTCCTAATCTATTCTACTCCTCACAGCTACCTCTCAGCTCCGATCGGTTATTTTCTCTGATGAACCACTGGTTATTTTGGCGCGATTTCTTATATCATACCAGTACCCCCAACATGTCTGAAATATTGCTAGATACGCTCATATCGAGTCTAGATACAGAAACAGTTGATTACATTCAGTCTGACGCCAATGTTCGCGTGCAGAGTGAAATCTTTCTTCTGGAACTCCTCATTAACGACGACCTCTTGACCACCGAGATCTACACCACCAACTCGTCCGCAACCACCAAACCAACCTTAATTGAAGTCATTGCCGAAATCGATCTGAGACAACGTGAAATAAATGTGCAATTGGCCTCAATAACTGACCACAACAAAGATCTAATCATCGACATCAGTGAAGACTTACACACCATAGAGTCCACCATTAAGCATGATTACACCAAAGAAATAGATACCATGTTGGCCATAGTGCTGGAAGAACTGGCCAATTCGGACGCTGACCCCGCACAATTACCTTCAGTACCCAAATTCCAGATCTCAGTCAATGAAAAGCTAAACAACTCCATCAAATCTTCAAACTCCATCTTGGCTAATATCGACTCAGTGCTTGACTTCTTGGAATTGCCCACTCTCTGCAAACTCTGTATCTTGCAAGGCAACTACCAAGAAGCGCTCGAAATATCCATATTGGTGCAGTCTCTTGTTATAAGGTTTCCAAAATTGATCTTGTTCCAAAAAATCAACCAGCAGGTTCAAGGAGAGTTGAGGTTGATGGTGAAGGGCCTCATCAAGTTGCTCAACACCAATTTGAAGCAAAACAGCATTCTAAAGATCTTCCAAATCTTGAACAAACTCCAAGGCGATCCGTACATGGGATTGTCTTCCACGAAGGAAAACAGGCTGCACGACGCTAAAGACAAGTTTTTGAAGCTTGTTTACTTGAATGCCCGGTTCAAATTCATCTTGACCGAGATATCCAACCTTAAACCATTGATAAAATTCAATAAATGGACCTATTTAAAGCGGTACATTGAAATCTATCGAGAGTTCATCTTCAATTCTCTTTCCATTTATCATGCCATATTTGCCAATGAAGTGGACAAATCGCCCCACGACAGGATTCTTATCAACCAATTCGTCAGAAAATTGGCCGGACTATTGGCCCAGGAACTAAGAGCACATCTCCCACACCTCTTGAAATTAACTACAAATGAAGAAGATCAAATCGATACGCAGTCTCTGAAGGACGGCTTGATCTTACAAATAACATACCTATGCAAATCGCTATCCAAGTACAACGTGGATTTTGAATCGGTTGTGGTGTCCAGTCTTGCAAATGATGACTTGATACTGGAAGACGAATGGACACGGAACTTGGCCAAGGTAAAGAAATTTAGACTGTAATAATACATTCATCTATATACGAATACTAATTCAATTTGTTCAAACCAAATAAAAAACCCAATTCCTTTTGACCTAAAGCCGATACAGACTTCATACCCTTCTCATCTAGGGCGGACTCTACCAATTCTTTCTTTCTTTCTTGTAAATCCATAATTCTGCTCTCCACGGTACCCGAAATCAATATTCTGTGAACAAACACCTCCCTCTCTTGGCCAATTCTATAAGCTCTATCCATGGCCTGTTCTTCAACAAACGGATTCCAAAACGGATCCATGATAATTACATGCGATGCGCACGTAAGCGTCAAACCAGTATTACCGGCTCTTAAGGAAAGTAAAAGCACCTTGATATTCAACAGCGGGTCGTAAAACTTCAATATAGTACTGTTCTTCGCATCAAGACTCATGGACCCATCGTATCGCAAAAACTCAATTTCTGCTTCATCCAAAATAATCTTCATTATGTCAAACAACACCGTGAACTGAGAAAATATAATGATCTTTTCGCCAGGGTGTTTCTCGAATATTGTATTCATAAGATCCATTGCCTTCTGAATCTTTGCTGAAACTCCCAATCCGCCCTCCCTTTCTATCAATTGCTGGATTAGTTCGTTGTTGCGTGGTATAGACGAGTCGTAATACTTGCGACAAAACTCACTCAATTGGGAGAAGGAATATTCTTCGTTATGTACCTTTTTGAAGATTTCGTAGTCAATCAATTCATTCTGATTAACTTTCTTCTTGCACTCGACACACGCACCAACCTTGACGTTCCCATTATCTTCATCAATCGAATTATCTTCAAAGAATATATCAATACAAGAATGGCAGATCATGTGCCCACATTTGGGGAAAATAGTGATCGACTCCGAAGACGTAAGAACATTGTAACAGATGGGGCAAGTCAACATGTCTTCCTGTTCTTTCAAGCCCTGTTCTATATCACTATCACTATTTTCGTCTTCGTTTGTAATTGAGGACGAAATGATATCCATGAGAGATTGTTCTTTCTTGGGAGCTGGTGATCTGGGCTTTGTTTCTTGCACAGGTTCAATTTTGACCAGGTCTATAATCTCTTGGGGCTCAATAATATCAAATTGGCTAATCTCAGGCTTAACTTCGCTAGCAAGGTTGATCTCTTCGAACTTGAACTTCTCCACCTCGCTATCTTCTTTGTCTGAGTTAGTTTCGGACTCTTGTTTCTTGATAGGACTTTCCTTGTTCTCGTCTAGTCCTTTGATTCTCTTCACGATAGATCTGTCCAAACCTTTTACGGCCGCGTACATCTTGCGCCAGTCTTTGGGCTTGTTCAAATCGTCTTCAACACGCTTATTCTGGGCTGATTTGATCTCTCCAATCTCCACCAAAAACCAGTGACAGCATGCTTGTCTTAATCGCAATAACAACGTCAATATACTGGTGGTTCTGCTTTTGGAGTTCAACAACTTCCGGGCTTTCTTCTGTATACCAACTTCCAAAGAGTCATAGTATTCTTTTTCTTTGGTGTTCATATCAACATAGTCGGCCAATACATGTTTCTCGGGCAATGTAAAGATCGGCTTGCCGTCAATCAATGAAGTTTTCATTCTACGAAGTAATATGGCCTTGAGCAACGCTCTCAATTTCTTAATACTGTTGCTCTTACTACCCTCGTCGTAGTCATCAGAGTTTGACTTGAGGGGCAACGAAATATCCATGCGGAACTTCTGCTCATTGTTGTATGGTCTGATCTTAAGGAACCGGAGTATAGGAAACAATTCGTCTACATTATTCTGGATGGGGGTACCGGACAAGCAAAGCCTGTAGGTTGATTTGAGGTAGGTGACTGATTTGGAGGTGATTGAAGCCTTGTTTTTGATATTCTGGGCTTCGTCAAGAATGACTCGAAAAAAATTGGAATCACGACTGAAGAATGGCGATACGTAGCTCTTTCCACCATCTTCAAACCGAGGCATTATAGTAGAGCTTCCGCCAGACGAACCCTCGCTGTCCTTGGGACCTTTAAGCTTTTGAATCGCTTCTTTAAAGTGCTTTTTCCATTCAGACGACAATGTTCCGTATGAAGTTAAAAGCACGTCGTAATTGTTCATGTCCTGGAACTTGGTCAATGACTTTTTGTCCATTCCGTGGTAAACAGCTATCTTTAATGCTTTTGAGGCTATCAATTTGGACTCTATTTCTCGAGACCATTGCCGAAGTAGCGAGACAGGAGCAATAATCAAGCTTGTACGGTGGTCTTCGGTGGGCTTATTGGCAAGAATTAATGCAATTGTCTGTACTGTTTTACCCAACCCCATATCATCAGCCAATATACCACCTTTTGACTTTGACTCTTCCATTCTTTTGAGCCACGCGAGTCCGATTCTTTGGTGTTTCATCAAATTAATGGCAAATTCTGGTGGAGTCTGCTCGAGACCTTCAGCAAGCTCTTCGTCAGGTCGTATATTATCAAGCAAGTCTTGAAGATCAGTCTGGTCGTTGTCTGCACCTTGCGATTGCATAAGCGCCTGGTTCGGCTGTACGTATGGGTTGTGGTACGGATTGTGGTACGGGTTCTGGTAGTATGGGTTGTGATATGGGTTCTGGTAAGAATTTTGATGCGGATTTTGGATCTGGACATACAGGTTGGGGTTTTGGTAGTGATCTAGTTCAGCCTGGAGCTGGGCCATAGAAATACGGACCGAGCTAAGGCTGTTCTCAATATGCTTAATTTTGGACGCATTAGCAGATCTGATGGTTCGACGCTGTTCAACTCCTCGTCTGATTTTACTCAACTCAAGTTCTTTGGCATAGATAGCCTTTTTTATCTTTTCCTTAGCTTCTTCTGGGGTGTTGGGCTCATGTAGAGCTTGTCTGAAGTGATTGAGCGAGTTGACGACCGGCGAGATCATCCGCCTGAGATCGGCAAGTTCGCTGTCAAGAGACTGAATTGCCGAGTAAACGTTTCTATAATCGGTTGTGTACTGGATGAACCGCTGTTGAAGCTGTTGCTCTTTGATTTTAATAGCCGAAAATGTATCGGTGACATGTGGACCCGGCGCAGGTTGGTTAAACTGGGGTTGTGTCGGAGAATGGAATGAAGTAGGCTTGAAATTCACATTGGAAGATGCTGCTACTTCCGGCTCTATTATTACAAGATCATCGTCCGAATCATCAACCACTTCAGAAGCAGGGGCATTTGGCGCAGATTGTACGCTTTCGCTGGCCAAATGTGGTTGAGATTCGTCTGGTTCTACTTGAGGAAACAGCCCTGGCATCACTGGCTGAACAGGGTCAGGTTCTTGGGGTTCGGGCACTTCATTATCTTCATCCGAACTGACAGTAATAATCTCCATTGCGGGTCGAAGGGCTTTGTTTTGATTAGATTGCGACTCGTCGTACTTGAACTTTCGTGGCATGGTCTTCGAATATATAGAATCTAGTCTTCGTTTACGATTCTCTAGAATACCAGGACTGGACTCAGGTCCCGCAGTAACATCATTGGAGCTTTCTCGATAGGTGTGATCATAGTCGTTGGCTTTCGGCGACAAAGTCTGGGATTCTTGTCTTTCTATGGAACCAGAAACTTCAGGACCACCGATGTAAGGAGTCTTGTTGTTTCCGGGCAAGTTGTGGTGATGGTTGCCATTCTCTATAATTTGTCTATGTGCTCCATTGGAGGATTGTGTATAGGACTGTGGAACTGGGGTAGGTTGCACCGGCGTTTTTTGATGCAACAAGAATTCATCTTCATCATCAGATGAAGATAGGTACGTCACAGGGATCGTAGATGCCATTCCTCGGTGTGTGGTGTTGTCTTGCTATAGTTCTTGGCCTCTTGCCATGGGATCGAAAAGTCGCGCATTAGGGAGCTTAAAGTATGGCGGTAATGCTAGGGAGACTTGCGGTAGATAGCACGAGGCCGGCGAAGGGGGTACGGGGCCACGAGAGCCAACACTGGTCTGTGGCTGCGGGAAAAACAATTACAGCTACTACATGTAAGTACATAGGAAGTCTGAGGGATCCAGAGACCACAGTGCGGAGCTTGGTGCGTTGGAGCTTCCACTCGTGTGTGGTCTCCTGCTCTGTGTCACCCTGGGTCGCTATGCGGCTAGCGAAGCTTTGTTCGCAGCCGAGATGAGTTCTACCGTGATGTCTGTCGTCGCGGTGCACACAAAGCGTGGGTGGGCAAGTCTACAAAGATCCATGTGTGGGTATATATGAACAAAATATATGCCTATACATCGTAAAATAGATCAAGGTGAAATATAGCGGTGTTATTTGTAATGCTTGCACTTTCTAACCTATTTTATATGTGGTTATGCTGTCATTTCTACTTTCACCTCACTTATCAATTCTACATTTTCTCTACCTATACTCTGTGTTTATTGTTAATCTTAAAGTGTATCTCCGTTTTCTGCTAATATCTTATCCAATACAATCTCCAATTCAGTTTCTAACCTTGTATTATTCTCGTCGAATGTTAATCCTCTCTGATAATCGGCTCGG
Organism: Suhomyces vadensis; assembly: GCA_030575035.1. Taxonomy (NCBI): domain Eukaryota; kingdom Fungi; phylum Ascomycota; class Pichiomycetes; order Serinales; family Debaryomycetaceae; genus Suhomyces; species Suhomyces vadensis. The sequence goes on along the minus strand of JAJMGK010000023.1, from coordinate 56,262 downwards.
GCATCCTCATAATTGCCCAAGAAAAAGTTGGACACTCCCCTTCTTAAAAAGTTTTCTGGGGTGCACATCATCATACCGATTAACATATCAGCATCATTGAATGCTTTTAAATACTCTTTGGTCTTCAAATACGAGTCGGCACGGCTCATAAGAAACAAACTAAGCTCTTGTAATGTACCTTGAAACGATTCAAATTTATGTCTTCTCGATATCATTTCGATACCAATAGATAATTGTTTCGCAGCTTCTTCGTATTTCCCTGCCTGGAATGCATGTACTCCACTTTCATACAACTTTTTCACCATTTTAGATATATCCTTGTTGAAATTTTCAACAGTGGCCGGCTGGGGAACTTCTGCTCCACTTCCTATGACTTCGGTCGTCAATGTATTAAGTTGGTCGACCTCCAACTTAAATTGCGGTATAAGGTGGCCCACTTCGGGGGGTACCTGCAATTTTTTGGTCTTGCTATCGTAATTGACGGATATTTGCATTGATGGTGGTTGCTTCTTCTCTGCTACCGTCTGTGGTTGGTGTGCTGTTCTAATCGTTGAGCGCCGATTACGTAAGCGCGGTTGGTGGTGCGTATTTGTGTCTGCTGCAAAACGGTTGCAACTGGAGCGACAAGATGAGTTACGCTTGGAACGGTTGTAGCGACCTGGTCTCTTGTGCATGTAGCAAATCCTCCCATGAACTGCAAGATTTGAACTATGCTGAATCTTTGAATAAAACATGGGACGCCGCTGTACTCCGGCGTCGATTGCAGGCTACGCCCGCAACTGCGTTCCGACTCAGACGGCCCATACCTGGCCAGGTGATATTTCGGGAAGCCGAGCCACCCAAGCCCAAGTTCCAGTTCATCTCCACCTTAATTCACAGAAAACGCTCTACAAAAGATTCAAAGCCAGCATCGGCAGCTTACCCCTGTGAACCGGCCGCCGAGCTGTCGCTAGAATTTACTCCGGTACCAGAAAGCGTCGAGAGAGAGAATTCACTATTTTCGCCCAAGACTCACCGTCCTAGTATCAACGATGTGCCCAGCATATCAGCAGTAGAAAACATGCAGGAGGAATTCGACTCATGGCCATTCAAGTCCATTCGCTGCTTTCTTTCAGACAGGTCTGCGGACCCTGATTGGAACCTCACCAGACAGGCGCACTTGACGTTTCCCAAGTCACTGTTGCGGCACTTTTTTCACCCTGGACTCCCAAAACTGGCACGGGGTAATTTTGCAGCTAAAACCGAGCGACTAGCTAAATTGACCCATAAAGTACGATTCAGTCTCGGCACGAACGCAGGAGAAAGTCTTGACGTGTACCCCGACAAACTTGACTGCGAAGAGCCAGAGTCTCCACCTCGACATTTAACTGGAAATCATCCTAGCTAAACAAGGCACATTGGTACCGCATTGGTACCTCATTGGTACCGCATTGGCCCCGCGATAGTGCCCGATAAGGCGCACTGGCGTGCCCCGCACATTGAGTCATAGTGAAAAGTTCACTAAGCATAGCACAGTAATAAATTATTCACCACTCTTGTCATCTCTATAAGCATGGTAGACTTAAAAAAGATCATCAGACCTAACATATTAGGACTTACACCGTATAGATGTGCTAGAGACGATTTCAAGGTCGGAATCTTGCTAGATGCCAATGAGAATACCCATGGTCCTGCCTTATCTCATGTATCGGTAGAAGAACAGGGCCTTGAGTTGAACCGGTATCCAGATCCACACCAAATTGAATTGAAACAGCAGATTGTGGAGTATAGAAATGCCAAAGCTAATCAGAATCTCAAGGGACCGTTATTAACTCCGCAAAACTTGTGTCTTGGGGTGGGTTCCGATGAGAGCATCGACTTGTTGTTGAGATGTGTCTGCACTCCGGCCAAGGACAAGTTGTTGGTGTGTCCTCCAACCTACGGAATGTACAATATATGTGCTACGGTTAACGATGTCGAGCTTGTAAAAGTGCCATTGCTCACTCCATCATTTGATCTCGATGTCGATGCTGTGACTGCAAAATTGGACTCGGACCCTTCCATTAAATTGATATATTTGACTTCCCCGGGTAATCCTACGGGAAAGCTCTTGGAAGTCGAAAAGATTATTCGCCTATTAAACCATAAATGGGATGGTTTGGTCGTGGTTGACGAAGCGTACATTGACTTTACCTACTTGGAATCAGATACTACCAGTCAGTCCATGAGTACTTTGGTTAACCAGTATCCTAATTTGGTGGTATTGCAAACATTATCCAAATCATTTGGACTTGCCGGTATCAGACTCGGAATTACTTACTCAAGCACGGAATTGTCGTACTATCTTAACTCCATAAAATATCCCTACAACATTTCTTCACTCTCGGCCAATATTGCTATTAGAGCGACCAGTACTAATGACGGCTTGAAGGTGATGCACTCATACGTCAGTTCTATTATCGAACAGAGACTGTGGTTGTTAAAGGCATTATTAGAATTGGAGTTCGTGGGCAAAAATTTGGGTGGAAGCGATGCCAACTTTATCTTGCTCGAAATCTTGGACAAGCAAGGAAAGCCGTCCAATGAAATCGCCGAGAAGTTGTACAATACATTGGCAGTTTCCAACAATGTCGTGGTCAGGTTCCGTGGCACCGAATTGAATTGCACTGGAGGCTTGAGAATTTCTGTGGGAACGGAACCGGAAAACAAAGTGCTCGTCTCCAAGTTTTCTAAATGCTTGAATGCCCTTAATCAGTAGTATCTTCCTCAATAATATTATCTATTTACACCACTATTCACTTTGTCTCTACAGTCGTATGTGCCGACTTTTTTGCAACCTGTGGCACGTGACCGGTCGTGTCCCGTCCCTGCTACCGTATACTAAATTTTTCACCGTTGATGTCAATACCACCGGCAGCGGTAATGACAAAGTTAAACTTGGTAGGGCTTGTTGTGTCACAGGGCAAAATGGCCAAGACCGTCAAGGTCAGGGTTCAAGGAAAGGTCTACGACAAAAGAATCCACAAAGAAGTGATCAAGAGAAAGGATTACTTGGTCCACGACCAAGGTAACATCTGTAAGGAAGGAGATATAGTCAGAATCGAAGCTATTCCAAAGATTTCGGCCAGAAAAGCATTTGCTATTGCTGAAATCAAGGTTAACAAGGGTCAGCAGTTTGCTTTATACGAAACCATGGCCAAAGAGAGATTGTTGCAAGAAGACCAACAAAAGAATGAACTCTTAATACAAAGTCAGAACAACGCTGAAAACAACATAAACAAGATAGAAGATTTGAAGATTTTAGATCAACTTGTGAACAAGTACCAAACTGAAGGAGCCGATGATAAGCAATTTATCTTGTCGGAGGTGAGTCGTATCAAAGAAAAGTACGGCATAAAATCATGGCCAAGCACCGAGCCAGTGGTAGAATTGAGCTTGAACGTGGATGAAGCTGAAATCAGTGAGTTGGAAAGAAGAAAAAACAACTTCCATACCATCTATGAAAAGTTTATGACGAAAGAATATGAAAGCCAAAAGTTGGATATTTTGCGCAGAATGACCAAAACGGCCCCTGAAAACTTGGCCAAGAACACCGAAAAGAACATATTGAGGAAGTATGTGTTGGACGTAAGAAACGAGTGTCCTGTATAGGATAAGAGACATGTATATAGCTGCTTAGTCATTCAATCTAATAAATTAGTAAATCTTACCAATCACACGGAGATCTGTTGATTGTCAACAACTCGGAAGCAATTCGGACACGGGCCGTGTCAAATAGCGTCAAGCTATCACACTGCGCGTATATAATAAGGGCGGATTCTCCACCGGAACGCTTTTGCACTTCAAATTGTTCTCAGTGAGATATATAATGGTTGAACAAAAAGTTGCCGTGATTCCGCAAGGATCCAAAGTTCCAGTATACAAGACAGCTACACTTGTTGCCCCCAAAGAGGACGAAGTTACCGTCGAAGTATTAGCAGTAGGCTTCAGCCACCTAGTGAAGGGCCGCGCACTTGGAAAGCACTATTCCGTCACTGCCAATACCGGCACGGATACTTCGATCGGAGTCGACGGAGTAGGTAAAGTGGACGGAAAAACAGTTTACTTTATCAGCTTCGGTGCTGGTGGTACTTACGGCAAGTATGTGAACGTCAAGAAGACCAATATATTTCCGTTCCCCAATGATTCACCATCCCACGACAGTATTGCAAGAGTGGCAGGGTTGTCCAACGGAGCCATGTCTTCGGCATTCGCATTGAGGGCAAGAATTCCTAACCTCAAGCCAGGCTCAACTATAGCTATTCTCGGTGTCACGGGAACCTCGGGCCAGTTGGCTATCCAGATAGCCAAAAAGGTGTTTGGAGCCAAGACCGTGATCGGTGTTGGTCGTGATGCCAAAAAGTTGGCCGAGCTTAAACTGTCGCAGCCACTCCTTGATACAGTGGTATCATTTGATGAGAGCGACGAAGACCTTGCTAAGGCGGCTTTGTTCTCGGATGTAGATGTAGTGCTCGACTACTTGTGGGGCCAGCCAGCTTCCCGGTTTATTGACCTAAGCATTAAGACCAAGGCCAATTCGGCCAAAGCGCTCTACTGGGTGCAAATCGGCCAAATTGCTGGAGATGCAAAAATCGAAGTTCTTGCGAGCCACTTGAGAAGTACCAATTTCTACATATTGGGAAGTGGTGTTGGACCTTTACTGGTATCTGAAATGTCGCAAATCTTTGTGGAAAATACCAAGTTGCTTGCAGAAGGAGTTTTAGACGCACCTGTTGTCGGTGCCAAACTTATAGACATAGCTGATGAGTGGAATGCTCCATGGGATGCCCAAGTACGTAAGTACTTTAGTGTAGACTAACCAATTCAATACAGATATTTAATTAGAAACAATCTGGATGTCTACACCTCTGATGATCTACAGTTGAAGTTTTACCATCTCTACCAACCTATACAGGGGCAACGACAATTTACAACTATAGATCATGTTAAAGTACAAGTAAATGGTGAAATCTCAGCCAAGGAGAGATCGACGCTAAAATTGGGGACAGACGCAGCACCACAAAAGTCGTCACCGATAAACTTCTACCACTTCTGGCCGCTCGATTTCTCCTTCGAAAGTCTCCATATCGCTGGCAGGCTCTCTCAAGTCCACTCTGAACCGCGCCTATCGTCCATGTCTTTGTTTCTTTTCTTACTCTCGTCTCGTCGCCCCCTTCACACACCCTCAACTGCCTTCACTTCTTTATCGACTACTCTCCGCCTATTGTCGTTATCAGTGTGCAGCGCACGAACGCTCACTGACATCGCCATGAACCGTCAACTTGACTCTAACCAACAACTACCTTGTCTGCTCTCTCTGCGTCTTTACTATGGTGGAATATGATCCGGTGGTGCTCAAACCAGGGTCTGTTCGTCTTTCCCAACTTAAATACCTCACTTTCAGCTTGGTAGGGATCGCTTTGCTATGGCCATTCAACTGTTTTCTTTCAGCCTCAGCCTACTATGGTGAGAGGTTCGCTCATAGCCCCGGCTTGGTCAAGATATACTCATCGACCATGATGTCTGTATCCACAGTTGCATCTACTATATACAGTTACTACTTGTCACAAGCACAAACTGGAGTCAATTACCATTACAGATTGAATTTGGGCCTCTGTATTACCATCGTGGTGTTTATCATCATGGCTGTTTCCTGTATATCCGACTGGTTCATCAGAATGCCCGACGCCATATTTTTTGGAATACTTATGATCCTTGTGTTTGCTTCGTCGCTAGCCACTTGTTTGGCTCAAAATGGTACCATGGCTATTGTCAATGTGCTCGGAAGTATATATGCCAATGCTGTCATGGTTGGCCAAGCAGTAGCAGGAGTATTGCCTGCATGTGCTCTTATTATTCTGATTTTAATAGTAGGTGATGGTCCAGGTATACAGGACTATATCCCTAAAGATTACGGGTTGTTTGTATATTATATCACCGCTAGTTTGGTGGCCATAAGTTCCATCTTGATGATATACTGGGTCAATAGATACACGCAGTCCACTGGATACGCAGTCATAAACGAAAACGAGTACACAAGCTTCGATGCTGCAGACGAAGCCTCCTCGATACCTGAAGCTACCCCGATAGTTTCGCGAAAACACGTTCCGTTTTCGACTCTCTGGTCCAAACTAGGCCTAATTGTGCTGACCATCTTCCTTACTTTTAGTATTACGTTGATTTTCCCCGTATTTGCATCAAAGGTCGAATCTACCCACACCGACTCAACGTCTCGGTTCTTCAAAAAGAATATCTATATACCATTCATTTATGTTGTATGGAACTTGGGTGATTTGTTGGGTAGAATATTCTGTGGCTATCCTCGCCTCAATATGCTTATCACTGACCCTAAAACCTTACTCACCTATTCAATTTCACGGTTGATTTTCATCCCGTTGTTCTTGACTTGCAATACTCATCCAGGCACATCTTTCCCACTCATCAACTCTGATCTCTGGTACATTCTTTTGCAATTGGCCTTTGGAATTTCCAATGGCCAGCTCTGCACCTCGTGTTTTATGATTGTGGGTGACTACGTGGACGAAGACGAAAAAGAGGCAGCTGGCGGCTTCACTACCGTCTTCTTGAGTGTCGGTTTGGCTGCTGGAAGCTTGCTAAGTTACCTTCTCGTCATCTATATTGATTAAAAAAACCGTAAACCTTTTCCAATTGGGGAGAGACAAAACTAGATTGTTGTCTTGAATGAGTAGAAGAGTTACATGATAAAAATGTTGTTAGGCCGTACTGACCACAATTAAGTTTATTAGAATTATCACTGCGTGGTTCAATATCTACTTATACAACAATTAGCGCTGGTTGTACTTTGGCCATGATAAGTACAGCAGCTAAGATGTGTATGTCATATTTCAATACACACAATCTTTTGCATTTGAGGAAGGTAGGTATCCAATCTCTGACCCAGGTGGCAAGTATTTGCACATTTACGTCTAACAACGTGTTTGTACAGAGTGAGCGAACCAAAGATGTTTAAAATAAATCTTTGTAGTCATACATTATAAGTAAGACTTGAAGGTGAAAAGATATAGTTTTCACTTATCGCTTATTTTGAATTGACTGGAGAACCTCTAGTTTTGATGAAGTGTTAGATGTAATCTCAAGTCTGGGTATTATATATAGTTCTTCAGACTACATATACGACTAGTACTTCAGACTACTTAGCTTGTGCACAGAGTTTTAGCCTGAACCAAGAATTATATAATAATTAGAACCAGTTATCAATTAGTATGAGTAATGGTTGAATTTCCTAATACAAATTTGACTTATTTAACTGTAGTGTTCATTATACAAGGAGATTAATTATAGCTGTGCAAAATGTATAGATTTGCAGCAATTTGAGATAATGAACTAGAAGTATGTGGGAAACCATACCCACGATTAAAAAGAACAATACTCTAACGAGAACTCCAGTTACAGAGGCCTAATGAAGAGCAGAGAGGATGCTGCCAAGTTGTTAGAATACAAAAGAAACCTTGATAGTGGCAGAATGAGGCTCCCAGCACTACAAGTTGGTTATTCGCTACAGAACATTGATAGCCAGAATCTTTCATTTTTAGATTCTTTTATCTAACTAATACTTGAAAGTGCATTGGAAACTAAGCATTGACCATATTGTCGACAAGCCAAAGCTTTCCCCAACTGATCTCAGAAGGCATCAACTGATCTGATAAGGCCTGCAACTAGTCAGGCCGGAGGGTGTGTTATGTGCAGTCCGGCAATATCAACGCTGTTTCACGTGACCCTCCAGATCACTATTTCGAGATCTCCTTCGGTATAGCCAGAGCTGCAACAGCAACATGTCGTCTTTCTGGGAGAATAACAAAGGTACATTTAAGTCAGCAGGTAAAGCCACTGCTCGCGGAATAGGAAAAGGTGGAAAAGCCATTGGAAATGCCGGTGCCAACGCCTACAAGAATCGTGGCAGCAGTTCGAAGCCTGACGACGATTCTTCAGAGGTGGCTGTAAGTGGACCTCCATTAGCCAAACTTAGTAACGATCAGCTCAATTCGTTACCGCCACCACCTAGACGTAATGTGGGACCAGGTCAAAGTGTTCCTCCGGCCCAGCCAACCCAGTACCAAACGTACCAACAGCCAGTAGCACAGCCAGCAGCACAGCCCGTCGCCCAACAACCACCTCAAAACCAGTATCAGCAGCCACCTCAAAATCAGTATCAGCAACCACTTCAAAATCAGTATCAGCAACCACCTGAAAATCAGTATCAACAACTGACTCAAGCTCATCCTGCTCAATACCAACAGCCCCAACTGCAAGCACCTCAGTACGGCGCCCAGGATCAGTATGGCCAGCCTCAATATCAACAGCCTGCTCAGCAACCTCAACCACCCCCGGCTGATCCAAACCAGCCTACACAGTACCAACTTCCTGCCTTCACAGCAGACCAGGCGAAGTCTGCTTTCAAGCTGGCCTCCAGCTTGGCCACGGCATTTTCTTCCAACCAGCAACCGCAGTCGGGTCAGAATCCAAGTACAAGCCAAGTATCGCTTCCTTCACTTCAGCAAGCCCTGTCGTTTGCCAATGCAATCACTGTAAAGCAACCGCAACAACCGCAACAACCGCAACAACAAGCAGCTGCTCAGCCTGTTCAAGCACCGCTACCTTCATTGCCTTCGCGTGCTGTTCCCCCGCCTCCTCAGCAGCTCAATTCGTACCAGAATCCCCAACCAGCTCAACCAGCTCAACCAGCTGTATATGCTTCTCCTCCACAAACAGCTGAAGCTACAACTCCAGTGGCTCCGGTGGCTCCAGTGGCTCCAGTGGCTCCGGTGAGTTTTGATTCACCTTACCATCAACCACCACCAGCTCAACCCCAATATCTGGCTCCGCAACAGCAATACACGTCCCCCGTTCAGCCTCAGTACCAGGCTCCAGTCCAGCCTCAGTACCAGGCTCCAGTCCAGCCTCAAGAGACTCCTCAGTATCAAATTGATGGCACCACTTCGCCAGAACCTCCCAAGACTCCTCTTCCTGATCCAAGATCGTTTGCACCTCCAGTCGTCCATAAAGATCGCGCCAGGTTGGCAGCCCAAAGTTCGGAAACTTTGATTTCGGAATCTGCTGAGCCCGAAAAACCTAAGGTCGAGCTTCCAAAGAAAGGCAACTTTATGGAGATCAATATGGGTGCATATGGAGCTCCTCCCAAACCATATAGAGCCAGCGAACCTCCTGTAAATGGTAAAACTGTTGCTGTCACTCCGGTCGCTCCGATCGCTCCAGCGGCTTCAGTAGCTCCTCCTCCATTGCCAACAAGAAGCCTGGCTAGTTCTGTGATCTCATCAGGCTCTATTCCTGTGCCTGCAGCTAGACTGGGTGCCTCTGTCAATTCCTTTGCTCCTCCCCCAAAACCATACAGAGCGGATGCAACTCCTCCTCCAATTGAGCACAAGAAAAAGGGTCCTCCTCCCAAACCTCTCAAAAAGTCTTCTACTATTGTCGATGAAGCCCCTCCTTCGTATACTGAAGCTGAGTCGTCTGCACCTGTAGTGCCTGTTGCACCCGTGGTAGAGCCTGTGGTTCAACAGCCCAATTTTGCTCAGCAAATAGCCCAAAGAAGACAAGAAGTTCCTCCTCCACAACCAAAAAGACCCGAAGTTGAAACCCCTCCGCCGCAACCACAGAGACCGATTGAAGTGGAAGTACCTCCACCGCAACCACAGAGACAGATTGAAGTGGAAGTACCTCCACCGCAGCCAAAGAGACCCGTATCGGCTGGACCTGATAAAATAAAGCCTGCCAAGCCGGCCAAACCTGCTAAACCTGCCAAACCTGCCAAGCCTGCCAAACCGATCAAGTCGTTGGAAAGTAATAATACCAATGGCTCGATTGCTAATAACGCATTCATTGATGACCTTCGTAATAGCTTGAAACCAGTGGCTCCAAAGGCCCTGGAAACTCCGGAACAAAAGTCAAAGCCAGCAGTACCCAAACCAAGAGCAAAACCTATAGTACAGCCGAAGCCAGTTCAGCCAGTTCAGCCAGTTCAGCCAGTAGCAGCTCCGGTGACCCCAGTAGCAGTATCAGCTGCTGTGGCCTCTCCTCCTCCGCCACCGCCGCCACCTGCCAGAAACTACTCGCGGGCTGCTGCTCCCAAACCAGTTACACTGCCCCCCGAACTCAACTTAGAACTTTCTTCAGCTTGGTTTGCCAACTACCCCCAGACACAGCAGCTTCCTCGCGATCTCCAGGGTTTGAACCACAAGTTCTCCAGTCTGTCGTCTATCTTGGGCTCCACTACTAGACACGAAACATCCTTTAGTTTCCGCCTCAAGGACTTGTCTTCTATCACCTATAAATTTACCTGGACTAACAATGATACTGCAGGTGTCAATGTATCTGTGGCCAAGTTTATTCCTTCTCCGATCACCTCCAACATTCCTTCCAAGTTGGATCTAGTCGCCTTCAATCAGAGGTTTGGAGAGTATATTGCATCATGGTGTGAGCATAAGATGGGCCAACAAGTCTCAAGAGGTGAATGCTGGGACTTGGCCCACGATTCCTTGTTCAAGAGTTGTGGAAAACATGCTTTCGTATCTACGTATACCCATCATGGGTTCCCTATTCTTTCAGTGGCCGGCTCAGAATCCGGCATTAACTTTGTCCTGGGTCCATTCGACGAAGTCAGAAGAGGTGATGTGATTCAGTTTGAAAGATGTACATTTTACAATGCTGCCCAGGGACGTACACTGACAGCAGGCGACCCTGACCATACATCAGTTGTGTTGTATAATAACGGCGACCATCTCGTGGTGGCCGAGCAGAATGTTGGTGGGGTCAAGATTGTAGTTCAAGGTCAAGTGGTCCTTAAAGACCTCAAGGCTGGAACATTGGCCGTTTACCGTGCCGTTCCAGCCGAATGGGCCGGTGACTTGTAATCTCTGGTCGGATATGGTGATAAATATAAATGTATGTTCCTGCACACAGGTGCAGCACTATGAAAAGTTTGGCACGATGAGATTCAAAACGTCAAGATGAGTAGCAGTGAAGCAGGGGCCCCTGCGTTATCGACATATCAAGATGATACTGCGTTTTCATATGATAGAGTAAAGGCTGTGGAGAAAAACAGGCCACATCTCCAGCTTCCTTCCAAGTACACCCACACTGATTTGGTGCATAAAATCACCGAGTACTATAGCATTGATGAATTAGTAATGGTCCTCGGAGAAGAACAAGAAGGTCAGAAACGATTCAAGAAAATCACATTACAATTTCCTGATGAGTTGATATGTGACTCGGCCACAATTGTTCATGAACTTCAACGTCGTTTGGGGTACGGAGAACCAACCAGTCAAAAGTTCTGGATCCTTGCCGATACTTCATATTCTCCATGCTGTGTGGATGAAGTAGCAGCAGAACATGTTCAGAGTGACTTGGTGGTGCATTTTGGAGATGCCTGCTTGAACCCTATTGATAAGTTGCCAGCATTCTACGTGCTAGGCAAGCCGGGAATTGATATACACAACGCTGTATCCGAGTTCCACGCACGTTATCCTGTTTCAGAATACTCCAACACCAACCTTTTACTCATGGCCGACTCTCCCCATACCACTATTCTTGACCAAGTTCACTCACTGTTGGTTGGTGACTATCCTAACTTGAAGTATGCCGACTTGTACCTTGATCCCGAATCTCCAGCTCGCTTAATAGGCTACGAGCAAATCCCAGCACACGACATCAGTACTAAAGTATTGAACAGAACCATCAACATAGACGAGTCTGCCGAATTATCTGAATACGACTTGTTCCATATCACAATGCCCAAGAGCCCCAGACTCCTACAGCTCACTACCCGATTCAACAGCGTAACTGTGTACAATCCTAGTGAAAAGAACTTCGTTCAAGGACCATATCCAAACCTTATGCGTCGATACAGGTATATGCAAGTGGCACGTACTTCTGGAACCATAGGGCTTTTGGTCAACACCCTTTCATTAGCCAATACTAAAAAGCTTATCAATAGCATGGCTGCGAAAATCAAGCAGTCGGGAAAAAAGCACTACATTTTTGTAGTTGGGAAACCGAATGTAGCCAAATTGGCTAATTTTGAACATGTAGATATGTGGTGTGTGTTGGGTTGTGACCACCAGGGAATTATCCTTGATCAAAACAATGAATACTTCAAACCAATCATCACCCCATATGAATTAATATTGGCATTGAGTGATGATCTTACGTGGACAGGTAAATGGGAAACTGATTTTGCTGAATTGTTAAAAATGCAAAATGAGGAGGGAAACGAGAAAGTCGATGAAGAAGAAGACAATGAGAATAAAGATGACGAAGACGAAGACAAACCTCCAGAATTTGATCCTGTCACGGGAAGATTGATCAGCACCTCTCGCCCACTTAGACAAGTACATCATCTTAGCATTACAGCCAACGAAGAGTCCGACGAATCAGACGAAACCAGTTTGGTCAAGAAATTTTCATCCACTGTCGCAATAAAAAACACAGTCTCGACTTCGGCAGTCCACCTTCAAAATAGACATTGGACTGGTTTGGGAAGTGATTATACTGGTGACGAAAAAGGTGCGCTTGTAGAGGAAGGACGCGATGGTATTGCCAGAGGTTACGATTACGACCGTGAAGCGCATAAATAGTTAACGAATTAAATACATACACAATTAAAAGATTTCTTTCCATCCATGTTACAGTAAATTATGAGTAGAGCAACCGGTCCTAGGTTTGGCGCGAGTTCTGTTTAGCACCTTCATAATTCTAACCATTATTAAGAAAAGTATAGTATGAATATCTGAAATCATCGAGGATTTCAAAACAATATAAGCACTATAGAGCAGCTTACCATTCTGTCACAGTGTCGCCTTATAGCAATCATTCACTAACCTTGGGTTTCTTGACATATTCCATGAATACTGAATTGGGTTTGAAATATAATAAACTACACGTCAAGCTAGAAAAGCTTGGTATATTTACACCTTCGATCAGTTCATTTTCGTGTTTCTGAAATTACTTAAACACCATAGAAGGTACTTTCACATTTTTTTTTTATAAGACAACTCAATAACACCCTTTTTTCCTTCGATCTAAGCTTTAGAGATTTTCTAGTTCTCCGATAACCTATTCCTTATATTTCGTCAGAGTAAATCTGGCTGTTCACTAATTTTTTTTCGCTTCTATACTGATCGCTATTTTTCAATTTTCTCGCTAGCTCACTAGATTATTCAAAACTAGCAATGCTCAGCATTGACACAATCTATACCCTTGCCGGGACTTCGGTGTCGTATCTTATAGCTCCTGGGCTAGCTCTAGCGTAAGTATGTTTACATATATTCGAAAACTTTACTAACATACAGCTATTATTCAGGAAGCTGGCCAGTTGGGCTTATTGTGGTTTTACTCGCAATAGCGATAGCTTCGAACCATGTCAATCGTTTGACATTATTACCACGACAAACATGGCCCAAATTGAGCTCTAGTGACGTAGTTTTAATAACTGGTGGATCTAGAGGTCTTGGGCTCGCTATTTTACAGCAATTACTACTTACTGGTGCCCATATCTATAATCTTGATCTCCTAGAGCCAGAGGAGTCAGATATTCACCCAAACGCAACATACATCCACTGCGACATTGGCAATGAACTGGACATACTCAGGGCCCTAGACACTATAAATGGCGAATGTGAGGCCAATCAGTCCAATATATCGGTGCTAATCAACAATGCTGGAGTTCGGAAGAGCGGCCCTTTGCTCGATGCGTCTCGCGATGACATTCGCCAGCTGTTTGACATTAACACATTGTCTCATATCTGGACGCTTAAATATGTAGTGAACCACCACATATCGAAGGTATTGGTAAACGAACCAGGGTCGCCGCTTTACGTAGTATCTATAGCTTCAATATTGGGAGCGTTGGCGCCCCGTAACTTATCGCTCTACGCAGCCACCAAAGCAGCCAATATTCTGATCTACGAGGCACTAACGCAAGAACTTGTGGATTATCCATCTATACGAATTCTACAGGTAATTTGTGGTCAGCTTTCAACCAAAATGTTCGACGATTTGGCACCATCTCCCCAGTTTTTTGCACCCTTGGTAAATCATCTCGATCTTGCACGAAAAATCACTGCCAAAATCACTAACGGCGAGTCTGGAGTGATGTGCACTCCATTGTATACAAACTTCTTACCAGCAGTAAGAATTCTTCCTCTATCTCTACAACGCTTCTGTAGGTGGATTTCCGGCATGGACGACAAGGTTCACTGACAGTTATTGATTATATTAATTGACATTTTTTTATTTATAGCTTTCATTTGAATCAGAGATATCACCTAAGTTTAATTATTCGCTACTCTACAATATTTGAAACAATAGGTTTAATAAATAATTCATGAAGAGTTTTATCTTAAAATGCTGATATTATATTAGCAGTAAAGTTTTGCCTATGTGTTTGCATCTCTATCATCTTGACATAATAAGGCAATTTTAAACTTTTTCAACATTATTCCTTCAATTTATTAGCTGTTTTATAAATTTATATTATTGAAGAATATTCATGCAGTCAATTGTCTCGTAGGATTGACATCTTCTAAACTCCAGCAATAGTTTGAAACCTAGCCCTTGCTACACAAATACATGATTTTATTCGGAATATTTCATTAAGGTTTCTTTTTGAATACTGTAAGTGCCAAGTTTCTATTCGAAATTCTTTTCAGAGATTTATTGAATGTGTGAACTACAACACTATTAAGACGCAAGCTTAACTTAGGTACCTTTACCCGTTTAGATTAAAATTATATACTTATTTAGCGAATGGTCTTAGTCTTAAAGTAACTAAGTCGCTCATGTCTAGCCAATTCCAGCTAGCCCAATCAAGCTTGCTAACTAGTATTGTCGAACACGGAATTACAACAGTACTACTCTGTCTCTCGCACTTTCTGAAGCATTAATGCGAACATGGAGACAATTCTCATTGGATGGTCTAAAAAGTAAGAGGAGTGAAAGAAAGTGAAGACAACGAGCTGGGCACTGAGAAAAAGGTTTACAAAGATAAGCGAAGTTATTTATAATTGAAGTAGAATAGTAAAAAGATAAGTTAGGCTAACTCGTCTAAATTTGAGAAAATCTGTGGGGGAAATAATGATGAAGTAGTACCTGCGCGAATATGCACACCCTCGTAAATATATGTCTTAGCTACAGCACTTAATGCAGTTGGGTGTTTCTGATGGGATAGAGTAGTCAAATTCTATCAACATGCCCTAACGAGCACTTCGTAGTGGTTCACATTTATGTTGCGCATGAGAATTTGTAGCCAGGTAGTCGAGGAGCTTTTGCCATGATCTTGGTCTATCTAAGGTAATTCTAGATCCGTAAATCTTCTCTAGATTTTAAAGTCATGACAATTGATCATTAGCTGCTAATCCATTCTATTGCACAGTTAGTTTAACTTCAGTATCCTTAACTGTGCGTTCAAAGTGAATTTTTCATATTTCATGGCTTAGGTTTAATTTCGGAATATTTATTACAGTGCAGTACTAATTGATATTATAATATTAAAGCCACATTCTAATTACAGTTCTAAATTTTCCAAAAGGGATTGAGAGAATCGACTTATCCTCTACTTCATTTATATATATATATATATATAATGTAGGAAATACTTCAGTTTTGCACTGCAACGTTGTTTTTACTTGATATAAAAAATGCTATCGGCTTATAAACTCGCTTTAGTAGGATTGATTTCAATCACAAATGCGTTAGCGATTCCCGATGACATATCCGATGACAACGTTGATGGAGTAGTGAAAGTCGATTTTATAGTAAACAGAACCAATTCTGGAAAATTGGCCTCATACGCTGATGGAACCGATGGCTATGGATTAACGGGTGATAGTGGTGGCTTTTATAATTTGCAATTCACTTTTGGTAGTGAAAATACGACCGTCTACGCCTTAATTGACACAGGTAGTAGTGACTTAATTCTCGATTCCTCGGTCTCGACTTCATCATCCTCTAAAGAATTAAGTGAAAATGGCAGTGACTGGGGAGTTGATTTTAAATTTTACACAGATTCGATTATTATCGGTACGCAATATTTCGATAATTTCGAATACGGAACTGGAAACTTGGCTCGTAGTGTTTTTGGAGTAGGGCCCTTGAACGGCGAGATCGTCTCAAAATATCATAATTTACCATTTAGATATAAGGATGAAGGGTACACCAAGAGTGCTGCCTTCTCCATCTATTTAGATCCGGTTGAAAGTGGGTCAAATTCTGGCTCTATCTTGTTTGGAGGTATCGATCACAGTAAATATAGTGGAGATTTAGTTTCATTCGATATTCAACATGGCCCTTGGGCCGCAATTAATATAGAAGGTGTTTTATTTGCTGATGGTAGCATATACGAATTAGGAATTGATGCTGCAATTGATACAGGTACTCCTACAGCAGTATTTCCACAAGATTTAATAAATAAAATCATACTAACATTTGGCCCGACCGATTTTAATGGTAATATTTTATTTTACAATCCAGCTTGGACCCATACTTACTTTACCTTCCAATTTGGTGGTAAGGATATCGAAGTTCCTTATTCTGATTTCTTGGTAAAAGATTCTGGGAGCTATAAAGTACAAAATATGTACAGTCAAGAAAGCCAAGATCTCCCAATCATAGTTTTGGGTGATATATTTATTAGAAACGCTTATTCGGTGTTTAATTACGAAACTGGCGCTATCCAAATAGCCCAAATTGCCCACAATTCGAGCCCTTCAAATATTACCATAATACAATGATTTTAACGGATTCATTGAACGCACGCACTCTGTTGGTTACAAGATATTCGATACATGTGCTCTCAATGGGT
Source organism: Suhomyces vadensis (assembly GCA_030575035.1). Classification (NCBI taxonomy): domain Eukaryota; kingdom Fungi; phylum Ascomycota; class Pichiomycetes; order Serinales; family Debaryomycetaceae; genus Suhomyces; species Suhomyces vadensis. The sequence continues at coordinate 39,386 of JAJMGK010000023.1, read as the reverse complement.
GCAAAAAATTATTTGTGTGAACAAACCAAACTTTTGTTGATAAATCTCCTGACTGAAGTACATATCAAGTTGGTTTGGATTTATAAAGTATTAGTATGAGGTGGTACTCTGGGGCTGATTTTTCGAAGTTAGAAGTAGCATGACTATCACTAGGAACTCTTATCTGAAATAAAGTGATATTGTCTTTTGAGAAAGCTGGCAAGAGAGATATTAGGCCAATGCTAATTACCATTAGTGCTGGCAAATAAACTAGCAACCCCTTCGTTATTTGCTATTATGATCTCTAGACCTCCCGATGATCGAAGAGAACCTGTGTCGATCGATTAAGTTGAAATTAGCCTTAATTATTCCATAGCTACTTTGAATCACCATTATTCCTGTTTAAGACACAGAATAAGTAAATCCAAGAAACATCTTCTAGATCTGTCCTATGTCCTACTCTAAAATTTAATATTGAAATGCCGCTACAACTCTTCGGAAATGCATCTTGACATTAAATACACCGGATTTTTTTTATTAGGTTTACTTTCACCATTGCTTATATTTCTGGCTTTCCGTTGCAATCCTTAAAATCACCCTTCTGTTAGCTCTAACACTTCCAATACACATCTCCAACCGCTTCCTCTGATTCTACGTTACGCTTTCTTTTCGTTCTTATGTTATTTTTGCTTACTTACTATAAAGACTTCTTGGCAGCACTTTCCACCTGGTTCTCCAATAATGTCTTGAAAGAATCACGGTTCAAGTAGCCCGTAATATCAAAGAATTGATTAAATGGAAGCTCGGCTGTTGCGGCACTTTTGTCTTGGCCATCTGATACCACACGCAACTGGTATACCGGCGTGTACTTGTCGGTCCAACCGGCGATGGTGATTTTTTTGCCCTTCGAATTATATCCTACATACTTGACATCTGGGTTTTGTCTGTTAACAAGTACTAGCAATCCGCTCGCCACAAAGTATACCACCACTGATATCAATGTCACGGTGTAAGTTTCCTGGAACGTGAATTTTTTGTCCAAATAATACAAAATACCCGCAATAGCTACTGTTAAGTATCCAAGTCCCAATTTGGTGTCTATCAATGCAAACGACTCGTCATAGCCCAACTCTGAAAGAATGGAGGAAAGACTTTCGTCGGCAGTCTGGCGCAATTCCACAATCGAACTATAATTAGTATATGTTGCTGTTTAAGAGCCCATAACTCTATACATACTTAAGATTGGTCTTTTTTAACGAACTCATTGTGCTGCTGTTTCAACTCTTGTTGATCCGTCATTTTTGCAGACACGTCGTGGTAAGCATTTTGCAGTTTAACCGCCCTTACTCTGCAGGTTGGGAAAGCGTTGTGTTTTGCAGTTTACTAATTACAGCTTACCCATACCATTAAAATGACAAACTAATTGGCACCACTCTTCCACAGACGGGCAATGGATAACACCGGCGAAGGCACAAACAGTACAGCGTCTTCGGTTGGTCCCAAGGTCGGGTCCAAACCTGGGATTCACCCCAAAATCGTTGCAAAACCCGCCAAAACCACTCTCAAACCCATCCACAAAAAACCAGCTACCGACTCCAACGTGGGTCTGACAAGAAACAACCGTCGCAAACAGCGTACTGTTGATCTTGATACTAGCTTGAACGAGATTGAGTCCAAGTTTCGAACCACCAGTCTCAACCACAACCAAAACCATCACCAAAGTCACCACGGACGAAAGCACCAGATCTCCATCAACCACCTTCTAGACTTCCAATCGTATGAAGATCTGGAAGAATATCATAACAATCACACCCGTAGGGGCTCTGGAGGCAACAACAGGCCTTCTGGTGGTTTTCATCGCAAAGAAAGGCCGTACAAGATCCATCTATCCGGAATGACTTTCATCAATGTTAACTACAAGTTCATCGTGGATGACCGCAAACAGTATCGGGAACAGGAATTGGACCCCAACATCCCGCCTCATACGGATGATATCATTCGAATCGTGGTTCCTCGAGGTAGTTCGTGTCCCATCTGTCTCACTGACGACCCTGTATCTCCCCGTATGATAAGTTCTTGTGGCCATATCTTATGTCTCAAGTGTCTCTTGTCGTTGTTGGAGAGCGAAGTGCCTACTTCCAAGAAGCGTGAGTCTAGTGCTGTCATAGAAAAGTACCGTGAATGTCCGCTTTGCTTCCTGGTGATCCGTCTTAACGAAATCAAACCGGTGTTAATTAATAATATCGATGTACGGTTTGAAACACCCAAAATCAACGACGACGTCGTGTTGACTTTCATGACCCGGCCTCATTCCAAGATTTTGCCGCTACCGATGTATCTTCGAGACTTCCACGCCGTGGTCGATAACTTCCCCCTGGTTCCACAGCCAGGCTCGAGCATGCCGGATTTCCACCAGTACCTGCGTATATTTAAGGCAAATATGGACTATCTTAGTCAGATGTACATCCATGAAAAGGAGCAAATACTCCAGAATTATGAAGAAGAAAAGGTCTTGTACAACGAGCCTGATACCTACGTCAAAATGACCATCAACCATATCAACAATGAGATTGCAGAATGGACTCAGAAACCAGATATCCCCAAGGCCAAAAGACCCGATCATACCCGCAAGATTGAAGGTGAAAAGAGCTACTACTTCTACCAAACCGGGTTCGACGCCAGTGCCACGTACATCTTGTCACCATTGGACCTTAAGCTTTTAAAGGCCGCCTACAACGATACGTATGAAGATCTTCCCTCTTCAATAGTGGCCAATATCGAGAACATTCGTTACGAAGAGCTCACGCCGGAGAATGCTTTGACCAAGTATAAGTATTTGGCACATCTTCCGTCAGGAACCCAGCTAGGCTTTATTGAGTGTAACTGGAAGAATAACGAATTTATCAATGAACATGCATGGGCAATATTCCAGGAAGATTTGGGCAAAAGAACCAAGCAATCGAAACGCAAACTTGTCCGTGAAGAGAGAGACCGTAAACGGGCCCAGCACCAAGAGGAAGCAAGAACCCGAGACTTTTATGCTCGAGAAAATGGTCATGGAGGTGCTGAATCAGATCACCGTTACGAGCATGTTGTAGGAGGCACATTGTCGATTGTAGACCATCGAGAGTTACCTCCATTGACTTCAGACCATCCTGAAGGACAGGAGGAAGAATTAATCGAATCGGACGAAGGAGAATATGTTTCAACCGTTTGGGGAACAAAGATCCCCAAAGCCGAATATGTGGACGAAGTTTTTGAAGAGGAAGATGATTGGAATGCCGAAGAAATGATTCGGAAGGCCAAAATGGAAATGGAAAAGCAAGAACAGGGCAAGGGAAGAAAGAAAAAGAAGAAGGTAATTTTAATGTCGAGTTAAGCGACGTGGATTGAGGCATGACAAAATGATGAAATGATACCAATTGAATGAACTAATTTCAAAAACAAAAAATCTAATGTTTTGATCAAAAAGCTTAAATGAAAGTACTAATGAATCTAATTTAAATGATCTAAAGCTAATAAAAATCTATTATTAAAAGTCATCCTCGTACTTTATGACAGGGTCCTGCCCCATGAACTTTGCAAAGTGAGGACGTACATAGAAAAAGATTCCTCCTGAAATCAATACCGAACAACCTATTACCGGAAAGCACCAGTAAGGTATGTCGAGTTCGGAAGCATTGGGAGGAGCGACGAAGGGGAATAATGCTAAAAATATGTTAGATACCAAAAAGATCACCACGCAAATCAACGGCGCCGAGACGATTTTTCTGGAATTGGTCTGAGGAGCCAGAGTTGGAAGCAATGTGGCCGTTTCCTCATCATTTTCGGGGTCGGTATGGTGGTGACGTATATGCGTGGCCAGTTGAGACAGTTCTTCGAAATCGTTGGAATGATGGACTTTCGAATTGACATCATCAGTCATAGGGATCATGTCAAGGTCTCTGTTGTTAAACTCGCCCCAAGATTCTCTCTTTCTATTAAATTTTAAATAGATTAAACCTGCCGTAAGAAAGACATTGATCCAGGTACCTGGATATATATACAAGTTGACAATAAACTCATAGATCTCTGTGGAAGGAGGAGCCACGAGAATTACAACAGTAACGAACCAATGTAGTAAAAGCGAATGCGTGATGTTTTGGAAAAACTTGGAGAATGGAATGTAGTTATTGAGAGCCAACTCGTGGTTGACTAGGCCGTGGGCATATGAAACCACCAAGACGTTACCCAAATTGGAGAACGAAATAAGAATAGGCAAGAGTCTTGATGTCATGCTTTCACCAAAGATCTTGTTGAAGAAAATGCCCGCAATAAGCACACCACTGCTGAGGATTTCATCCTTAGGAATCACGACCAAGTATGCCAACAACACCATAAAGTACAACGCCGTGGTTAAAATGACGGCCGCGGGTGCAGCTATGGTCAAGACATGGTACGGATTATCAATTTCATTCAAAACGTAATTGACGTTCTCCCAACCTTTGAATGAGTAGATTACCTCCAAAAGCCCTACGGCGATGGAATACGTGTTGGGCGATTCGTCGTTGTGGAACTGCCATAAATTAGTGAAGTTTTGGGTGGGTTCAACGTCAATCAACTGGAACCAAGCCAAAAGACCAATGGCAATGATAAGTACCAATATAAGGATCTTGAAAACCCCGAGGAAGTTGAGTAAATTTGTGCCTTGGTTGGGGTACCGAATATGGAGCAAGATACAAAAGGAAATACAGCATACACCGATAAGTTTGACCATGTTAGGGTCGATCTCAGACCCAATTTCCGTGCCTTCTTCATGTTCACTCACAGCATAGAGAATATATTTTCCAAAAGCATACGAGTTACCCGAACTAAACCCTAAAATCACAATTGAAAATGCATAGATACACCCTGCCAAGCCCTTGGGCTGATTAAATACTCGTAACAAGTAGTTTTTTTCACCTCCGTTCTTAAACGGCAAGTTCAATGCATACTCCAAGTAGATCAAGAGTCCGCAAAAGATTATTATGCCTCCAAGAACAAACAACAGCAAGAATACACCAACATTTCCGTTGGTATACTGGAAGATGGGAGAGGGATTCAGAAAGATTCCGGTGCCAATGATTTTATTGACTATGAGTGATATACACGATAACGTGCCCAATTTCTGCGCCGAAGGTCTCGCAGCCATGTCAGTCGTCATATCAGCGTAGGAGAGAAGTCTACACTAGCCATCTGGATCAGCAGGCTTATATGTCCCTGGCACACGAGTGTTTGTCACGTGCCCGATTAAGTTCTGTCACGTGCGCCGGAATGTGGCTTGGTGCTTGGCGGTGCCCGCCCACGGGGATTGAATTTCGCTAGGCGGGGTTGACCGGCAACACGTTTTGCGCAGTTTTAATGCCTCAAATTTCGTCACTACTACTGCGTATTGTGGGCTTCGATGTGCATCATATTCTATCATTATTAGGTTAAATTATTACTATACTATATTCGTCAGTTCAGGCCGGTTGCTAACATTCCTTCGATATCAAGAACCAGCCTATTAATTCCTGAACCAAGCTCTTTGGAAATGACGTTGATGGTAATACCACATCCTGCAAGAGCCTGCGACTCCATCAAGTTTTCAAAACGGCTGGCCTTGGAACGATGGCTCTGTTCTCCAGAGTGCGCCGACGCTTGTTTGTACTGCTGGACAGAGACAAGCTGGTCGCCAGTGTACTCATACTTTGGAAATTCCACTGCTTCCAACGGCACCGAAACCTGTTCTATTTGTACAAATCTAGGAGACGCAGCCCTCATAGATGTAGAACACCGGGAATCATCATGGTTCATCGATGGAAATATTAAATTGAGCGCAGTGCTGTTGTCAAAATCTACTTTTCTTAGCACTTGATTGATTTTTTCATTGATAAACTTGATGTTTTTGCCAAACACATTATTCTTATATGGTGATTGTTGCGAACCTCTTTCAATATTAAAGTATTTTTCGTCTTGATAGTATACGTGGTGCGAGTCTTGGGTAGACACAGCCAAACTGGGAATTTCCTTAGACATACAATAATTGAGCATCACGTTAGAAGCCCCGCGACCACGATGTTTACGAGGACCGCCAGTTCCTGAACCGATAGGAGTCCACGATGCGCCCTCGTTGGGGCCAATCATGACTAGCTCCGGTTCGAACCCCATTTGAGGACTGATCACGTCAATGCCAATCACAAGAGTATCCAAAGCACCGGCATTGACAAACCATATGTTATCATCGAGTGGATCCTGTCCAAAATGCTTGTTGACTATAATCTGTTGTCTGTGCTTTTCTCTTCTCTGCTCTCTTTCTTTATGACTCCTTTCCCTTTCCTCTTTAGTTTTGTGCTTCCTTTCTTTAATGACTCCCTTTGCACCTCTTTCAGGTTCTTCATTTATTTGTCTAATGTTGGTATAATAAGTTTGATGTACAGGTAATAAGTGGCCGAATTCTCCACCATCTTCGATTTCTTCATTGGCTGGTGCCACAGGATTCTCGTGAGACTTCTCTCTGGGTCCGTTTGCATCCTTGGATTGATTTGATCTGTTTCTGGACCCTTGCCTTCTTGAATAGAGAGGAGCAACTACCCTCACATCATGCCCCTCCTCCTTTAATGATTCGTACATAAACCGAACATTCTTAGATACCCAAGAGTCGGTACTACTAAGTAATATTCTAAGTCCAGTACAAGTTTGGATTAATACCAATAATACGGCAATAAACTTCATTGAGTTTAAAATCAGACTCTTTCAATTACACCATTACAAAAATCCCATCTTCTTTGGGTATCAGTTTATTTATATATAATTATCCTTCTAGCGTACTACAATGCCCCTTAGGCCCAGTTGACCCACGAGGCTTAAAAAAAAAAATTAATTGAGTCAAATAATCAACGCCACAAAACTGCCACGAGTGTTCTAATTTTAAAAAAACGTGGTGCACTCAATGCGTCGACCTGCACGTCTTGTGATACTACGTTGATCAACTGCCGCTTGAGTAATGGTGGAATGTTACAATAGTTTAGGATCATCGGTGTACAGCCCTTTCAAAATGTTACCATATTAGCATAACAAAGTTCCAAGCATCTTTGAATATAGTGGGGAAGAAAACAAGGCAAACCTTAATTCGAAGGGCAGTGCGACTATAACAGACGATGAAATTCCAAAAGGGTTCATGAGTCTTGTGCTTACTAAAGATCGAATTCAGTGCCTTCGACTAAATATTGTTGAAAGCCCGTTTCCTGCTCTGCAACGTGAAATGAAATGGAATGCCATCAATTGAATTTTCAAACTTCGGTATATGTCATAATTAGATGGTTAGGAGGTAAAGATAAAGTTTGAGGCGGACGATTGGTCAGATTCTGAGGTCTTTTTTTTTTCCTGGTTTCTTTTGCAAGCCGGCATTAGTCTTACGCAACAAACAATAATAACTTCGATGCATTCGGCACTCCGATACGCTACAGGGATTTCAGCGTTTCATAATTCATCCCAATGTGACGAATCACAAAATATTACTGCCTCGGTTCGACAATGTCACTACTTCAACCTAAAAATAAATCTCCCGTTTAGGCTACTGCTAATAATATAACTGCCACAAACCCTACTGCATAGGTTTACGCTCGTAAAGTGGGAAAAAAATGTCTATTTTTAACAAATTACGGCCAGTTTTTTCTTGTCCATTTTACCTCTTCTGGCTACGTGTCGTACGATTCAGCATCTGCCTAGTCTAGATGGTTTATATTTCCAGTATATCTAAGATAAGTGTCTTCACATCGAATAGATTTAGTCGACGGAAAAGCAAAAAATTACATAACAAATTGAATATTCATATCTTGAGGATGCAGGCAACTTAATTGAGGCTTTTGACTGTATTTTTCACTCAAGACAGCTCTCATATTGTTAAGTAATGAGAGATATGATTGGTTAGGTAACTCTGTCAATACCTTAATAAATGCCCAACTCATCGCACCCGTTGCTTTTCCGGCTTCCTGCGCATCCGCACTCGTTTGGTCATCCTTACATCCACTTAAAGATACGACATCCGCAGGCGATGCCTTCATTTGACGGACTTGATCGGTATTGTGACGACTTCCATGACTAATTTTTTTAGCTATACCAGAAAGTGATGAGAGTGCTCCGCCTATGTTACCAGTTTCGTACAGCATAATCGCTTGTAATGCTCCCATACCGGTATCCTTTAACAAGTTTGGTTCTTTTACGACACCCTTGGTCAGGTATACGTATGGCAAATCCAAAGCGGTACCAGAGTGACATGAATCGTATAATGCTGTCAATTTGGCTCCTGGTGGTAATGGACGAACCATAATGTCGTGCATGTCGTCGTCGATGATCGGCCCGGCTTGTTCAAAATCTACAGGATAAACCACATCATCAAATCCACTCTCCTCATCTCCGTCCAAATCAGGAGTTTGGCCTCCGTGACCTGAATAATGGAACACTAATGAATCATTAGGACTGGCGTTCTTAACCAACCATTGCATGCCCCTAATCATGTTGGCACGTGTTGGTACACGTGCCATTTCCTTTTGGTCGTCGGTCAAGATAACAATATCCTCCCATTTATAGCCCCAACGCTCTACCAAGAACCTACTCATGTTTTTGACATCATTGATGCATCCACGCAATTCATTACGGGAGCCAAAGTAGTTTATACCGATAAGAAGGGCTTTCTTTTTACCTGAACAGTTCGAGTACTGGAAAGTCATGCCTGAGTTTTGACCAAACTGTTGGGGAGTTCCAGGAGGTGGAGCGATGTTATTACTACCGTGATTTGCCCCGCTGTAGTGTTGCGGAGCAGGCGGTTGTTGTCTAGAATAATTGCCTGGAGGTGCCCGCTGGGGTGCCCCATAATTGCCTGGAGGAGGCCCTTGAGGAGGGCCATAATTGCCTGGAGGAGGTCCCTGAGGAGGTCCATAATTATACCCCTGGGGTGGTCCTTGTGGGGGGCCATAGTTATATCCTTGCGGAGGCCCCTGAGGGGGTCCATAATTGTTGTACGAGTTGTGGCCAGATCCTGGAAACATCTTAATGATCAATCTAGGTTTACCGTTTCAGTCGAAGATTTCATTTGTTGGTGTGGCGTGCGCTACCCAAATGGAACTCGTGCTGCGGTAGACCGCGGTCAGGTACCGCATTTTGCATAGCCCTTCGCATAGCCCTTCGCATTGCCCTTCACATTTCACCATCCCCCTAATGCATGCAGGTGTAGGGGAATGCACGCCAAGCTTAGAATCTAACTACTGATATTAGCGAGAGTTAAAATATTACCTAAGTTTTCACGGGCTGAGAAAAGCCCTTGTTTAAAATATATAAATTATAGTTCATGATATATAGTCATTATTACAACTTCGAGTTTGTATCACCATTCTGTTGAATGATAACAGATGGATATAAATCTCCAATGAAATTACCAATGTGCCAAGCAGCACCATCGACAACATGTATTTCACCAGTAACGTAATCAGCAGCAGGCGAAAAGAGGTAAACGGTGGCTTCAGCAATGTCTCTAGTAGTACCCAATCTACCTAAAGGAATCTTGTTTTCCAAAGGTGCTTGGCCTGGTGGAGCCAACCGGGTTAAACCTTCAGTTCCGCCAATCAACCCTGGAGCAATACAGTTGGATCTAATACCTAATGGACCCAATTCAACGGCCAATGCATTGGATAAGGCATCGACACCCGCCTTGGCTGCACCGACGTGCGATTGGAATGGAACACCATACTTATGAAGAGTAGCACTGACAAACAAGATCAGACCCTTGTTCTTACGTAACTGGTCAAAAGTAGCCTTGACCGTGTTAAAAGAACCCAACAAATCGATGGAAATCACTGACTTGAAGGCATTGGAGGATAAGTGGTTGAAATCGCTCAAAAAGTTACCTGCAGCTCCTGCAATGACAAAGTCAACTCTGCCCAAAGCTTCAACAGTCTTTTCAACTGCACCCACAATCGACTTGACTTCACGCACATCAACATTACCAATACCAATAACCTTGGATCCTGGACGTAAAGCTTGGATTTCCTCAGCACATTTGATGGTCTTGGCTTCGTTTCTACCCAAAATAGCGGCGTTGGCTCCTAAAAGAACCAAAGCTTCGACTTGAACCCGACAGATGGTACCAGCACCTCCGGTGACAAACACCACCTTACCCTTAAAAAGGTCTGGTTTCCATGAACTGTTCTTGACAAATGATTGATCTAATGTAGACATTATTATTATAACTGCTTGCTCTAAATTTCAACGCTGGATATCGTCTTAGATATATACTCGCGCATTTGTGGGGATAAAACACCCTGTGATTTTACGATACCGAGGTGTATTGCAAGTGCAACTATATACATAATATACAGGAATGACCGACGAAATAACGGAACATGTCAAAAGAACGTGACTAGAGTTATTGTGGGCGACATTTTGAACGGTTAACTGAACTGATAGATTTAACCGAGGCGACAGGTAATGCTTATACCTATCATGTAATGATCTAATAGCAAATCTAATGATGAAGCAGGGTGAGTTTGGGGTGGTTTGAAACTGGACAGTGTGCTTTACTCGGGGAGATAACGATCAAGCCGTTTGAGTGCGACTTGGTAGAGCAAGAGCATGATGGAACTTTGGATTCCTGTCCAGATAAATCGTGGCCCCACGCCGGAGAAGGCTCCCAAAATGCCTTCGTTTTTGTAAATTGAGGCCAATGCCGCAATTGTAGAAGACCTGCCTAGGATTGTTGTTGAACCTAATGCGACGTTTTGAGCAGATGGTGTAGTTTGTGACATTGGGGTGGCTGTCTGGATCCGGGTTTTTATCACATCAAGTGGTGTGGTTAATGTCCCAGCCAATCCTCCTGCAGCAGCACCGGTCATAAGTTCCCAAGATACTGGCAAATCGGAAGACTGGTGGTAATAAATGGCAAACTGGCGGATCTTTTCGTAGAATGCAAACTGTAATGCACTGAAAGGAAGATCTCTAAACATCGTTTCCTTATAGCCAAACACAAACGTGCTTAGTCCTTCGGTTCGTGAGATACGCAACACAGCATCTCCTAGTCCCTTGTAGTTATACCCAGAACCAGTCGTGTAAGGATTGTTATACCTTCCTTGCAATTGTAGTCTTGTTTTCAACACTTCAGAAGGAACATAGAAGACACTCGAGGCCAAATCTCCCAAGACTCCGGCTACAAAATACGAAAACGTCTCGTTCATTCCATACTCGTTGATCATCCGCCGTTTGGTGTACTCGTAAGTACCGAAAAATGCTGCTGTGGACGGAAACGAGCCCAAAATTGCCGGCGTATACCCTCCGTAAAGGCCTCTGAAAAAGCCCTCTTGTTTGAAAATGGTGTTGAAGGCCGGAACCATGCGTTTGTACTGGGACTTTTCAGGAAATCCCTGCTGTCTGGTCTTGACAGTATCAAGAGAATGCATCAGTGTGTCGCCTACCATGCCCCCAAACCCTCCTGCTATCATACAGTTGAATATGGGCGACATCAGAGACTCTTCTGGTGGATGTGGTCCCTTTTTATCGCTGATTTCGTTCTGTCTCGGTCCAGGCTCGTGCTGGCCCCCAAAACTTAACGGTATGGTGGATGATGTGAATAATTGTGACATTTTATCATGCAGTTGTGCCAATTACTTGTGGACGTCCAGCTCTATAAATTGTCTCTGCAGTCGTTGCAATAGGATTTTTTGTAATGCTTGGTTGTAAAAAGGCTCTTTGCCTGCTCTCGTGGAGACTCTAACTGTTTTCTATTATCTTGAGACACACTGGAGACCCGCTGCTGTACCACCTTGTCGTCTTCGTAATGGTGGTTTCTGACTGGCCTCGATTTTTCTTGCGCGCCGCACGCCAGAAAGTGAAAAGTGTATGGCCACGTGACTCCGCCGTTATCTCATCTCTTCCCTCTCTAAGATCAACCGTATGCTTCGGACGATCCAAACAGCCCGGGTGGCGGTGCGAGGGTACCGCGTGTTGGCGCTAGAATCTTCGTGTGATGATGCTTGTGTGGCATTGCTTGAAAAAAGTGCACCAGACCGGTCTCCCGTTGTGCTAGACCAGTTTAAACAAACGCTTCTGTCTGCCCAGTTAGGAGGGATTATGCCAACGGCAGCCCATGACTTTCATCATACACATATGGGCCCATTGGTGAAATCGTTTTGTTCTAAACATAACATTAATTCGACAAATCCTCCGGACTTGATATGCTGCACCCGGGGTCCTGGAATGACAGGATCACTCAGCTCAAGTCTTCAGCTTTCCAAGGGCCTATCGATGGCTTGGAACGTTCCTTTGGTGGGAGTTCACCACATGTTAGGTCACATATTGATCTCGCAGCTTCCCAAAACTTCACAGCCAAACTTAGAAGCTCCTGAATATCCTTACTTAAGCTTACTTTGCAGCGGAGGGCACACCATGTTGGTGCATCTGAAGTCATTGGCCGAACATGAAATCGTAGTCAATGTCAACGATATAGCTGCTGGAGATTCTCTAGATAAATGTGCTCGAGAATTGGGACTCTACGGTAATATGTTGGGCAAAGAAATGGAAAAATACGTAGACTCTATTCCCACTGCTACCAAACTAAAGTTAGACCAGATCAATACCAGAACAGCCAACGAAGTCAATCTCAGGATTAGTTTGCCGTTCAAAGGTCCTAGAGACTCCAAGTACCCTAGCCCGGTTCAGTTTTCATTTGCATCGTTTCGTAGTTCTATCCAGTCTTATCGCAAGCAGCATCATCAAGACCAGGTATTCGACGAATCAACCAAACAATTGATTGCCTACAAGATCCAGGAATCCATATTCGACCACATTATTGACAGAATCAACACTGCTTTTATCATGAATGGAACCGATCAGACATATGAACATGCCACGGGCAAGTTTGCGGGTGTGCAAGACTTTATATGTTCTGGAGGCGTTGCTGCGAACCAGAGACTTCGTAGGAAGTTGGCGAAGGACTTGGTGTATAAACAAAGTCTTGAAACTGATAAAGATATGTTATTTCATTTTCCTGATCTTCTGTTGTGCACCGATAATGCAATAATGATAGGAGTGGCTGGAATTGAAATATTTGAAAAGCTTCGAGTTAAAAGTGATTTATCAATCACAGCTATAAGGAGATGGCCTTTAAATGAACTTATGGATGTAGATTGGATTCCTGTCAGTGACGAGGAGTTCTATCGTGTGACCAAGTATTAAATGTAAATAGAATTCAAGAAATGTAAATAGAGTATTTTAATATTAGTATACTATACAAATTATCTTGTACGATGCAATATTAGAGATATATTACTGGATTTCTAGAGGAATATTAGATAGTTTATATTTCCTCCTCTATAAATTTAAGATCTTATCAGTAATTTTGAACCAAATAGTAACAAAAGTTGCAAACTAAGATATTTTTACACTTTTGTCAATTTGTCATAAATTTAAGTAAATCTCCACGAGAAGGATTTTGGATTTAAAACACATTGTCTCTTCATTATCACAATCTTGATAGAATTAGAATATAATTCATCTACGTTCCTCAAACAATACCATTACTCCCATTCCGGAGCAATCAGGTGCCATGTTCTATAGTTAAATAAACATGAGACCTGGACACATTTAGACTTTAAAATTGAAATGTACGAAAAAGCCATTTTCACACAAATTTATATATAGAAATCTTTCTTTATATCCATTTATAAACAAGCCAGTCTCCCTCTGTGTCAGCACTTCACTGGCGAAAGCTTATATGATATGACACATATACCACACTTGACCAAGTATTCCAATATAGTATACTAATTGCTCGATACTTATCTTGTTACTCTAATCCGACCCGGACTCAGCACCCTCGTCAGCTGGCCCTGGTCCAGTCTCTGGCTCGTCGTCGTCGTCCTCATCATCAAACGTATCCTCTCTTTCATCACGGTGTCCCAAAAACGACCCAGTAATATCAAACCGGCTGATCAAACCCTGCCACGTCTTGTAATCTAACGACGCGATATGATGGCTTGTTTCTGTCAGGCGTCGTTGTCTCACCTCTTCCACTTCATTTGCCTGAACTCGCTTTATCATTGGTATTCCATTTTCTACATAAAGCTTCAACCGGGCATCTTTAATTAAGAAACTGGTAAAGAATAAGTTTTCAACCGACTGAGTGAAGGATTGTGAGTTGATGAAGAACTCAAAGAAATTGATTCCTTCAGAAATATCCTTTCGTACAAAAGTCTCGTATATCTTACGAACCATATGGGCAGTGTTTTGCTGCTCCTCGCCATTGATGTCCACTGGCTGTACCAGTTTGGCTGTTGTGGTTGAATGAAGTGACTGGGTATCATCGATATTACGAGTTCGAGGAATTGGTTTCTTTCTTTGCGTCGATAACGGTCCGTTGAGAAATTCTATCAGAGTTGGTTTCTTGCTGACACTATAGTAAAGAGCACCCAACTTCAACCAATTGTATGAATTGAACACTGTTTCTGAAGGCACTGTTGAGCCGGAGGTATCAATATTATCATTCTCTGGAGTCTCAGACTCTTCATCGTCCTCTTCGTCATCTTCGTCGTTGCCAGCAGAACGATGAGACTCGTGTCCAAGGAATCCCTTTAACTTGGATAAAAACGTCTTGGTGCTTAATGATGTGCCCGAATCACCAATCTTGAGGTTTCGGGCATTGATGGCTACAAAGTTGGTGGTTTCGTGGAAAACTTCTGAGTCCTTGAGGTAGATAGTGGTGTCTCTGGTCTTGAGATTTTGGACTGTTTCGTAGATTCGACTCAATTCTTCAATGTTACGTGGAATCGACGTTCCAGCTGCTCCTTTGTACGCTTCCGAGTAATGACTCCGAATGTCTTGCTTGAGTCTTTCATAGTCCTTGACGATCTCTCCTTTGCCCACTTTCCTACGCTTGGCGAAATCTTCAGTGTCTGAAGACGAGTCTGATGACATATTACTCTAGATGATTGGTAATATCTCATCTGTTTTGTTCCTCATCTCTTTTGATCTAAGCTCGCTTTGGCCCTACGCGTGTGTCATCTCGCAACGACACGAACCGCCAGAAACGTAAAGTTGTTAGCCTAGCTGGTTAGAGTTAAATCCTACGCACTGTTTTGATCTATTCTTCATAGAGGATATTCCGGTTCGCATTAATTGATCTATTCATTCGTAACTGAACAACATTGATTTGTTTCTCAAGGTAGAATTCTACATAATAGTGTCGAGTAGTTAAAAGGTACAAGACCAACACGACTGGTTAAAGAGAAATAGTGGCCCAAAGATTCTAAGTTAAGTCTATACCACGAGTAAAATAACTATGGAATCCCCAACGATCCAGAAACTAGCAACCTCGGTGGTCAGCAAAATCGCAGCCGGAGAGATCATTATCCAACCCGCCAATGCTCTCAAGGAGATGTTAGAAAATTCAATTGATGCCCAGGCCACGCTGATTGAAATAATCATCAAAGACGGTGGACTTAAGTTTCTACAGATCAACGACAATGGCCATGGAATCAACCATGGCGACTTGCCACTTCTCTGTGAACGTTTTGCCACATCCAAACTCAGTAAGTTTGAAGATTTGGAATCTATTTCAACTTATGGTTTTAGAGGTGAAGCATTGGCCAGTATTCTGCACATCGCTCGAGTATCAGTAGTTACCAAAACCAGTAGTTCGCCGGTGGCCCATAAGGCCTTTTACACCAACGGATCCATGGTTGGGCCTAACTTCAAACCGCTCGAAAACGTAGCTGCAAAACCGATTGCTGGCAAAGATGGAACTCAGATAGTGGTGGAGGATCTTTTCTATAATATTCCTTCACGTCTCAAGGGAATGAAGTCCAAAACAGAGGAGTTTTCACGGATTCTAGATGTGGTTGGTCGTTACGCCATTCATTCTTCTGGCGTCGGTATCAGCTTTAAAAAACATGGTGACCCATATCTTATAGTGAACACCAGGCCCAATTTGCCTACCAAGGAACGAATTCGGTCGGTTTTTGGCAATGGAATCGCCAACGAATTGTTGGAATTGAACGTACAGCAGGAAAATAAGTACGGGCTTTGTAGAGTTGAAGGAGCGTTTACATCTCCTAATTACGATAACAAGAAGAAAATCCTGCCAGTGTTCTTCATAAATCACCGGTTGGTCAGTTGTGACCCGCTCAAGAGAGCCATAAACTCGGTCTATCTGTTCTTTTTGCCTAAAGGCAACCATGGGTTTACATACTTGAGTCTTGAGATTGATTCCCGAAACCTCGATGTTAACATCCACCCTACGAAGCGAGAAGTGCGCTTTTTACACGAGGAACAGATCGTTGAGATTGTCAGCAACAGCCTCCACACGTTGTTGTCGAGTGTAGATTCATCGAGAAAGTTCAAGGTCCAGAGTGTCTTGGGTGGAACGCGAGGCAACGAGGACTACAAAGTATCGGCCGAGGCCAAAAGAAGGCAAGAAAACAAGTTAGTGCGGGTAGATTCGCTGCAAAGTAAGATCAATTCGTTTATGAACCCACAGTCCCGAAGAAGGTACCAGGAACAGATCCAGGGTGAGTTTAGAGAGCTTGGCGACGTTGAGGAAATACAACAACCCGAGGAACAGTCTGAAACGGCGAGTGAGCATCCCAGGAATCAAGATGCCCAGATCGTCGCGGAACAACACGAGCAACGCATCGAAGATGTTGAAGCTACTGAAAAGGCGGTATTAAGCGAAAAACTAAATCAGTTCCGAGAAGAATCCCGGCCGACTATCGAATTTAACGACCGTGTGCGCATGAAGGTCGATCTTGAGAGTATCAAGAGGTTGAAGCACGAGTTCGGAAAACAGGTACACAAGCCTCTCACCAATATTTTCAAAAACGCAGCATACGTGGGGATAGTGGACGAAACCAAACGGCTTTGCTGTTTCCAGTACGACGTCAAACTCTTTCTCTGTGACTACTCTACAGTGCTTCTGGCATTTTACTACCAAGTCGCATTAGATGAATTTTGCAACTACGGAACCATTAAGCTTGCCACCCCGGTGCGAATCGAGGACTTGCTTGATCGATTGAGCAATGAAATCCCGGGCCTCAAGTCGACGCAAGAAGTTGTTACACCCTTGGACAACATGAAAGAAATGTTACAGGAGTACTTTCAAATAACTATTGAGAACGTCGACGGACACTTGGCACTCACCACGCTCCCCATGATTCTAAAGGAAATCCAGCCTGCTCTCGCCAAACTTCCGTACTTTATCTACAGACTAGGTACTAAGATTAATTACGACGACGAACAAGAATGTCTCAAGGGGATAATGCACCAGATTGCGCTTCTTTATGTGCCCGAACCCATCGATGCCAAATTAGAAGCGGTCGATCCAGTAGCATGTGGCGACACGACTGATGCCGTGACGTCGCTGGAATCTATTGCAGATGATAGTCTTCCTTGCGATTTTTCACAGCCAAGCCAACAATCCAATGTCCGCGCTGCCACTTCCGCGGGGCTGGACTTTTCTATGTCGCTTGGCTCCCAGCGCTCCCAGCGAGATCCTCCGCGAGGCTCCCACCAAAACCATGGAGAACTTCCGCAGCCATCCGAGAAGGACGAACTCAACTCGGTGCTAGAAAACATTCTCTTTCCCAAAATGAAACTGCGTTTCCTTGCTACCCATGCTTTGCTTCCTGATGTGGTCCAGATAGCTGACTTGCCTGGTCTCTACAAGGTGTTTGAACGGTGTTAACCCGCTCTGCCTGGTTCATGTGATTATGTGAGAAAATTTCTGTTACGGCCAACGGAACCAAATGCTCGTGAACGTGACAATTACACGACATTCAAACGATCTCCTCACTGCCAAACAAGACATGTCGTTTTGAAAACTCAACAAGAATCGTATCGTGACAGTGACACAACTAATATTTGTAGCATCTGATTTGTCTGGGTGTTCGATTAGCATTTCAGCATACTTGGTGGCACTTATAAGCTCTGGCATACCATCCAATTGGACATATTCACCTGACCACCACGGTGAAACACATCTTCCCACTGTCGAAACCTTGCTACCCAATGAATACGATAAGGACACTTAATCTCGGGGCGTTTCCCAAAAATGTGCTTGACTTTCAAGAGTCCACGATCTACGTCGAGCAGCTTACGTTTATCGACTACCAGCTTCTGCTTCTATTGCAAAACGAATTTAATGGCAAGGAATTCGTTCAGGCAAATCACTTCGAGGCCCAAGGCAACCATCAGCCCAAGGAGAAATTAGACCAGCTTCTAGGCTACGTCATTACTGTCAACACCAGCTACAACGATGAGTTCAAATCGTTGGTGGAAAAGTTCTACTTCAACATTATCATGGCCCATTTATACTACCTTGGCTCGCAGTTCGAAGACATGAACTACCAGCTCAATTTGATTTCGTTGTCCACCATCCAGCCCACCAACAGCACTCCCTACAACGAATTCATAGAGTACTTAATATGTCGCTATCACGTAATTGCCGGCTTTTGTCCGGTGTCCGTGACAAACCTATCATCGCCACTGTTGCCATTGATCAACTACTTGACTAACTACAAAAGACCGTTTAAAAAGTCCCAAGTCATGGCCACCTACTGGCTTGACTTATTGTACTTGAAGTTGACCTTGAACTTAACCAACGATGGCCAGACCAAACTTGAGTTCGGCGATCTTAAGCAACTTAAATTCTGGAAAAACCAGATCTCTCTCATTGGTTACAGTGGTTACTTGCTCAAGATATCGGCCATCTCTGCCAATTCCATTACCGATTCGTTTAAATCCGACTTTTCTCTTCATTTATCCAACATCATCAACCTGAAAATTAGCAACAAAATCGACTTCCCCAATTCAGAAGATACAGCACGCGATGAATCGGGCTTAAACGGCTTAGGAATCGGTGAATTGGCTGACGATCTAGGAGGGGCCAACGTAATTTCCCCCCTGGCTTATGCCAGTGGAGCCCAACTTAATGCGTTTGTCTATAACCTATATGAAACTATTTATCAAATCCCGTTCAATTATACGGTGTTGAAACCAGCATTATCCAAAAAGTTCCTCATTAACAATACATTGAAAACATACCAAAGCCAAACAGTTTTGGTCAACCTCATCAAAGTTCTCATTGAATTAAACAATCTTGACGAAGCATTTGCGGCTTTCAAAACATACAAGGAGTATGTTAAAAAGGATTTAGAGCAAAACGATGGTATATTTGAGGACATTTTGACCGTCATAGATATATACGCTATCTGTATTGTCAACTTTAACCCTCTTAAGTTAAAACCTGACAACGTCAATTTTAAATTTACCTCTTCCGACAATGTCTTGGTTCTGTTGAAGTCGTTTTCCGATGAGTTATTTGAGTACTTGAATACATTGAAGACGCTCTTGGAGTTGACATATGATGAAGACGACACTGAATTAGCCAATGGCACTGTTACAAACGGGTCCGCCAATTCAAGCGTGTTGTCTTTCCTTTACAAGAAGTATAATGTCAACGTTCTTCTTTCCGACCACTCGCAATGTATCGAGTTGGTTTCGCAAGCGTGGTTCTCGTTAGGTTACTTCTACTACTTCTTGGCCACCCATGGCTCGCCTACCACGTCGCAACTTGAGAGCAACAAGAAGAAAGTATTAACCTACTACAAAAATGGATTAATTGTCAATTCTACAGGTAACTTGGTGTACTTGTTCAACTATGCGTTGGTATTGTCGTTCGATGGCCATCTTAAAGAAGCTTTGAAGTTGTGTAAATTCATCTTGAAGAAGTATCCGGAATCATTCAAGACATGGAACTTGATGGTTTTGTTGTTGACTTCGTTTGAAACCAACAACCCTGACAACCTCAAGTCCGACAAACCCAAAAATGGAACTACCACCGGTACCAGCAACGGCACACCAACCTCTCTTAAGGAATCAGAAAAGTTCATAAATAATGCTCTTAACATTGCAGGACTTTTTATTGCGAAGCATAACCAGAAAGACGTCAAGCTTACCACAGAAGCCAAGTTTGAGATTCTCCAGCTCAAGTTGACGCAAATGGCGGTCTGGGAATCAATCTATGGAGTGAATTATGTGTTGGAATACCTTTCTGAAGTGTTTATGTTGTATCATGAGCTCTTTGCTTTTGAGTTCCAACGTCCGAAAGAACCTGCCAAACCCAAATCATTAATACCTGTGGCCCATGACTCGAAATGGTCGCATCGCCCAAGTGTAATTGATCCTAGTGGAGGTGCCGGAGGTGAGCTTTTACCAGAACACCGTGCTGGCTTAAGATCTAGAGATGCTAGCAAAAGGCTTTCGTTGAGAATAAGGGGAACCAAGAATGGATCCAAGGACCATACTTTAGAAAACTTGAAGAACCTTAGTCTTCAGGCTACGACTCCCGTAGCTCCATTGGTCGGAGGTGCAACGAGTCCTACTTCTATTCACCCTACCAGTACGTTGGTGGAACGAAAGATCTTGCAAGATGTCTGGTTATGGACATCCAAAATCTACTTCAAAATAGGTATGTTGGAAGAGTCGGAACAATGCATCGTAGAAGCAGAGACTATCCTTGAACCAAACCACAAAACGTACACCATGTTGGGGTACTTGACATCAAAATCAAGGAAGTTTTTGTCTTTGCAAGAGTTTGAAAGATCGCTAGAGGTTTTGCACAAGCAGCCATATAACAAGATTGATTACGGTAACTCTTTATTGGGATTGAGTAAGTTATTCTTGGTAGACGACGAACTTGATAGTTCGTTATTCATATCCAGTAAGGATCGGGAAGCAGGACTTGTGAGGTTAAAGAATTTATTAGAACAATATGCTTTGAGCTGGCCGCATGGTTCCAATAACGTTGAGGTTTGGTATTACTTGTCAAAAATCTACGAAACTGTGGATGACAAGACGCTTGAGACTACTAGTTTGTGGAAGTGTGTAGAGTTGGAAGACTTTAGACCAGTCAGAGGGTTTGAATCTTCCGATAACTATAGTTACTAATGTATGTTAGAAATAATTAGATATTTATACAACGATATTTACCGTCTATTGAATGTATCAAATAAGGACCATCAACGAGAACGGAGGGGATGTTAAGCAGAGAGATATTAGAAGGGAATGTGGATACGACGAGAATAGTATGAGATAGAACAATTGATACAAGGGACGAAGAAAACGATGACAACAACGTCCAGCAGGTGCGGAAGAGAATGTCTTTAGCAGATCATACTTGATATTGTCCGAGCAATTGCAATTGTGCCTCACAATAAAGTATTGATTAGGGCAGAAGGTATTTCAGTCTTCTAGCATGGTGCAGAGGAATTTCAGATCTTAGTATATTCTCAACACAAACCAAAGAAATGTTTTCTTTGCTTGCTGTTCTCACTGTTTTATTTCTGGCCTTAACACTGTCTGGTGTGATTTCTGTCACTGGGTCATTTTCGCGAACAGTGAAAATTTATAAGTCGGCATTGAAACTTCTTTATAGCAAGAACTAGCTCAAATGACCGACGTCTTACCCCAAACTACACTTTATTGTGGTGTATGCAGCTACCCACCTGAGTACTGTGAATTCAATCTTAGTTTGAAAAAATGCCGTGAATGGCTTGAAGTTAACCATGCCGATTTGTATGAAAAGCTTTACGGAGCTGAAGGATTAGCCAACCAAACGTCAACATTATCGTTGGAAAAGGAACAGAAGTTAGAACAAGAATTGGAAAAGAAACAAAAGAGAGAAGAAGCCAAGCAGGAAAGAGAATTTCAAAAGAAATTGGCTTCCAAGGTCACCATCAAACGTATTGAAAGAAATCGTAAAAAGCATATCATTTCGATTTCGGGTTTGGAAGTTTTCAACATTGACATGAAGAAATTATCCAAGACGTTTGCGTCCAAGTTCGCAACTGGAGCTTCAGTGATCAAGAATGCCGAGAAAAAGGAAGAAATCCTTGTACAGGGAGATGTCAGTAATGAAGCCAAGGAATATATTGAAAAATTATTGGAAGAAAAAGGATTAAATGAAGTCAAGGTGGAACAAATCGATGACAAGAAGAAGAAAAAGACGGAAGCAGCAGCGGCAGCTGCAGCCGAAGCTGCTGCAGGCAAGAAGTCAGATAAATGACCTAGATATTGATGGGTCGACAGACTACAGTATAAATATTGATGGGGCTACCGCTATATGTATTTGTAGATTAATGGGTCGTGAAGCATGAATAAATATATAGGGAAAGTCAAGGTAATACATAAATAAGAAATTAAACATGTATGGTTTTCAAGAAAGTAGCTTTGATATACTAGGGACTTTGTCTTGAGAAGCGATATCGGAGTCTTTGGTGAGCGATTTTATGGATGGAAGTTTGACGTCATTGTCGGATATACTCAAGGTATTAAATGTGCTTATATGGTCACCGGATAGTATTGACGACTTGTTGAGAAGGGGAGAACCTGTTTGGGTTGTTGGGGTTGACTTAGTAAACGCCGTAGGGATTGGTTTGGCTTCGGATGCTGTAGACAATGAAGTAGACGAGGCAGAAGGTTTAAGACCAGACGGAGCCCCCTGGGAGACCAAATCGGTGTAGCTGCTGTGAAGACGAGAACCCTTGCTTAGGGCCGGCACTCTCAATTCGCTTGAATTGGAAGTTGCTGACAATAGTGGCGGAAGCACCATGTCTGATTCTTGTTTCATAAACGATGGATTGTTGATTGGAACTGAAAGTGGATTACGGGTAGCATTGGGCGGTGATACAGACGAAGCGGACGAGGATGCGGGCGACGCCATGGCTTCGTTTGAAGCTGCAAGGGTGGTGGGCGGTGCAGGGACCGATATTTTGGCCGTTCTTCCTGGCGTAGAAGAAGAGGAGGGCGATCCCGAAAGAGAAGACGACGGAGCCGCGGCAGCAGCAGCGGCGGTCGAAGGACTTGAAGTTATCGGGGTGAGCGAAGGTATTTGCACAGGTCTATCTGAGGTAGATGTATTGGCGGGAGACGAGGACTGGATGGAAATGGTTGGAGGAAGCATGGTGGATGAATGAGATTGCTGGATGCCCATGGGGAGAGGTATTGGTGGTGAAACAAGTTGCTGGGCCTGGGCCTGGGCCTGAGCGTGAGCGTGAGCTTGAGCTTGGTGGGCATGGTGGGCTTGTACTTGAGCTTGCACCTGCGCCTGGACCTGGGCTTGGACTTGGGCCTGGACTTGGGCCTGGACTTGGGCCTGGACATGAGCCTGCTGAAGCTGTTGCATTTGTTGCGATTGGATCTGTTGAGACTGGATCTGGTGATGGATTTGTTGTTGGACCTGGGCCTGTACTTGTTGCTGGACCTGGGCCTGCTGAATTTGTTGCTGGACCTGGACTTGTTGGTGTTGGGTCAAGGGCGATTGCGAAGGGGCTGAGGTGGCGGCGTAAACGACGGTTCCATCACTGGCCAACACAGGCTGGAGCGAAACAAGCGATCCGTAGGGCGATTGTATGACCGAGGGGCCTGGCATGAGTGGATACGACCCTGGTTGGGATGGCGGAGGATGGCCCTGCATGGCTAGAGGATGATAGCCGGCCTGGGCAGCAGCAGCCTGGGCCGCCACGGCCGCGGCTGTGGGAGGGCTGTTGTTGGTGCTAGAGGACTGGTTTTGGTCTTGGGAAGGCGAGTCGCCGTCGAGTTTGTCCTGGCGAAGGCTCTGGTTAAACTGGGCCATTCTCAAGGCGTTGCGAGCGGTGGAGTCCAAATTGAGGTAGGCGCAGTTCAACTTACCTTTCAAGCAGTTCAAGCAAGCCGGTAAAGTCTCGTCACACTTGATACGACGTTTCTTACAAGTCCCACAACCCAAGTGAGAATTACGGTGTTTTCTTCGGGAGTTTTTCTTCTTCTTCTTGGTGACCGAAGCTTCAGTGGTTTTGGAGTCGGGAATGGTGGTGGACGAGCCATTCGTGGCAGCACCTCCAGCGGTGCTGCCGCTAGGATAAGCCGCCGCGAATGCGTTGCCCACCGACGACGACAACGGCACCAAAGGTGCAAAGCCAGCGGCAGTCGAAGATATTGGGGTGGTGTTGGAGTTTGTATTGGAAGTAGACGTGGAAGTGGAGTTTGAATTGGCTATGGAACTTGAAGAAGTTATATCATGGGTTGCGTTGGTGGTTGAGTGGTCTTGAGGTTGGGTTGTTTGGAGGGTTGAGGGCGGAGGTAAGCTGGCGCTACTGCCGGGCGCCCCGGTAAGATTGGTGGGGTCTAGCCCCACCGAGCCATTCTTTAGATGAACCAGTTGGTTAGTTGAACCTGCTGGAGGAGGTTCTTCCTGGGATGTTTGATTGGGAAACATTACTGCTCGTATAATCAAATAAAAGAATGTGGTTGTAAAGAAAGTTTTGGTTTTTTTGTTGTAAAAAAATGTTTATGGCCCAGTAAGAAAATAAACTATATAAAAATCGGTCAACGTTGTCGGTGCCTGAGGGGCTGGGCTTTGGGGGGGAAGTAAATTTACGATGACGACAGAGCTCAGTTCAAGCGCGCCGTGTGATAGGGCCGGATCGCTACAAGTGCATTGGCGTTGCGTACCACAAAAGAAGCACTACAGGAAGCAGATAGGTGGAATGGGAGCAAAACACAGCATGAGACAAGGAAGGAGCATCCCAGCACTAAATATGACAAATACATAACCATCAGTTGGGCAACAACAGCGAATTCGGGAACCCAAAAAATATTATCTAGTGGCTTTGTTGCGGGGAGTATACCCGAGAAATGGGGAGATTCCGAGAGACAGCACAGATTTTGCGGGAGGCAGAGCGGTTTTGATTTTTGATTTTTGATTTAGGGCTAAACTGCGGTTCGATAGAAGTACCCTGGAATAGGCATATTGGGGAGGTTCAATCGTCCATTAGAGAAAGAAAAAAACAGAATGGGCAGGACATGCATATTTTTATTTTAGGTTAACAATAAGCAGTTATATTTTTCATCTGTGATTTTAGACTCGGGCCACTGATAGCAATAGTAAATCGCGGATTGACGAATTTAGTGGCAGTGACCCCCTGACGTCCAACTCTTTGTTATTTACGGCATTCGTAAATGGAACGAGCAAGAAATGAGGCTGTGTGCATAGTACATACGAGAACATGGAACATTCCTATTGTGACATCATCAGGTACAATTCTTGGACGGACTTTTATTGGTGGTTATCGGGCCCAGGGCTCATATTCCGCATGCAATACCCGGGCTCGTGTCCACCGGAATCGTCGTTGCCGATGTGGGGGGGGTTGTAGGCTTGGGGGCATATGCGTGGCACGTGACCGGCGCCTCGCTTCGTCCTCATCTCCAAATACACCTGGTTATCCTCATCAGGTTGTGGTTGGCAAGAACGGCAGCATGACAAGGACTCGTAAACCGCAGACGGAGGAAGAGTACCAGGCGCAAAGAGAGCAGTTCGCAGCATCGGGCCCCCAAGTCAACACCTCCGACTGGCTCGCCTCATCTGTACAACTGCCCTCACAACCACTTCTGTCAGAGTCTAAATCCGGCCGAGTTACCCTTCTTCAAGCATGCGAAAAGGCATATTTTGAGCGAAATTATCCGAAATGTCTTGAATTAGTAAGACAGGCGGAACAAGTATTTGGATTACTGCAGGATTCAGACTTTGTTGTAGAAGATCATCTACAGCTGGTCAAGAAAACTGCTAAATTGGAAAGACATGTGGTTGAACTCTACAGAATCAAACAAAGATGTCACCAGCGGTTAGCTGAAATTAATCGTGAAACTGAAATTTAAATTAACTTTATTTAATTTTTGATTCGTTTTTAATCCGTTTTAAATTTACCTGTATTTAAATATGTACATTATATATCATCAATAAAAAGAATTATTACTATGTTCTAATTAATTGTATTTATTTGGGACACATTGGCTCGCCAGTATGTTTATCTGTCTATTTTCTAATCTTTTGTTTTGAGATTTTTACTTGTACGAAGCTAACCATTCGTTTTTGATACACAGAATCTTCATCTTCGGACTCTTCGGGTACTATTTCATCCAACACCTCAATACTGCCTGTTGTATACTCTACTGCACATCCTAATTTACTCTCGTAAACCCCACCTATGGCAAGCACTTTCTCAATAGTGCGTCCCATTCCCTTCACCACCACATCCTGCAGTCTCGACTTCTGGAGCATTGTATCAATCCGTTTCACCGCTGAAACAAAGGGCGTGCTCAGCTTGACGAGAAATGTCGACTCGCGCTCGCTACTCCCACGTACTTCTCCGCTAGGGCTATGTTTGACCACCGACATCAATAGTGTGCCTCCCCCTACCAGATGCCCATCGTCAGTTGATATAAACGCGGGTCACATGACAGCCCTCTTCGTTCTTCAACTTGCGACTCATCTGGCAACCAACAGACGCGTACACTCTCTTCTTGGGCAACGATGCTTGAGACGAAAAAGAGAGCAAGAGACGAGTTCGAGTCTGA
This sequence comes from Suhomyces vadensis, assembly GCA_030575035.1. Classification (NCBI taxonomy): domain Eukaryota; kingdom Fungi; phylum Ascomycota; class Pichiomycetes; order Serinales; family Debaryomycetaceae; genus Suhomyces; species Suhomyces vadensis. Next base: position 12,977 of record JAJMGK010000023.1, on the reverse strand, counting down.
CGATCATACTAAGCGTATCCAGCGAGATCGAATCCACACCGATACACATATCCGAACTGTCCAGTTGTTGATGGCTGCCGCTAAATCGTCTGCACACCCTAATGAAATTGGCTCGTCTCTAGAAGAACCCGAATCTGAGCCCACTTCCACCTACTCTCAAAAGCCATTTTGGCCTATTATCAACAGGGTTAGAGATTCAAGTACCAATTGACGCACCTCCCAGAGAAAAAAAGAAAATCAACAAGCATAGCCTCATAGCACTGCCATTAAAGTCGCACCAATCTCATATTTGCACCGTAAATTATAACACTGCCATTTGCAATGGCGCACTGGCAAAACACCGCGCCTCAAAAAGTATCCACAACAATCAAACTTGAAATCTAAATGAATCTCACCAATGTTGCGGAATGTCATAATCAAAGCAGGAACGAAACCGTGGCTACAAGCACCACCTTTGTCTATTAATACTGCAAGGTACACGAAATCTCGACAGAATTCCTTGGACCTAGTTGGACGGTTGCATACGTCGAGACTTCACCGGTTTAATGCCTTGGTGGAAAATCTTGTCGATGATCTCAAAGAAGATGAACCAGATAAAAATAATTCCAGCGACAACAAAGACAACAAGCAGGAGCCAAATGAAAAACGATTCCGCTCGTTTATGCTCAAGTGTGCTGAAACCATCGGAATAACCTTTAGCTCTATTGCCATATTGGGTGTAGCCGGACTTCTCTATCACAAGTTGTACAATGTCCACGTTCTCAACAAGATAGACAGGTCATTCAATGTAGAAGACCCGGCATCTGAATTAGTCATGCACAACCGAACACACGACGCCTATGCTGGTCATGAGGCCAACGCTCACTGGGTCCAGAGACCTCAACAAGAACTATTGGATCTAATTGTTAGTGGTGACATTATTGGTCGGTACTTTCTTATAGTAGGCGAAAAGGGTACAGGAAAAACATCTTTGTTACTCGAGTCGATTAAGAAGGTTAACGGATATAATGTGACCATGTTTGATGCCCATGCTGATCCTGAAATATTTCGTATTAGGTTGGGTAAAGCCCTTAATTTTAGTTACAATGAAGACTATATAGGCTCACTTTTTTCAATTCGGGGTCCTCGAGATACCACTGCTTTGCTTGATATCGAAAGGGCTTTCAGCAAGCTTGAGGCATTGGCCTTAAAACGGGTTGAGCGCACCAAGAAACCTCTAATTATGGTTATCAACAATTCTCATTTAATCAAGGAAAACGAAGAAGGAATCAAGCTATTAGAATTGCTTCAGCAAAAAGCCGAAAGTTTGAGTGGTTCGGGTCTTGTGACCATTATATTTAACAGTGATGATTATTGGGTATATGAAAAGTTGAAGAAACTTGGAACAAGACTTGAATTGATCAATGTGCATGACTTTAATCGTAAAGAAACTGTTAATGCATTGAAATACATTCGTCATCGATACTTTCCTCAGAATCAGCTTACCAATGACCATTGTCATCAAATATATGACTTGATAGGTGGACGGCCCCAGCATATCTCACAGGTAGCCCGTCATCGAGACATCATTAAGGCATGTCATGAAATCATTGACCGCGAAAAGACATGGTTTCTTAACCAATGTGGTCTCCTTGGAATGCAAATGGATGACGATGTGATGGAATTTGGTAAATTTTCTGCCAGCGCCATGTTATTAATGCGAGAGTTTGTAGAAATGGACCGTGAACGCAAGACTAGTGTAATTGGAGGCAATTCTCTGGGGGGAGACCACCACTTGCCTGAACTTCCACTATGGAGAAGTCGTCAGATCATGACTCGAGCTGACTATATCCAAATCTACGATAACTTGAATATATTCACGTTAGATTCGGAATCTAGGGTCAAAGCAGATTCAGTGCCCATGATGAGAGCATTCCACGAAATCGCATCACAGCCACATTTCGACGAGTTGTTGGCCGATACAATACAAAGAATCTCCGACATTGAATCTCTTGGAAGAACTCGAGAAGTGGTAGCCAAAGATTTGAATTTTGGTTCGACTTACCATATACTCAAGAAGGATTTAGGGTACGAGGTAGGAGTGCACAAAAGCTCCAAGCAGATTGAAGTACACGGACAATTTCCCCACCAACCAGAATCTGAAGAAGACCATACCGATATCCACAGCGACGAGGATGAAGAACTCTACTTGGAGGATGTTCACCGTAAGAAAAAACACAACTGGTGGAAACGAAGAATGAAAATTCTCGAAAATAAGGATTTATAGATGTAATAAAACAGTGTACCGATTTTCTTATCGGGCTGGTGACTAGGCAACTTTACCCAAGTGCCGATGCCACGGCTATACTTTCCAGGCCGGAGTGCATCGATATAATTTGCACCCAAGTGTGGCACGTGACTGAGCATCGACGATGAAGTTCCCAGTTGAGTCACAGAAGGCTTGACGGGCATAGACATGACAGTTACCGGGTCCCCGCTTGAAATCAAGAGCAAAAACGAGGTGCAATTGCTTCTTGAGAGGTATGACAACTTTCTTTTTGACTGTGATGGTGTGATATGGCTTGGCGAAACCATCATTCCTGGAATGGTGGAAGCGATTGCATTTTTGGAAGCACATGGCAAGAAGGTCGTCTTTGTCACCAACAATCTGTCCAAATCAAGATCAGAGTATGTGGAAAAGTTCCATAGGCTTGGTTTCACCAACTTCCGCAAAGAGCAAGTATATCCAACGTGTTATGCAGCAGTCAGTAACCTTGAAAGTGTTGGCGTTGAGGCCGGAGCCAAGGTGTGGGTGTTGGGAGACAGTGGGATTGTTAAAGAGTTGAAGGAAGGTGGGTATGTTGCAGTTGGAGGAACCGATCCTGCTCTTGACAGTGTATGGGATGAAGACCACCCATTGTTGAAGGTCGACCCCGAAGTTCAAGCGGTGATTGTAGGATCCACCAAGGCAATGAACTATATTCGAATTGCGCTGACATTGCAGTACTTGTTGCATGACAACAGTCGAATTCCATTCATAGGAGCCAACATTGACAAAACGTACCCTGGGCCGTACGGAATGACCCTTCCAGCCGGAGGCAGTATGGTAGAGTACATGGCATTCACGTCGAGCCGTGAGTTTTTGAATGTGGGCAAGCCCAGCACCAAGTTCTTGGATACTATTATTGAAGAAAACGGGTTTGACAAGGCTCGTACGCTCATGGTGGGTGATACATTATATACTGATATCAAGTTTGGTAACGATGGTAACTTGGGCAATGGGTACGGGTCGTTGTTAGTGCTTTCAGGAGGAACAAAGGCACAGCACTTGGATTCGTTGATGGACGATAAGAGTCGGGACGACAGCCTTGTGCCGCTGTATGTCATGGCCAGCTTTGGGGAGATTCTCTCTTTGAAGTGAGCCAGTTTAAACATGCAAATAGAGGCAAAGAATAGAAAAGAATTAGATATATATATATAGATATATATAGATATATATAAAAGAATTAGACTACATATGGACAAAGAGTAAATTTGAAAGTGGAGGTGTAAACCATTGACCGTAAGGTGATTTTTGAGTGAATAATTTGCAAAGAGATGGAAGATACGATTGCAAGTAAATTACTGGTGGAACAAGTGAGGTCGAATACAGATCTGGATAAGAGACTAGTGCAAAACAACAAAACCGAGTTACTAAAGAGATGGGGCAAAGAAAATGGTGATAAGGTACCAAAGGGTAATGGTATTAAATACGGCGCAAATGGTGCAGGTGCACGTAACCGCGAGCACTTTTAACAGATCAATCTAAATGGTCTGCGTCCTCGTTACACGGTCGATTATCCTCTTGGCTAGAGAGCACTTGCCTTGCGACGAGGTACCTTTCGGCAGGTTAATTGGCTCTACATGCTACTTGCCCCGCTTCCTCTCTTCTCTCTTCGTCCTCTCTCTTCTCTCTTCGTCCTCTCTCTTCTCTCTTCGTCTTCTCTCTTCGTCTTCTCTCTTCGTCTTCTCTCTTCGTCTTCTCTCTTCTCTCTTCTCTCCATCTCTCTTATCTCTTCTCACCATCTCCATCTCCTCTCTTTCTCTTCTCACTTCTCATTGGCCCCGCTCTCCCGCCGCCTTCCCCCTTCTTTGTTCTTAAACTTCCTCTCTACGCCTCGGACTTCTTCCTCTGCTAACCCAGACTCTCGCAGTCCACTATCACTAACACCATAGCCACATGCACCACTCATTTAGTGTCCGCCAAAAAACAAAAATTGATTATTAACCTCCAGGCTAAGCTACGTCAAGATGATTAATTTTACCGGGCTGTCCAAGAAGAGAATCGTCAACTTGGGCAACAACCGCCGCAATGGTTTGGGTGGAAGCCCTAACTTTCTTGAGCAGTCCCGTCTTCAGCGCATCCAGCGTGAGGAACTGCGACAGCAGGAGAAAGCGGCGTTGGTGATACAGACTTACATTAGAAGATATATTACATTGAGCAATGAGGCGGCGGAGATCCAGACCAAGTGGAGATCGGGGTGTCGCAGTTTCGAATGGTGGGTCCAGTTTGAATTTGTCGTTAGGTGGTGTGTTCCCAGACAGTCCTTTAGCGAGACGGTGGTAGATTTAGGGGTGTTGGCGGCCATTCTTGAAAACCTCCATCTCCACCAGTCCAGCCACGTCGATTTGGATAGGGTTTTTGCCTCGTTGGCTTCAATTGTGCCCGTTTGCAATCGTATGGATGGTGAGTCTTTGAATCGTATGGCAGTGGTGTCAATGGTCGTCCAGTGCTTGGACCGCCTCCTGGCCCTAATCGTGCCCAACTACTCTGGTTCCGACTTGGTCGAAGGATTCCGCACTTTCATATGTCACATGGCTCCTCCGCCTGCCCTTGTGGCCGATATCGTGGCGTTGGTGTTTCTGCTCAATTCTCTCTGTCCCGTGGCCAACTTTGTCCGGTTCTTGACGGTTCCTGGCATTTTCCCTACACAAATCGACACTAACAAGGTTTCATTCCATACTAAGGATGTGGCAGTTTTGTCTGAGCTTGACCTCGTCAACTTGGTCATCAACTACCTTCATATCCACTCCAATCTTACTGCCCATGACTTTGATAATTTGGCCACCATTTTCGAACAAGTCAACTTCCCAGTGGCTGCATGGGACGACGACGAAGAATCTCAGTTGCAGGACGTGCTAAAGGTCTCGCCTGTTGCCATTGAAGAGCTCCAGTTCTTGTATTCACTGGTGTTCGTCAACCAGCTAATGACTTATACCCTTCAAGACTCTACACCTGCCAAATCCAGTAACGCCTTCAAAATCGTCTCGGCACTCTTCATCTTATACCCCCAGTCTCAAACCAAACTCAGCATGTGGATTATCATCACTCCTGGCGCATTCAAGTGGCTCTACAGCGAGCTACAAAAGTACTCTATATACCATGCACTCAAAGAAGTGAATTTAAACGGCAGCGACTACTTGAAAATAGACCAGTTGCGATCGGTTGACGTCACTAATGACGGCCAGGAGTCTCTGTTCTGGAAAGCTCTCTACGCATTTGAGGAACTATACTCGTTTTGGCTCATTGTTTCCAACGACTTGGAATCGTTCCTGTTTGACAAACTATCGCTTGAAGATGTGGTGGGGTTTCTTGAGTTTCTCAGAAGTCTTTGTCTAACGCTAATTTTCATTCCTCCGGCCAATGAAGCCGAAATATCCAGTATTTGTTCCAAACTAACCCATGTCACGGTAAGTTTACTCAACCAACTATACTTGAAAAACTTGAGACTTAAGTTTTTACCCGTAGACTTTTGGAAAACAAAAGAATTAGCCTTTAGCAGTGATGCGTTGTTGCAATTAATAGTGGAGGACGAGCAGGCAATGGCCGAACTGGACGATGAAACTGATTACGACGATAGAAGAAGGGGCTCGGGCTCGGGCTCGACCTCGAAGCGTTTGAATGATGCTGCTTCCAGAAGATCGCCTGATATATCTTCAAAGCTTCAAATTCTTCGATCTGTTCCTTTCTTCATCCCTTTTAAGCTTCGAGTCAAAATCTTCCAAACTCTCATCGAGCTAGATAAACAAAACATTGTCCCTGTAAATCCGTTTGCATTCGACATTTCCAGTAGAATTCTGGCTGATATTAGAAGAGAATTCTTGCTTGAAGATGCATTTGACTCGTTTTACTCCATTGGACCAGGATTCAAGAAGCAACTTCTGGTCAAATTCTTTAATGAATACGGTGGACAGGAGGCTGGGATCGATGGTGGGGGTATAACGAAAGAGTTTTTAACCAGTGTTGCCCAGGAAGGGTTCAATCCTCGTCCCGAACTCGGCTTGTTCAAAGAGACCCATGACCACCAAATATACCCCAATGACGAGATATACTTGAAACTTTCTCAGAAAATAGAACCAGACTTGCAGTACAAAAAGTTGTCGTACTTGCGATTCTTGGGAATGATCATCGGCAAGTGTTTTTACGAGAATGTGCTTGTTGACTTGTCCTTTTCGCCTTTCTTCCTCAATAAATGGTGTAACGAGAAAATGAAAAACTCTATCAATGATTTGAATCTGCTTGATAGCGAACTATTCCAGAATTTAATGAAACTTGAAGAGATGAACGGCGACGAAATTGACCAATTGGACTTGAACTTTACTTTGAATGAAACTTTGGACGGTAAGTCATATCAATTTGATATAATTGGCGGTTCAAATGGAATCGGGGAGCTGACCACTGTAACCCAGAAAAATAAGCTCAATTACATCCATCAGATATCCAATTTCAAGCTCAACAAGTCATTGTATGTTCAAACCAAGTATTTTATTGAAGGACTAGAGGAAATCATTTCTCCCGATTGGCTCAAGATGTTTGATTCTTACGAACTACAGATGCTTATATCGGGCGGAAAGAATGACATTAATATTCAAGACTGGAAAGAAAACGTTGAGTATGGTGGGTTTTTCGACGACGACTTGACCATTCACTATTTCTGGGAAGTTATCAAGGAAATGTCATCGGATGAAAAATCCAAATTGATCAAGTTCGTCACAAGTGTAAGCCGGGCACCTCTACTAGGATTTGGGTCGTTGTCTCCCAAATTTGGTATTCGAAATAGTGGCAAAGATCTTAAACGACTTCCAACTGCTTCGACATGTGTAAATCTCCTAAAATTACCTGATTATCAGGACAAAAAATTGATGAGAGAAAAACTATTATATGCCATAAATGGAGAGGCCAGGTTTGACCTATCATAGCTTGATCTTAGACCTAAACTTTTGCATTACTAATGCTTAATTAAAACTTATTTTCACTATATAAAGGATACACCCCAATAATAAAAGTACAAAAATGGACTAGGTAGAAACTGTATGAAATATCTAGGATACATGGAAGTAAAGGGTACGAAATGTTATGCTCAAGCTCTGGTCTTTCTCTTGTTTTTCAACAATACCTTTTGCTTAACTGGTTTAGCTTCAGTTTCTGATTCACTTTCCATTTCTTCATCTTCACTCATCATATCCTCAGATGCAATTTCTTGTTCTTCTTCTTCTTCTTCGTCGTCGTCTTCTTCGACATCTTCTTCCATACGTGCTTCCTTGGCAGCCTTTCTTTCGGCCCTTAATCTTAATTCGACTTCTCTCATTCTTAATAATTCTGGGTTGTCGTTGACCAACTTTCTATCAGAAGCTAATTTCTTTTCAGCATTACCTCTCATTCTGTTCTTGTAGAATGCTCTTTCTCTCTTCTGTCTGATTTCTTCTACTCTAGCCATACCCTTCAAGGTTTCAGCTACTAAATCACGGTTGTATCTTACAGGAACATTTCTTCTAGAAGCAAAGGTTAATGTGGAATCAACCACAAGTTCCTTACCAGCAGCCTTTCTGAATGCCTTGGTCCATCTTAATTTACGTGGGTTACGACGTTGCTTGAATGATTTATGACATTTGGAACGACAAAAACGAAATTCTTTGGCATCGTTTCTGACAAACATGATCCCGTGTAATGGGTAAACTGGGGATGAACAAAAGTGACACTGATATACTCTCATTGTGTTTTATTGCTGTGTGTGGATGTGAAATGCAATCTAACTCTTATGCTAAACACCTACCAGTTCCTGCCAGGTCCATTTTACCTCATCTCTTAATTTTTCATGGTGATCAAAAATTGTGCGTACTGCAGGTAAGCGCCGCGATGAGCATGGGCTGGGAGCAGACGGCAGGGGAGGGCATGTGCTGGGGCAGACCGGGGAACGGGCCACCGCTACCAAAACACGCTGGGAAGGGGGCAGGTAGGGGTAAACGGGCTCGGCCACAGCCTTATAGGAGAAGGGGAGAAACAGGGTTTCACGTGCTTGTAGTCACGTGCGCGGTCATATAGGTGCCATAAATTCAGGAAAATTTCTCCACCGAGGACGACGGCAACAAGAATGGAGGTTCCTACGTTAGCTATACCTGGAGACGGGCAGGGCGCAAGCCAGGCTCAGCCGCAGTTTACAGGGCACTTACAGCCCAAGCCGGCTGCAGAAGGCTCTGCTGAATACTACTTTAACCAGACTTCGACCTGGATAGGTGGCCACCCATGGATTACCGGCGCTGGAGTGTTCGGATTGGCGTATTTCGCTGCTGGGTTTGTCAAGTCCAAACAGCCGGGTATTAATGGTAAAGCATTCATAAAGGGAACGTTTGGTCAAAAAATGACTGCCAAGGAAGCGTTACAGGTGTTGAACTTGAAAGAAACCAACTTATCCCAAATGAAGTTAAAGGAGCATCATCGTAAACTCATGATGGCCAACCATCCAGACAAAGGTGGATCATCATACTTGGCCACCAAGGTTAACGAAGCCAAAGACTTTTTAGAAAAGAGAGGAGGTTTGAAGAAGAAGTAGCGTGGTCGTCTAGTTATGCATTCTTCCACTGTATATAGTAAAGCACGTTTCACGTTTGATGTCTTTTGTTGTAGCCTGTCGCGGCAGTAGTGTCGCATTTGGCAGCCAATTCCAAATTGGCCTGATTCTACCCTTTATGCCACGGTTTAGTTTTCCATTGCGGCCGGATGCGACAATGTGTTTTGAACATTTGATCTTGGATGTTTGGTCTCGGATGTTTTGATCTGGAGAGCCACGATGCTGTTGTTTTGTTTCCTTTACTTTCTTTTATCTATCGCACACATAGAGGCTTATCTACATTTCCCACAGCCACTTCGCCGTTCTGCCGCACTGACATAAACCAATGTGGCTATCTATGCTAACTGGACCAATTGACATTTGTCGTAGCATATGTGTGCTGCTCCGTCCTAGCCTAGTGCTGACAGGCCTCCTCCTCTTGGTCCCGTCTGGTCGGTACCGCCACTCTCCGAACAGCCCGTGATCGCGGTCGTGTGCCTTCCGACAAAATCACCTACCAACACAAATGGTTCAAGCGATAATAGTATTTATAGAAGCAGCCGTCAATTGAAAGAGGGAGCCAAGAATTAAAGGTAACTGTCAGCTATAAATTGACATATCGGTGTTGAAAATCGATACCCCAAATCTCCCAATAAAAACTTCACCCCATCACCATCCAGCTCCCGTCGTCTATAGATCAACCCCAATATCTGATTGCCAAACAATAGCTACCAATATCATTGAAACATTCATCGACATACAAAATAATCACCAATGACTACGTACGAGAAAATAGTCAAGGGTGCTACGAAAGTCAAGGTGGCTGCTCCCAAACCAAAGTACATCGAGCCCATTCTTATGGCTACCTCTATTGACCATACAGTGGCTGCCGAGAATTTCGGTACTATCATGAGGGCTTTAAGACAAAGACTCCAGGATAGTTCATGGCTGGTGGTTTACAAGTCATTGATTGTAATCCACGTAATGATAAGAGAAGGTGATCGAGACGTTGCACTTAACTTTTTGGCCCAGGAAGGAAGTGGAATGCTTAATCTTTCATCATCATCTATTTCTAAAGCCCACAACTTTAATTCGGACATTCGGTTTGTCATAAAGTATTCAAAATATTTACAAACAAGAGTTAAGCAGTTTGATAACACCGGTATCGACTACGTTAGAGACGAGCGGTCCAATAATTCAACCAGCCAAGTTGGAGGTAGATTAAGAGAATTATCCATCGAAAAAGGTTTGCTTCGGGAATCTGAAAGTGTCCAGAAGCAAATCGATGCTTTGCTTAAAAATAACTTTATGGAAAACGAAATTAGTAACGACATAGTACTAACTGCGTTCAGACTTTTGGTGAATGATCTCTTGGCTTTGTTTCAAGAATTAAACGAAGGAGTAATTAACCTTTTAGAACATTACTTCGAGATGTCCAGACCTGATGCTGAAAGGGCTTTAAAAATCTATAAAAAGTTTGTCGATCAAACCAAGTATGTGATTGATTATCTTAGAGTTGCTAAGCATCTTGAATACGCTACAAAATTGCATGTTCCTACAATTAAGCACGCCCCTACTGCTTTGACGTCCTCGTTGGAAGAATACTTGGACGATCCGAACTTTGAAATCAACAGAAAACAGTATTTGAATGAAAGAGGCAAGGGACCAAAAATTGATATAAGCGCAGAAACACAGACCCAAAACCAAACACATTTGCACGAACAAGCTCAGGCTCAGGCTCAGGCCCAGGCTCAAGCTCAGGCTCAAGCTCAAGCTCAGGCTCAGGCTCAGGCTCAGGCTCAGGCTCAGGCCCAGGCTCAGGCTCAAGCTCAGGCCCAGGCTCAGGCTCAGGCTCAAGCTCAGGCTCAGGCTCAGGCTCAAGCACAAGCTTCCCAACAAGGTTTGACGAGAAGCGGTACTCTTCTAGTACAGCAGTCAACCTACAATCCATGGGGTGCCAATATACAACAGCAGCAGCCGTTTCAAACCTACCAGCCAGAGCAGGGTAATGGACAGTTAGATTTGCAGCAGCAACAATTACAGCAGCAACAATTACAGCAGCAACAATTACAGCAACAGCAATTACAGCAACAGCAATTACAGCAGCAGCAATTACAGCAGCAGCAACCAGTCAACCAATCATTTACAGGACAGCCGCTCCAGTCTGCGTTCACGGGTGCAGGTTTTGGAGGATACGGCCCACAAACACTCCAGCCACAACCTTCGAACTCCAACCCGTTTTTGCAACAAGGTACGGGCACCCTGCCCCAATACCAGGGCACTGGCCAGCAATTCCAACAAGCCAATGGCCAGTCACAAATACAAGCTCAGCCACTGCAACCCGCATTGGCCAGGGCCGATACTAATCCATTTTCCAAGTTAACTTCCTCTATAACTGGACAGCCTATCGAGCAAAATAGTACTTCATCCAACCCATTTTCGAATACGAGGTTCTCGTCCAACAGTAATACGACTGCTTTGACCTTCAATAATTCCAGCAACGGAAATGGAAATGCTCCAATTCAGGCCTCAGCCACTGGCAATAATCCGTTTAAAATCTCCCAAACAACGACCAACCTCTTCAGCGATGCTGCCAATCGGCAGCAGCAGCAATTGAAACCACAACCTACTGCCGGGGGCTTGGAAAATTTGCCCACAGTTCCTGTGTTTCCCGAGACCCAGCTGGAAGCTCAGAAACAGTACTATCTTAACAATGCCTCCACTGGTCTCCAACAAGCTAACCAGCAACACCAGCAACAACCTCAGTTCACCCAGCAGTTTACCCAGCAATTCCAACCACAATACACCCAACAATACGGTCAGCCTCAACAACAGTCATATAACACGTATGAAGGGCCCAGTCTTATTTGATTCATTTAGTCGTTTTCAATTTGTAGATCTTTAGTGCATAATAAAGTAATACTAGTATATCTATAATGTAGTTCTTGACATATTCAATATTACCCGAATTGGCTGCGAAATCTGCTGCAGAAACAATGCAGAAACGGCTGCGAAATAAATGTACAAAAGCACATTCAAGACAATAAAAGATGTGCGATAAGTCTTTAGTGGAAGCAGCTTGATGTAACAATGACTCATATAAGGATGCTTTGTACTTTAAAGAGCGCCAACCCATCTCTCCAGTAACTGCGTCCTGTTGTGCAACTAAACCATGCTTAACTAACACCCAGGTCTCAAAACTGTCGTCTGATTAGAAGAGTAGAAATGAACATGCTCTGGTGATTGTCTAATTGAACCCACGTGTCAGCTTGGTTTCTAAATTGTATATTGTACTATTGCAGGTACTCATTATTGAGGTATATAATATGTGTCAATTGCATGTTCGCTTTGCAGCAATTGGTAATTAAGCTTTAAGAGTCCGACCGTTAATTTAAAATCTTACGATTCAACCTCTTAAACAATCCGCATTGTATTAAGCTTAAACTATTTTACCTTTTAGCCTTTTTAGTTATTTGTAATGAAAAACCGTACTTCTCTAAAGAATATGGCACGTTGTTTTAGTCTAATCATATATTGATAACAAGTAAACAAATGAGCTTCTATATTAAATACGCTATAGAAAAAAATAGAATCGAATGAGAAAGTGAAATATGTAGAATATTCTGAACAAAGCAAGTCTAGAAGAATTAAAAAACTCCAACGGGAGTAATGCAAGTGTAATTTGTAATTTTGAAAACATCTTAGATAAGAGCGTAACCTACCAAGCAGAATGCGGCCATTAACCCACTCAATTTGGTAGATCCTGCCTTGTTATGTGAAGATGTAGTGGCTGATGGTGTAGATGAAGTTGAGGCTACGCCTGTGGTACTAGTAGAAAGAGTTCCTGTGCTGACAAAGACGGATGATCTTTGACCTCTATTTGATTCAATAGATTCGGAGGAAGCAGAGGAAGTCTTGGTGCTTCCAACTGTAAGTTCGGGACCAGATTGACTGGCTGATAAAGCAGTAGAACTGTCAGTGGTGCTGGAAGCTCCAGTTGCTGTGCCGGTAATTGATGCGGAGTTTTCTGAAGATGACGAAGTTTCAGCAGAGCTAGATGGCGAGGTATCAGAAGAAGACGATGCGGTGGAGGAGGCATCTAGTGATGGTGCAGAAGTTTTCGATAGTATC